>SJYW01031518.1:223885-240500 GCA_006410735.1 Raphicerus campestris | reverse complement strand
TGATTGGTTTGATCTCCCTGCAGTCCAAGGGACTCTCAAGAGTCTCCTTAGCACCACAGTTCAAAAGCATAAATTCTTCAGTGCTCAGTCTTCTTTATGGTCCAGCTCTCAATCTGTACATGACTACTAGAAAAATCATGGCTTTGATTATATGGCAAAGTGATGTCTCTGCTTTTTAATATGCTGTCTAGGGCTTCCCTGGTGATGCAGAGGTTAAAGCATCTGCCTGCAATGTGGGAGACCTGGGTTTGACCCCTGGGTCGGGAAGATCCCTGGGAGAAGGAAATGGCAACCCACTCCAGTATTCTTGCCTGGAGAATCCCATGGACGGAGGAGCCTGGTAGGCTACAGGCCATGGGTTGCAAAGAGTTGGACAGGACTGAGCGACTTCACTTTCACTTTCACTTTCAGGTTTGTCATAACTTTCCTTCCAAAGAGCAAGCATCTTTTAATTTCTTGGCTGCAGTCACTGTCCACAGTGATTTTGGAGCCCTTTAAGAAAACAAAGTCTGCCACTGTTTTCATTCTTTCTGCATCTATTAGCCATGAAGTGATGGGACAAGATGCCATGATCTTCGTTTTTTGAATGTTGAGCTTTAAGCCAGTTTTTTCACTCTCTTCTTTCATCCTCATCAAGAGGCTCCTTAGCTTCTCTCCACTTTCTGTCATTAGACTGGTATCATCTGCGTATGTGAGGTTGCTGCTATATCTCTGGGCAGCGTGATTCCAGCTGTGATTCATCCAGCCTGGCATTTCACATCATGTACTCTGCATATAAGTTAAATAAGCAGGGTGACAATATACAGCCTTGCTGTACTCCTTTCCCAATTTTTAACCAGTCCACTGTTCCATGTCTGGTTCTAACTGTTGCTTCTTGACCTGCATACAGGTTTCTCAGGAGGCAGGTAAGGTGGTCTGGTATTCCTATCTTTTTAAGAATCTTCCATAGTTTGTTGTGATCCACACAGTCAAAAGCTTTAGCATTAGTCAATGAAGTAAAAGTAGATGTTATTCTGGAATTCTCTTGCCTTTTTCTATGATCCAACAGATGTTGGTAATTTGATCTCTGGTTCCAGCTTGTACATCTGGAAGTTCTTGATTCATATAGTGCTGAAGCCTAGCTTGAGGATTTTGAGCATTACCTTGCTAGCATAGGAGATGAATGCAATTGTAGTTTGGACATTCTTTGTCTTTGCCCTTGTTTGGAATTAGAATGAAAAATGACTTTTTCCAGTCCTATGGCCACTGCCAAGTTTTCCAAATTTGCTGACATATTGAGTGCAGCACTTTCACAGCATCATCTTTTAGGATTTAAAATTCTTTATTTATTTTAATTGGAGGTTAATTACTTTACAATATTGTATTGGTTTTGCCATACATCAATATGAATCTGCCACCGGTATACACGTGTTCCCCATCCTGGACCCCACTCCCTCCTCCCTCCCCGTACCATCCCTCTGGGTCGTCTCAGTGCACCAGCCCCAAGCATCCAGTATCCTGCATTGAACCTGGACTGGCGATTCATTTCATATATGATATTATACATGTTTCAATGCCATTCTCCCAAATCACCCCACCCTCGTCCTCTCCCACAGAGTCCAAAAGACTGTTCTATACATCTGTGTCTCCTTTGCTCTCTCGCATACAAGGTTATCATTACCATCTTTCTAAATTCCATATATATGCATTAGTATACTATATTGGTGTTTTTCTTTCTGGCTTACTTCACTCTGTATAATCGGCTCCAGTTTCATCCACCTCATTAGAACTGATTCAAATGTATTCTTTTTAATGGCTGAGTAATACTCCATTGTATATATGTACCATAGCTTTCTTATCCATTCATCTGCTGGTGGACATCTAGGTTGCTTCTATGTCAGGGCTATTATAAACAGTGCTGCGATGAACACTGGGGTACACGTGTCTCTTTCAATTCTGGTTTCCTTGGTGTGTATGCCCAGCAGTGGGATTGGTGGGTCATAAGGCAGTTCTATTTCCAGTTTTTTAAGTAAATTCTAAAAATTTATATTTGAAATCCTAGGCTGGAATTTCATCACTTCCACCAGCTTTGATCATAGTAATGCTTCCTAACGTCCACTTGACTTCACACTCCAGGATTCTGGCTCTAGGTGAGTGACCACACTATTGTGGTTATCTTAGTTATTCAAATACTTTTTGTATAGCTCTTCTGTGTATTCTTTCCACCTCTTCTTAACATCTTCTGCTTCTGTTAGGTCCATACCATTTCTGTCCTTTATTATGCCCAACTTTAAATGAAATGTTCCCTTGATATCTTCAGTTTTCTTGAGGAGATCTTTAGTCTTTCCCATTCTATTGCTTTCCTCTATTTCTTTGCATTGTTCATTTAAGAAGGGCATCTTATCTCTCCTTGCTATTCTCTGAAACTCTGCATTCAGTTGGGTCTCAGTTATTTGTAAAGCCTCCTTAGGTAATCAGTATGTCTTTTTGCATTTCTTTTTCTTTGGGATGGTTTTGCTTACTGCCTTCTGTACAGTGTTACAAACCTCCACCATAGTTCTTCAGGCACTCTGTCTATCCGATCTATTCCCTTGAATCTATTTATCACCTCCACTGTATAATCATATGGGATTTGATTTAGGTCATACCTGAGTGGTCTAGTGGTTTTCCCTACTTTCTTCAATTTAAACTTGAGTTTTGCAATAAGGAGCTCATTATCTGAGCCACAGTCAGCTCTAGGTCTTGTTTTTGCATACTGTATGGAGCTTCTCCATCTTTGTCTGCAAAGAATATTATCAATCTGATTTCAGTATTGACCATCTGGTGATATCCATGTGTAGAGTCGTCTCTTGTGTTGTTAGAAAAGGGTGTTTGATATGACCAGCATGTTCTCTTGACAAAACTTGGTTAGTCTTTGCCCTGTTTCATTTTGTACTCCAAGGCCAAACTTGCCTTTTATTCCCAGGTATCTCCTGACTTCCTACTTCTGCATTCCAATCCCCCGTGATGAAAAGGGCATCTTTCTGGGGTGTTAATTCTAGCAGGTCTTGTGAGTCTTCATAGAACCAGTCAACTTTGGCTTCTTTGGCATCAGTGGTTAGGGCACAGACTTGGATTACTGTGATGTTGAATGGTGGTGTGCCTTGGAAATGAAATGAGATCATTCAGTCATTTTTGAGGTTGCATCCAATACTGCATTTTAGACTCTTTTTTGTTGACTATGAGGGCTGCTCCGTTTCTTCTAAGGGATTCTTGCCCATAGTAGTAGATATAGTGGTCATCTGAATTAAATTCACCCATATTTGTCCATTTTAATTCACTGATTCCTAAAATATCATTGTTCAATCTTGCCATCTCCTGCTTGACTACGTCCAACTTACCTTGATTCATGGACCCAAAATTCCAGGTTCCTATGCAATACTGTTCTTTAGCATCAAACTTAACTTTCATCATCTGACACATCCACAACTGAGCATCATTTTTGCTTTGGCCCAGCTGCTTGGAGCTATTAGTAATTGCCCTCAGCTCTTTCCCAGCAGCATACTGGACACCTTCTGACCTGGGTTGCTCATTTTCCAGTGTTGTATTTTTTGTCTTTTCTTACTGTTCATGGGGTTCTCCAGTGGTTTGCCATTTCCTCCTTCAGTGGACCACGTTTTGTCACAACTCTTTACTGTGATCCTGTCCGTCTTGGGTGGCCCAGCATGGCATGGCTTATATTAACAGCTTGATTGAATTACTCAAGCACCTTCACCACAACATTGCTATGATCCATGAAGGTTGCCTATGAAATTACCCAGACCGTAAAAACTAACCATACCATATTTCAGTGCCTCTCACCTTCTGGGATGGCCCATACTCTGCCTGTGGAGTATGTTCTGCTCTAAATAAATCCACTTCTTACCTATCACTTTGTCTCTCACTGAATTTTTTCTGAAATGAGACCATCAAGAACCTGAGCTTCATTGAGCCCTGAGACCATGTGTGTCCTATCAATTTAAAAATTGGCTTAAGTCCCAATCTGAGTTGCAGAATCTCAGAGACAGAGTTTTGAGTGAAGTAGAAAAGGAGAGCTTTATTACTTTGCCAGGCAAAGGGGGAAACAGAGAAACCAAGTGGGGCCTGTGAGGTTCCTGGGTATGGAGGCCTATTTTTTTATCCCCCATTTTCTTGTAGGCAATGCAAGACCTTCCCTGAGGTCAAAGGGCAGATTCAAACAGTTGCTAATCAAGAGAGAAGCAGTTAAGAAACCACTTGAGGCAAGATTAAAAGGACTAGAGAAGCTCATCAAGATCAGGGAACCCTGGGTCTTCCCTGGTAGTCCAGTGGCTAAGACGCCATACTCCCAAAGCAGGGGGCCTGGGTTTCATCCCTGGTCAGGGAACTAGGTTCCACATGTTGCAACTAAAGATCCAGTATGCTGCAACAAAGACTGAAGATCCTGTGTGCCGCAACTGAGACTGAGCATAGGCAATAATAATAATAATAAATATTAAAAAGAAAAAAAAGAGGAGATCCTGAGATTCTGTACACACCCTAATCTTGTCAGTAATCTCATCTTTGGGAAGTATTGTTATAAAACTCCTTATCAAATCCTCCTGGGTTGGGGATACATAGTTTTTCAAGGCAGGAGCCTTCTGTGTCTCCCTTTGCCTGGCAAAGTAATAAAGCTACACTTTTCTACTTTATTCAAAACTCTGTTTCTGAGATTCAGTTCAGCATCAGTGTACAGAGAAGCTAAGCTTTTGGCATCAAGACTATGAGGAATTAACAGAAATTGTAGGGGGGGAATGTAGCTTCTATACATGAAAAATATAATGGTTGTAATAAAAAAATTCAATATATATGTTAAAGATACTTTTGAAGAGAGAATTAATAAATTGGAATACATACAAAATACATCATCAAGAATGCAACAGAGTAAGACAGGTTTTGAGTACAAATGAGAAATTAAGAGATGTGGAGAACAGAATGAATCCTCCAGAGAAAGAATAGAAAAAATGGAGAAGAGAAAATATTTTTAAAAGATAATATCTATGAACTTCCTAGGGTCAAATAGGAAAAAAAAAATCCACAACTCTAGGATATAAAACATATTCTAAGAAAAGACAAATAAAAAGAAATCCACACCGAGTTACATTGAAGCAACACAACACCAAAGGCAAAGAGAAGATCTCAAAAGTATCTGCATAGCAAAGGCAATTCACCTTTAAAAGAATGACTAATAGAGTGATAGTAGAAAAAATTTTCAACACAAACATTGGAAGCCAGCCAATGAAATATCTTCAAAGTGTTAAAAAAAAATGAAGGTCTAAAATTGTGTGTTCAGTAAAAATATCGAGCCATATATTTAAAGTGTGTGCATCTTACTACTTAGTAAGTTTACTTTGATAAAAAAAAATGAGAAGCACAGTAGTAGAGTGTGTATATTACAGACTGATAGAAATGCTAATGCTAAGTCTCTTCGACCCCATAGACGGCAGCCCACCAGGCTCCCCCGTCCCTGGGATTCCCCAGGCAAGAACACTGGAGTGGGTTGCCGTTTCCTTCTNAAGTGTGTTGTGTGGGACAGAGGCACAGATAGAAGAGGTAAATAAAATAATGGGTGGAAGCCGCATGGACCAAAGTAAGTGTCAGATTCCGACACCTGCGCACCTGTAGCAGATGCCTGTGCAATTGAAGTACATCAACTCACTTGCCACTACAAAGCCTGCCACAGGATGCAGCTTAATTGTCACTTGCCACTCACTGACCGGGTTTTGATATGAGTCTGCAAGTGACTGATTTATAATGGTCTCTGTGCAATCAAACCTCTCTGCTAAGGATAATCTGTATTTGCAGCCACTCCCTAGTGCTAGCATCATCTCCTCAGCTCTACCTCAGGTCACCAGGCATTAAATTCTCATTAGGAGCATGCAACCTAGATCCCTCACATGTGCAGTTCACAGTAGAGTTCCCACTCCTAAGAAAATCTAATCCCACCACTGACCTGACAGGAGGTGAAGCTCAGATGTAATGCGAGTGATGGGAAGTGGCTGTAAATACGGATGAAACTTTGCTCAGTAACCTACCACACACCTCCTGCTGCGTGGCCCGGTTCCTGATAGGTACCGGTCCTTGGTCTAGGGGTTGCAGACCCCTGTAATATGGTATCCTGCATGGGATACTGTAACAGAAAAAGGACATTAGGTTAAAAACTAAGGAAATGTGAATAAAGTTTGGAATTTAATTAACAACAATGTATCACTATTGGTTCATTAAATGAACAAATGTACCATTGTAATGTAAGATGTTAAAATAGGGGAAACTATGTGTGGGGTATATGGGAACTCTCTATGCTATCTTTGCAATTTTTCTATAAGCTAAAATCTATTTGAAAACTAAACTGTTTGTTTATAATAAAAAGAGCTTTTTCAAATTAAAAGCATAAATAGAATTAAAACAAATGAATTAGTGTACTACCTAACCCCAGACACAAAAATAAACTCAAAATGGATTCAAGACCTAAATGTAAGAGGATATAAAACTCTTAGAGGAAAACATTCTCTGATTAATCTCCAAAATATACAAGCAGCTTATGGAGCTCAATATCAGAAAACCAAACAACCCAATCAAAAAATGGGCAGAAGATCTAAATAGACATCTCTCGAAAAAAGATATACACATGGCTAAGAGGCACATGAAAAGATGCTCAACATCACTATTTATCAGAGAAATGCAAATCAAAACTACAATAAGGTATCACTTCACACTGGCCAGAATGGCCATTATCAAAAAATCTACAACAACAAATGCTGGAGAAGGTGTGGAGAAAAGGGAACCTTCTTACACCATTGGCGGGAATGTGAATTGGTAGAGCCACTATGGAGAACAGTATGGAGATTCCTTTAAAAACTAGGAATAAAACTACCATATGACCCAGCAATCCCACTACTGTGCATATACCCTGAGAAAATCATACCTCAAAAAGACATATGTACCCCAATGTTCATAGCAGCACTATTTACAATAGCTGGGACATAGAAAATGCCTAGATGTCATCAACAGATGTCTGGATAAAGAAGATATGGTACAATGGAATATTATAAAAGTGCTACAAACTGAGAGAGTAGCACTGACACATATATACACTATCACGTGTAAGACAGGTAGTAAAAAGCTGCTGTATAGCACAGGGAGGTCAGCTTAGTGCTCTCTGATGACCTAGATGGGTGGAATGAGGGGAAGGCAGGAGGCTCAAAATGGGGAAACATGTATACATATGGCTGATTCACAACACTATACAGCAGAAACTAACAATATTGTAAAGAAATTATATTCCAGTAAAAGTTTTTTTAACATTTAAATTGAAAATTTAAAAAACTCATTAAAAGTATTGAAAGAAAGAGTTAACATCCTAGAAAATAAAGCAAAAATAAAAAGATGCTGAAAGTAGAATAGTAAAAGATAAGCAATTTAGAAGGCAGTCTAACATCCAAATAATAATAGTTCAAGAAAAAAAGAGAGAGAGAGAGAGAAACAAGGGGAAGAGGAAGTCATCCTCTAAAATAAAATCCCAGAACCAAGGAATACAAATTTCCAATCCACTAAGTACCCAGCATTAATAAGTACTTTTAGAACACTGAGGAAAGNTAAATTGAAAATTAAAAAAACTCATTAAAAGTATTGAAAGAAAGAGTTAACATCCTAGAAAATAAAGCAAAAATAAAAAGATGCTGAAAGTAGAATAGTAAAAGATAAGCAATTTAGAAGGCAGTCTAACATCCAAATAATAATAGTTCAAGAAAAAAAGAGAGAGAGAGAGAGAAACAAGGGGAAGAGGAAGTCATCCTCTAAAATAAAATCCCAGAACCAAGGAATACAAATTTCCAATCCACTAAGTACCCAGCATTAATAAGTACTTTTAGAACACTGAGGAAAGAGAGAAAACCACACAAGTTTAAATTTTTCAACAACACTGAAAGCAAGAAGGTATGGAGTGATTCATTAAAAATTCTGAAGGCATATGCTTTCTAATCTAGAATTCTATACCCCAGTCAAATTACCCATGAAATGTCAAAATAAAATAATATTTGCAGACATAAAAGATGTCAAATATTTTTACTTATTTTAAAAATGAAGGTTAATCTCCACCAAAATAAGAAGGTAAATTAAGAAAGGTATAGACATGAGATACAGAAAATAGAAAATGTAATATAGAAAAAAATAAGTAACTCTCCAAATTAAAGATAAAGCATCTGGGATAATGAGAGTTACCAAACATAAAGGGCAATCAGTCCAGATTGGAACAGTGTTATGAGATGTGTCCACTGTTATGCTTCTCACCACCATACCACTATTTAACTTGAGGAAACTCCTGGAGGATATGCTCCACCAAAGCAATGAAATAAGAGGAAAAAGAAAAAGACATGATACCCACAGAATAAGACAAAAAGGGAACGCCACTGGATAACAATGTGGGAAGAATTAGCAATAAACACACACAAACGAAGCAAATACAAACCCCAAGCAAATATTAACTTCAAGCAAAACAAAAAGAAACCAGAACACATTCTGAACAATAAACAATACTGGAACAATTTTAATAACATTAAATATTGATTTAAGTGAAAATTTTATAAAAGTACATAGAAAGATGTTCAATATCATTAGTCATTAGGGAAATACAAACTAAAATAACAATGGGATATCACTATATCACTGTTAGAGTGGCTAAAATGAGAAAAGAGTGGAGCAAATGGAACTTTCATACACTGCTGGTAGAAATGTAAAACTTTGGAAAACAGTTTTGTAGTTTCTTAAAAAGTTAACCATATTTCTTTCATATAACTAGCTGTTCTACTCCAAGATACTTATACCTTACAGAAAGGAAAGCATATTCCATACAAAGGCTTGTATACAAACGTTCACAGCATTTGAAACAGTCTCAGAATAGGAAAAAACTAAATGTCCATCAACAAGTGCATGGATAAACAAAGTGTGTTACAGACATACAATAGAATAGTACTCATCAATAAAAGAAAGAACTTTTGACATTATAAAAAGATAATTATACTGAATGAAAGAAACCAAACCAAACAAAAATAGTATGGACTGTATGGCTACATTTATATGGAAACCTCACAAATTCATTCTAATTTAGAGGAAAAGAAAGCCAATCAGAAATTGCCTAGGGCTAGAGGAAAGATGGGAAGGTAGAGGGAGAAAGGCAATGGCACCCCACTCCAGTACTCTTGCCTGGAAAATCCCATGGACGGAGGAACCTGGAGGGCTGCAGTCCATGGGGTTGCCAAGAGTCAGACACGACTGAGTGACTTCACTTTCACTTTTCACTTTCATGCATTGGAGAAGGAAATGGCAACCCACTCTGGTGTTCTTGCCTGGAGAATCCCAGGGACGGGGGAGCCTGGTGGGCTACTGTCTATGGGGTATCACAGAGTTGGACACGACTGAAGCGACTTAGCTTAGAGGGAGAAACAATCATAAAGAGGCAGGAAAAAACTTCTGGAGTGATGGATATGTTCATTTTCTTCATTGTAGAGATGGTTTCACAGTGTTCATGTATATGTATCAAGATGTATTCAAATGTACACTTTAAATATGCTTTCTTTATTGTACATCAATTTATACTTCAATGAGGCTGTTTAGAAAGATGAAATTGGGTCCTTACCCCAAAACATACATATATCAAAATCAATTCCAGGTGGATTAAGAGTTTAAATGAGAAATAAAAACATTAAAAACTTTATAAGGCACTATGAAAGATTACCTTTCTGAATTTGGGATAAGTGTTATTTCTTAAACAAGAAACAAAATACTAACCTAAAAACAACGAAGACAGAAAAGATTGATAAGTGAAATTACAGTGAAATCAAGGACATCTGACAAAATAGATGCCAATAGCATCATAAAGAAATGTTTTTAAAAGCCCACAAACTGAGAAAATATTTTCAATATACAAGGAGTGTCAAACTCCTTGACTAAGAACCAGTATTCAGAATACATAAAGCACTCTTGCAAGTTAATAAGGATTCTACTTCTAGGAAGATGGAGTGGATATGGTTTTTACTATTTCTTCCACAAAGAACAACAAAAAGCCCTGGGCCTTATACATAAAACAGTTCTAGAGAAAAACACAAGAAGTCTCTAACAGTGAAAAGAAGACCAGTGAGGCATCTCGAGACCCAAGGAATGACATGGTGGCGAGTTTTCTTTTCGTCTCATAGATCCCCAGACTTGGAACTGGAGATGCCAGCAATTTGGAAACACCGAGGGGCACAGGTCAAAAGAGCGTCAAATAGAAACCTGCTCTCTGCAGCCAAAGGACCAGGAAAAGGGCATCCGGTCAAGACTTTTAGATAGCTCCTCTCTGCTTCAGCCAAACCACACAGACAAAACTGACTCTCACCGCTGCCGTTCCGCCGTTGAGGGCTGAGTGCGGAGCCTAGATTCAAGCCTGTCAAAGGCTCTGTCTAAGGATGCACTGACCCACTGCTGCAGGGGAGGCAGAGAAGGCCAAGAAGGGACTCAGGACACTCACCCGACAGGTCAATAACGAGCCCCACCAGGGGTGTTGTTGGAACCCACATTGGGTATTGGAACTCCCACTGAGCCCAGCAGTCACAGGGAGACTCTTGGAGGGTCAAGAGAGGCAGAGGAGGGAGGTGCCTGTCTTTTGTCTTTACTCCCCTTCTCCTGCCCGGGCAGTGTCAGAGAAAGTCAGCTAAAAGAGAAGTGTAAAAGGAATCAAGGATTATAAAACAAAGAACCTGATGGGAAAATGGGCAAAAATACATGAAAAGAAAAGAAAACGCATGCGTGTTCAGTTGCTTCGGTCATGTCCAATTCTTTGTGACCTCATGGACTGTAGCTCGCCAGGCTCCTCTGTCCATGGGTTCCTCCAGGTGAGAATACTGGAGTGGGTTGCCATTCCCTCCTCCAGGGGATCTTCCTGACCCAGGAATTGAACCAACGTCTCCTGTATCTCCTACATTGCAGGCAGATTTTTTTACCCCTGAGCCACTAGGAAAGCCCAGAAAAGAGAAAACCTATTTTAAATACCTATGTTATAGAAAATAGCACCTATTTCATTAGGCTGTTTTATGATTAAATTATGTGTTTGCTTAAAATAGTCTCTCTTACATTTTCTTTAGAATTGTTTAATATATAAGGCCCAGGGCTTTTTGTTGTTCTTTGGAAGCTGTAAACAAGCGGTGGTATTGTTGCTATTTCACAAGAAATGGCACACGCATGCTCAAAAAATATGAAAAAATGATCAACATCATTAGTAATCAGAAAAGTGCTAATTAAAACCAAGACAATAATTCACACACAGTGTATACACTATATGATCCAAAAATTTAAAGTCTACAGGAACTCTTATTCATTGCTAGTACAGGATCAGTGACCACATCCACTTTGGAAAACAACTTGAAATTATCTTGAAAAGTTGAACATTCCACAGTTGATGATCTAGCAACTCTACTTCTAGGTAAAGTCTAAAGAAATTCTCACACATGTGCCAACAGATGTGCAGGGATGTTCCCAGCAACAGGGTCCACAGTAACAAAAGAAAGTCTGCAGAAATGTTTCCTGTTTACACAATGCTGTTTACACAATAGCTATTGTACATCTAGTACTGGAGGCAAAAAATGCTATGAGGTTAATAAAACGGTGATGTTTAAGCAATAGAATATTCTTACTGTTGGAAAACAAATACACACGGAAGTATTTAGGAATGACATAATGTGATAGTCTCAAATGGTTCCCCCCAAAACTGTGTGTGTGTGTGCTGGGAGGGGGGAGAGGTAAGGATAAAGAGAATGAGATCAAATGATAAAGAAAACAGGGTAAAATGTTAATGATAGGTGAATCAAGGGTACAGGCTAATGGTATTTTTTGTACTCTTTTTACTTTCTTTAATTTTCTGGAAATGTGAAATTATTTCCAAAATAAGGAGTTCAGAAGAAGAAGGGAACAGGGAATGGTAACATTCAGGATAACAACTGCTTGAAGTAGGCTGGGCAGGAATGGGCTAGGTTACAGGGATTTTTTTCTGATTTTTGGACAGATTTTTTTCTGACTTTTGGACAGATTTTTTTCTGATTTTTGGAGTCAGAATGGCCAGAGTTGCTCCTTTGTGCTCTGACTCTTGATGTAGGAAACAGGTTCTCAGGTGTTCATTATATTATTATGCTTTATAATGCAGGCACTGTCATTTACATGCAATAAAATATTACAGTTGAAAAGATAAAAAAATAAAACATCTCATCTCAGGAAAGACATTTCAGGATGACACTGACTGGAGTGCTGAATATATACTTGATACCTAGAATCTTTTCATTGGAAGGATAAAATGATTCATATTTTTCTTTGATTTATGTATTCTACAACTTCCCATCCTATCCCTCCCTTCAGATAGTTTTGGGTTGGAGCAGGAAGAGTAAAAGTGTAAGAGAAACTGCTAAGTTGGATAGACAGGTCACTTTACTACTTTTGAGTTTTAAAATAATTTATAAAAATCTCCCTTTGGTGAAAGGACCAACTGTTGCGTCTGGGAAACAGTAGGCCCACATGACCACCCACAGTGGTGTGGGTCATGAGCGCTGACCTGTAAGCCAATAGGCTACCTGTGGTGGGGCAGCTCCCAGGAGCGGCAAGGACACAGGAGCCGGGAGGATGGGGACAGCACTGGGCGGGGTCCATGCAGAGAGAAGGGTTGCCTCCCAGATGGAGCGAAAAGTACAGGGTTAGGGGTTGCGGGCACAGGCAATAGGCTGGAATCTCAGTGGGTGGCAGTGACAGCTGCTGTAGGAGAAGTGGACTGCGGGCGGGGGTGGGAAAAGAAGCTGCAGTCCCTGTGCTGGAGGTGCCGGAGCAAAGATCAGAAACTCAGATGGGGGCCAAGGCATCCAGGGGGTGGGGCTGAAACGCCTTGTATATATTACACATGTGCGTCAACACGCACTGAGTTGGCTGTAGGATCTATGGCCGACCAAGGGGGACTCCATCCAGTGACCGGTGGCTAAGCAGGAATGGCCTAGAGTTGATAGGTTTTTTCCTGATTTCTGGAATCAGAATGGCCAGAGTTGCTCTGATTATTCAAGGGAAACTGAATATTATGTGAGATCTACAGATTTGTAAGTGTTGGCTCAAAGTTTTCTAAAACAAGAAGCAGGCCTCATGAATATGTGATGGCCACCATTTGGTGACCTCCTTACTAAGTTTATTCACTTTCTGGGGCTGTCATAACAAAGTACCACTGACCGGGTGGCTTAAACAACAAAAAGTGTCTTCTCAGAGTCCTGGAGGCTGGAAGTCCAAGATCACCCTGTTAGCAGGGGTGGGTCCACCGCCCTAATGACCTCATCTTGATCACCTACAAAGGCCCTATTTCTAAATAAGGTCCCATTTATGGGTCTGAGGATTAAGATTTCAACATGTTAGTCCCAAAGGAGGACACAGGTCAACATATAACATTAAGGTAATCAGCAGATGATCTAAGCGGTGACCGAGGCCCAGGAGTGTCATGATACAACCAGAGCGGGGCTCAGGGTGGGGCCAGGACTCAGGCATGGGGTGTCCAGTCGTTGGCATGAGATCCATAGAAGGATCTGTGCCAGACTGAGTCTGCCAACAAGGGCGTGGGCACCTGCTGAGAGAAGAATACAAGAGGCCAGGAAGCCTGGCAGGCTGTGACCCTATACCAAGTCTCCACAGTGCTAAGGAACCACAGGTAAGCCAGCCCGTCAGATCCATGGCGGCCAGGGCCTTCAGACCCTGAATGAGGCTTCTGATGGGACATAGCCACGAGCACTGCACCCAGAGCCTCTGAAGTACCTGTGAAGCCAGATCTGCTGGAGGATTTGAGAAGTCAGATTGAACAAGTAAATAAAGAAACATAAAGAAAACAGCAACGATTTCTTGACCAGGTCTGAATTACCCTGCCACCCCTCACAGCCGAAGCCTGTCCTGGCAGTCAAGGCTCAGCCTGGGTGTGTTTCCAGTCCTTGGTGAGGGTCGTTTCCAGCCTGCTCAAACGACGGATAGCTCTTTGAGGCCACAGGGTCCTGGGTGCCCCTCACCACTGCAGCCTGCACACATGAGGAGCAGCGGTGCCAATATTCAGGGGACTTGATCAGGAAATCCAAGGGACCCACGGAATGTCCTCCAAACAGACTTTAGAGCCACAGAAACCATGGAAAATTTCACTCCCGTCCATCCAGTGAAGATTGGCCCAAACAATCATGAATGACGATAAATGCCTAGGCCTGTGGGAGAAATGGAGGCTCAGCTGGAAGGAAGGCCTGACTCAGGCAGGAAGCCTTGCCTGGGGCTGCAGCTGCTCCTGAAGACATTCACACAATTACTTATGGAATACAGAAAGTACTTCATACTGCTGTTTCTAAATCTTATTATGACAACAAGACTTTACTTAATTTCCAAGATTTTGTATTTGTATCTCTTCTCTTACAACAAAAGCCTTGTTCCCCAAGACTTTAATATAATTACTTAAGGTTAAAATATGTATATTTGTATATATAATAGCTTCGAAAAACAATACCATTTTTTATTACCAACAGCAAGACATGGAATGCAGGTTTTGTGTAAGTGTTTGTGGTTCTTTTTGTCTCTTTGTCCCACTGGTAATACACAAATCACTGTGTTTTGAAGTCACTTGAAACAATTCTCTGTGAAGTTATGCTATCAGGATCATTTGTTTCAATGTGTTTTTGATGTTGAGATGGTTTTCATTCTCTTTTGGTTTCATTTAGTTTTTAAATATGTAAAATGTTTACATGGCTCCAAAGCCAACTTATGAAGCATTGTACCTTGCTTGGTTTGTAAAACTGTGGGTTGTTCTTCTATTGCTTCTATTTCAAAATATAAACAAATATGTATATATGTGTGGGTGTATACATGTTTATATATATGTATATGTGTGTGTGTGTGTATGTGTCTGTGTGTGCATGTGCTGGACTGTGTGTGTGTGTCACTCAGTCATGTCCAACTCATTCCAACCCAATGGACTGTAGCCCCCCAGGCTCCTCTGTCCATGGGGATTCTCCATGCAAGAATACTGGTGTGGGTTGCCATGCCCTCCTCCAGGTGATTTTCCCAAACCAGGAATCAAACCCAGGTCTCCCGTAATGTAGGAAGATTCTTTACCATCTGAGCCACCAGGGAAACCCAAGAATACTGGGATGGGTAGCCTATCCCTTCTCTTCCTGACCCAAGAATCAAACCAAGGTCTCCTGCATTGCAGATGAATTCCTTATAAGGTGAGCTACCAGGGAAGCCCATACACATATTTATCTCCCTTTTGCTTATATGAAAGGCAGCATTCTATATACACAGTTCTGCTATGTCACTTCAGTTTTGTCCAACTCTGTGCGACCCCATAGATGGCAGCCCACCAGTCTCCCCCATCCCTGGGATTCTCCAGGCAAGAACACTGGAGTGGGTTGCCATTTCCTTCTCCAATGCATGCATGAAAGTAAAAGGTGAAAGTGAAGTCCCTCAGCCGTGTCCAACCCTCAGTGGCCCCATAGACTGCAGCCTTCCAGGCTCCTCCATCCATGGGATTTTCCAGACAAGAGTATTGGAGTGGGGTGTTATTGCCTTGTCTGATACACAGTTCTATATCCTGTCTTTTCCTAGTCAGTTAGCAATGTATCCTGACAATAACTTCACAGTGATACAGACCCTCCTTATTACCTCTCACAGCTGCACACTACACCACTGTGCAGATGTACCACAGTTTGTCCAATCAGTTTCCTCTGGGTGAATTCTTGGGAGATTCCCCACCTTCAGTTTTGCAGACAGTGCTGCAAATTATAGCCTTGTTCATATATGACTTCATTCTTTTTATTTTTATTTTTTTCCTGCCATTTATTTTTTATTTTTTTAAATACTTTATTCTATTTTACAATACTGTATTGGTTTTGCCATACATTGACATGAATCAGCCACAGGTGTACACGACCTCCCAATGGTGAAGCCCCCTCCCACCTCCCACCCCACACCATCTCCCCGGATCATTCTGTACACCAGCCCTAAGCATCCTGTATCCTGTATTGAACATAGACTGGCGCTTCATTTCTTATATGATAGTATACATGTTTCAGAGCCATTCTCCCAAATCATCCCACCCTCTCCCTCTCCCTCAGAAGCCAAAAGTCCATTCTATACTTCTGTGTCTCTTATGTTGTCTCTCTAACAGGGTCATCGTTACTATCTTTCTAAATTCCATATATATGTGTCAGTATACTGTATTGGTGTTTTTCTTTCTGGCTAACTTCACTCTGTATAATCGGCTCCAGTTTCATCCATCTCATCAGAACTGAGTCAAATTTATTCTTTTTAAGGGCTGAGTAATACTCCATTGTGTATATGTACCACAGC
Source organism: Raphicerus campestris (assembly GCA_006410735.1). Lineage (NCBI taxonomy): Eukaryota > Metazoa > Chordata > Mammalia > Artiodactyla > Bovidae > Raphicerus > Raphicerus campestris. Next base: position 224,117 of record SJYW01031518.1, on the reverse strand, counting down.
TTTCTTATCCATTCATCTGTTGATGGACATCTAGGTTGGTTCCATGTTTCCAATGCTGCAATGAACACTGAGGTACACGTGTCTCTTTCAATTCTGGTTTCCTCGGTGGGTATGCCCAGCAGTGGGATTGCTGGGTCATAAGACAGTTTTATTTGCAATTTTTAAAGGAATCTCCACACTGTTTTCCATAATGGCCATACTAGTTTGCATTCCCACCAACAGTGTAAGAGGG
>SJYW01031518.1:179608-191808 GCA_006410735.1 Raphicerus campestris | reverse complement strand
CAAAGTTCTAACTTTTAGAGTTATTTCCCCCCAGAGTCCAATGAAAATAAAATCATTCTCTTTTAGCAAAACTCCTCCATGCAGAAGAAAGTTGCTGCTTATTCTAATGGATACCCGAAAGCCATGTGCTGCTCAAGCTTCTTGGAGCAGCTGAGCTGCAGATGTTGGGGAGGACCGGCCAGGCTCAGCTCCCAGCCAGCCCTCCTGGGCACATCTGCTACAGGGGACGTTCCTCTGAAGCCACATTGCTTATGGCCTCTTCTGCTCCTCTGTGTGCCCTGCAGCAGCCCCCAGTTTCTAGCCTCCAGGCCCACACAGGCTCCTTCTGCAGCTTGCCTACCTGGGTGGGGATGGGAGTGGGGATGGGACCATGCTCAAGTGAATACCTGCTGTGACCCTGCTAGGCAGGGTCAGCCCAGGAGCAGCTCTGGTCCAGAATCAGGGCTTTGCTTTTCAGGGGTGGGTGAGGAGCCCTAAGCAGCCAGAGTAGGAGGCAGTGGCAAGGGAAAGCACACCAGGCACACAGATCATCCACAGCCCTTGAACACCCAGAATCCATTCTCCTCATACATTCAGCTCCAGTCTCCTCAACTGCGTGACTCTTTCTCATTCCGAGGCATTCAGCATGTCTCCCCCTTCATCAAGGAAACAGAAGCCACAGGGGCAGCATTCTCAGTCTCCCAGCCCCCACCTGTCCTTCCTCCTGGTCTTGATCCCCACCTCCTCCTAGGGTCCTCGATACTGTACTCGCTCCAACCCTTTGGTCTCCCATGCTCTCCTGGCTGCTCTGCTATCCACCACGCTAACATCCCTTCCCTCGTGAGCACCTCCCAGTGCCCCATGCCCCTCCCAGGTGCTGCCCATTTAGTCTCACCTCTTCCTCTCCTCTGTACCTCCCATCCATTCCTCAGTCCACTGCCCCCCAATATAACCCACCAAGTTCTAAAATGATCTCTCTTGCTGAACCCAACATTTGCATTTTGGAGCTTGGTGCCACCCTGCTTCTGTCTGCTGCCTCCTCTCTTCCTCTTTCCCTTCATCTGGGTGGGTTCCACAGGCTGTGTGACAAGCCTTCTCCTCTTCTCTCTGTAGAGCCCTCTTGAGAGAGTTCACCTCCTCCCTGATTTTCTACTGTCAATTCAGAGCCTGAGAAATAGATCCTGGGCACCTCCACTGTGATGTTCCACCTGGACAAGCCTCTCTCTGCCCAACCTGTTCCAACTTCTTCCTTAAGGCCGCCGAGACCAGCAACCCAAGAGCCTGCCCATGCTCCTCCCTCCCTCCCCTCTCACAGCTAATGAAGCCCAAGCCCCAGGCAATTCTACTCCTAAGCACCAGGAGAAGAATCAGCTACTATCTACTCTTCTCACCTCATACTCCTGAGCAGCTCCCCAGCTCACCCACCAGCTGCTGCCCAAGGTCTGGGTCCTCAATCCCATCCTCACCCAACTAGAATGCCAAAGAGCTCAGTGCATCCCCTGCTGACAACTCCCAAGGGCTTCCCTAGCTTCTAGGATAAGTTCAAACCTCCTGAACGTGGTACAAGCACTAAATAATCTAAATGCTGATTAACCCTCTTTCTAGTCTCATTCCTTTCAAGCATCACTGCTCCTGCCTGTCTTCTTGTCCCCACCTCCCCCAACCTTCTTATATACAGACTCCACTTTCTAACCATATTGACTGAACTCAGATCCTTGAACACTCTGGGTTAGAGAAGACTTTTATGGTTCCCTTTCCCAATTCCTACTTATGCCTTCTTAACGTAGGCGTCACTTCCCTTCAAAAGTGCCCTGACACCTCAGGCCTGGATTGAGTGTCCCTCTAGTCTTCCCTAAATGTTCTGTAAGGTCAGGGACATGCCTATCTTNGATAAGTTCAAACCTCCTGAACGTGGTACAAGCACTAAATAATCTAAATGCTGATTAACCCTCTTTCTAGTCTCATTCCTTTCAAGCATCACTGCTCCTGCCTGTCTTCTTGTCCCCACCTCCCCCAACCTTCTTATATACAAACTCCACTTTCTAACTGTATTGACTGAACTCAGATCCTTGAACACTCTGGGTTAGAGAAGACTTTTATGGTCTCCTTTCCCAATTCCTACTTACACCTCAGGCCTGGATTGAGTGTCCCTCTAGTCTTCCCTAAATGTTCTGTGAGGTCAGGGACATGCCTATCTTGCCCTCCAGGTGTCCCTATGCTTCAAACTTATGCCAGTGCTAAATATTAGCATTAAGTAAAAGAATGAGGGATTATGATGTGCTGGGTAACTGAAGAGGTGGGTCTTCCTGTGCACAAAGCTGAAACATTCTGGCTGTGCACCTGCAAAGAGTCCACTACTGTGCACAGATGAGCCTCCAGGCAAGGCTCTAGTGGGCGTGTCCCCTCATCAATGCTTATGAGTTAAGGAGGCCATGCTGGCAAGCAGTTGAGCCTGGGGCCAGGACCCATCTGGGACAGAGATTCCAGTTGATGGAGAGCTTCAGCAACACACCCACTGTCCCATCTATTCATCTAACCCTCCAACCGAAGAACAACTAGAGAAGTGCAGCGGGGCATGGCAGGATGTACAGTCATTTCTTTCTGGGAAAAGGTAAGCCCTTTAACAGTTGTCAATCTTATTCCACTACTGCCTATCTTATTCTCATGTCTAGAATAAGTGCTTAATAGAGATCTGCGGTATGAATGAATGAGTGGATAAAAGCAAACCTGCACCCCTTGCCAGTGGGAAAGGGGTGACAAATGCCAATATCTCAGAATCAAAGACTCAGTGGGAAGGGTGAGAAGCTCCCCGAGGCCTGGACACACGTGGGTCTGGAGGGAGCAACAGGCTCATATGCCCACCACTTACAGCAATAAGTAATGCGGAGAAAGGATGCCAACCAGTGGTTTACCTCAACTAACAAGAGAGTCTGTTAAATCCAACACCCAGCCTGTCAACCAGGTTCCTTTCTCTCCCTCTCTCCCAGAGGCACAGGTTCTCAGCAATAGCAGCCCCTTCTTTTGAACAGCATGTTATAGTCTACAGATCCTTTATCATCTTCACCAACCCCCCTGAACGCTTAGTTTTAAGATGATGGGATGGGAAGTTCAGGGGCAGAATGTGTTGGAACAAAGCCCAGGTCTCAGGCTGGGGCGGACTGTGAAGCGAGGCAGCAGCTGCTGCAAATCCAGTTCTAGGATATGCATGCAGTATTACCCAGGTACAAGACAATAGGCAGTAGCCAGGGCTGTGATGAACTAGAGGTCGATGCTCTACACAGGGCTACATAGCTCTGGTCGGCACTTGCAATATCGCAAATTGGGCCCTGGGGCAGCCTGATCCTGCATTTTTTCCAAGAGTAGCCAGGAATCAGGATTTTAAAATAAAGTTTCCTGACCTTTTTATTTTTAATTGGAGGATAATTGCTTTACAATGTTGTGTTGGTTTCTGTCATACACTAGTTGGATCCATCCTCTATTAAAGTATGTTTATCTGATTGGTTATTGGTACTATCCACTGCTATATACAAGAACCTAGAACAGGAGCTACCATCTATCAGGCCTACAACAAATATTATCTAGATGGATGGATGGACGGATAAGTGGGTAGATGGATGGATGAGTGAAGAGATGAATGGATAGATGATTGGATATACAGATGGAGGGGTGGGTGGATGGGTAGATGCATAAATACATGGATTCATGGATGGGTGGATGGGTAGATAGATAGGTAATGGGAAAAGAGGGAGAAAGGGAAAGGGAGAGAACTGATGTGTGATCAAGTCCTTGACTTGTTGACTTGGATAGTCCTTGACTTTGCTACCAGATCAGAGAGCTCTGTGAGGTAGCTGGTCTTTGGTTCCTCAATTGCAGTGCAAATAGATAATTAGTTACTCAGAGGTCTCTTCCAAACTCCCCCAACACCTCCCTAACAGCAGTATTCATGTGACTCCTACATATTCTCCTTCATCACTAAGAGTTGATAAGGGATACTCTAAGGCCAAAGGAAAAATCTGGGTCATTTTGGACCAGGGCTTGAGGTTCTGTTGATGCATTTGGGAAGAAGGCACCTTTGTCACATCTCTAAGTGTGAAAAAATGGCATGAACCAATTTATCTCCATGGTTAATGAAAGAACAGACAGGATGGGAGTATGTGGATTTAGGAGTGAGGAGAGTTCAGTTCAGTTCAGTTACTCAGTTGTGTCCAACTCTTTGCGACCCCATGGACTGCACCATGCCAGGCTTCCCTGTCCATCACCAACTCCCAGAGCTTGCTCAAAATCATGTCCATCGAGTCAGTGATGCCATCCAACCATCTCATCCTCTATTGTCCCTTTCTCCCTCTGCCTTCAATCTATCCCAGCATCAGAGTCTTTTCCAATAAGTTGGCTTTTCATATCAGGTGACCAAAGTATTGGAGCTTCAGTATCTGTCCTTCCAATGAGCATCCAGGACTGATTTCCTTTAGGATGGACTGGTTGTATCTTCTTGCTGTCCAGGGGACTCTCAAGAGTTCTCCAATACCCCAGTTCAAAAGCACTAACTCTTCAGCACTCAGCTTTCTTTATGGTCCAGCTCTCACATCCATACATGGTTGCCGGAAAAACCATAGCTTTGACTAGATGGACCTTTGTTNTTGGAGCTTCAGTATCTGTCCTTCCAATGAGCATCCACGACTGATTTCCTTTAGGATGGACTGGTTGTATCTTCTTGCTGTCCAGGGGACTCTCAAGAGTTCTCCAACACCCCAATTCAAAAGCACTAACTCTTCAGCACTCAGCTTTCTTTATGGTCCAGCTCTCATATCCATACATGGTTGCCGGAAAAACCATAGCTTTGACTAGATGGACCTTTGTTGGTAAAGTAATGTCTCTGCTTTTTAATATGCTGTACAGGTTTGTCATAGCATTTCTTCCAAGGAGTAAGGGTCTTTTAATTTCATGGCTGCAGTCACCATCTGTAGTGATTTTGGAGCCCAATAAAATAAAGTCTACCACTGTTTCTACTTTTTCCCCATCTATTTGCCATGAAGTGATGGGACTGGATGCCATGATCTTACTTTTTTGAATGTTGAGTTTTAAACCAACTTTTTCACTCTCCTCCTTCACTTTCATCAAGAGGCTCTTTAGTTCCTCTTAATTTTCTGCCATAAGGGTTGTGCCATCTCCATATCTGAGGTTATTGATATTTCTCCTGGCAATCTTGATTCCAGCTTGTGCTTCATCCAGTCTGGCATTTTGCATGAGGTATTCTTCATAGAAGTTAAATAAGCAAGGTGACAATATACAACCTTGACATACTCCTTTCCCAGTTTGGAACCAATCCATTGTTCCATGTCTGATTCCAACTATTGCTTCTTGATCTGCCTACAGATTTCTCAGGAGGCAAGTAAGGTGGTCTGGTATTCCTATACCTTTAAGAATGTTCCATAATTTGTTGTGATCCACACAGCCAAAGGCTTTAGCACAGTCAATGAAGCAGATGTAGATGTTTTCCCATAATTCTCTTGCTTTTTCTATGATCCAGTGGATGTTGGCAATTTAATCTCTGGTTCCTCTGCCTTTTCTAAATCCAGTTTGAACATCTGGAAGTTCTCGGTTCATGTACTGTTGAAGCCTACCTTGGAGAATTTTGAGCATTACTTTGCTAGTCCGTGAGATGAGTGCATTTGNATGTTGGCAATTTAATCTCTGGTTCCTCTGCCTTTTCTAAATCCAGTTTGAACATCTGGAAGTTCTCGGTTCATGTACTGTTGAAGCCTACCTTGGAGAATTTTGAGCATTACTTTACTAGTCCATGAGATGAGTGCATTTGTGCAGTAGTTTGAACATTCTTTGGCATTGCCCTTCTTTGGTATTGGAATGAAAACTGACCTTTTCCAGTCCTGTGGCCATTGCTGAGTTTTCCAAATTTGCAGGCATATTGAGTGCATCACTTTAACAGCAGGGAGTGAGGGGAACCAGGGTTCAAAGTTCAGCTCAGCCACCCACTAGCTACATGACCTTAAGAAGTCCCTTATCGTCTCTGGGCTTCAGTGTTTTCATCTTCAAAATGGGGTGATAACATCTACTTCATACTTTGTGAGGATTAAATGAGATGACACTATTTGCATGGCCCTGCACAGAGACTGGTTTATAGAAGACAATCAGCAAATATTAGTTCCATTTTATTCTATACAACAGTCCAACTGGTATTATGAATGAAGACTTTATAGTAAAAAAATGTTGATATTAAATTTACTCCCCATAACTGTTTAAGACCAAAACTTAAGAATGATGAAGTTCAAATATTCATTAATTGATGAATGCATATACAAAAATGTGGTGTATACATAAAATGGAAAATTATTCTGTCATAAAAAGGAATGAAGTACTGATTCATTCTCAAACATGGCTGAACCTTGGAAACACTAAGTGAAAAAAGCTAGACAGAAAAGGCCAATTATGTGAAATATAGAGACTAGGCAAATTCATAGAGAAAGTAGATTTGAAGTTATACCAGGACCTGGGGTGGAGGGAAATGGAGAGTTATTGCTAAACAGTTACAAAGATTCTGTTTGGAGTAATGAGAAAGCTTTGGGAATAAAAAGTGGTGATGGTTTCACACCATTATAATTAATGCTGCTAAACTGTAGACCTTAAAACTGTTAAAGTGAAAAATGTGTTTTACTACAGTAAAAGAATTTTTTAAAAAGAACTGGAAATCTTGGCAAGTAACAATTCTCCTACTTTGCTTATAAAAAAGAAAAGAGTTACATGGCTTCCTGTTGTATAAACATTAAAAACTCTCAGAGTTAACTAGATGAAGGTGTCTTTTGCCTTTTGAGACCTAAAATGTGTTTTCAGTTAAGAAATGAAATTTGGAAACATGACCTGGATATTTTCTTTCTGTAATTTGGGATCAAGAGAGAAGAGAAAGAGAAAAAGTTAACTCGGCAAGTTACTGCCTTTGGAAGACAATCAAACATGGAATAGGTTTTTCATCACAAATGCAGATGTATTTATCTAGCCCACATGAATTCCAGTTGGACATATTGTAACAGAGACAGCAGTTTGGTCTCAGTAGTCTACCGCAAAACCAAGAGAGCCCTCGCCACCTTCACCAGGTGCCTGAGAGATGGTTTGAAGGCTGAACAAATCCTAACCTCAGTCATTCAGCAGGGAACACTGGGACACTCCTAGCCATCTGAGGCCATGAGCTGTGTCCAGGAGTCTTTGAGAAAGAAGGTACCCAAAGGGAGGTGATGAGTTAATATTTGAGGACAAGGGGCCAGTGCTGGAGAGCAGGATGGGGTCTCTGATGACATCGCCGACGCCACAAGGCATAATCCAGGCAGGCATTAAGCACTGAGACGTGCGCACGGTCCAGGGACCAGAGTCAGTTCACAGGGACCACTGATTACTTCTGCCAAATGGCACCCTTCCTCTTATTTTGCAGTCTCCACCCCAACCCCTACCTGCTCCTGAGAATAAGAAGGTCCATCTTGAACCCTTGGACACCAGTACATTACAATCGTGGCACAGTTTCTGTAATGAGCTGTGAACCCCTGCCCTATATTAAACATTCTTAGGACAGCTTCCTATCTAGGTCCAGACACGAATTTGAAAAAACTACATGGTGTGGACAAGTTCCCAGCAATCTATGTGACCCAGAGCTGAAGATGTATCCCTGGAAATGGCCTGAGAAGAGCAGCTCCAAAGCTCTGTTCCTGTTTAACTATGGATGGAAATTCTCATCTTCTGTGTCCATGGAAGCATGAGGGTGGTGCTTTTATATCATTCTCTTTCATTTGCTGCCATGCTTTATCAGTGCATGTAATTATTTCCATTACCGAACCAACAGCTCATGTGAAATACACACGAGCATACCCAGAAAAAAATAAAATGAGACCCTGAATGATGAATAATGGGAAGGAAACTTTTCTCAATGTGGTCAACACACGTTCCAGATTCTGATGCCGCTGGGACCGAGCCACAACAGGACACTGTGCTGTTACTGAGAAAGACAATTTCTGGTACATGGGCTCTGAACACAGCTTTCATTCACTGTATTATTGATTTCCTGAGAACCTTTCCTGCTTTCCTCTCTATGACCATTTCTTTGCATGACCTCCAACAAGGACTTCAAAATGCAACTACTCATGGAAGTGAGCATCAATATGGGAACTGAGTCTGTGTCATATGGCTGGGATCTCTGCAGAACAATTTCTTTTAGTAGGGTAGTATATCAGTTAGGACTTTTATTGTCAAAGGTCAGAATAGGATCAAATTAACTTTTAAAACAAAGAATACATTGCTTCTTTTTAACTGTGAAAAAAAATCGACAAAGATTTAGGTACAGCAGGATCCAGGTGCTCCAGTGACTTCAACAGGACTTTCCTTCCCCATCTGTCAGCTCTAGTTTCTTTGTGTTGGCTTTACCTGTGGCAGGCATGTGGGTGTGCTATCCATACTGTGCCCCCTGTGACTCTAGGACTGCATTCTACCATCAATGCAACCCCAGTGGGAAAAGACACTCTCTATGCCAAAGTGTGCAGGAAAAGTCTGAAATCTGCCTCTTTGGGGGTAAATGGGTCATGCGCTAATGACTAGATGGTGGGGTCAGCCTACCCTCAAGCCATAGCCCAGGACTAGAGAAGGGTGTTTGCCTCAGGAAAACCAGGATTCTCTCACCATAAGAAACAGGGCCAGATGCGGTGCTGCCCAGCACAGGCAAACATCAACATGATGGATGGCCTTGACCTGACCAGCTCCCAGCCCTCACCAGACTTCTCTCCACAAGATGGGGCTACCTGATTGTATCTGCTGACCATACCTGCTGATCCTTCTGCAGACCTGCCCACATTCTAGACCTTCCTAGCCTAGGGCATGTAGCCATGGGCTGAGGCTTCCTCCATACCATGAAATAGGGTTTTCTTTTCTCATAGAATTTCATTGTCTAGAGTCCTACAAGTTGTGTGGTTCAGCAACTGACCGTTCATGCATTCATTCATTCACTCATATTTGGTTGATGTTTGTGAGTCCAGCACTCTACTAGGCATCATTTTAATATACACTGCCTGTTCAATCTATAAATCAGAGATGGCTTCCTGGAGGAGGTGAGCTTGGGAGAACCTAGAGGAGAAGGGGTAGGGGGCAGATTCAGGGCTGGGGGATGGGAAAGAAAGGTACCCAGATGGGTGTGGGCATTGGAGTCAACATCTGTGGGTTTTGCCTTCCCAGTGTCCCTCTCATTCTTTTATTAGCATCCCAAGTGCCTCTGGAAAGCCAACCCCTTGCCGCACTCAGCCCACATGGGTGTAGATGGTACTGATCCTAGACTCGAGGGTGGGCATATGACCCAGACCTGACCAAGCAAATCTCCACATTCTCTCAACTACAGTAACAAATCTGGGGAACACACAGCTGTGGCTAGGCCAGGGGAAGTCCTTTGCATCACTGGAGCAGAACAGCTGGTACGATGTGGGAGCTGGCAGGGGCTGTTTCCACCCTCACAGTAGTAGAGACCACCTGAGAATGAAGCCAACATGGGAATACAGAGCAGAAAGACAGGCAAACCCACCAGAAGGATGTCAGCTGCTCCCGATACCAGAATCCCCTAGAATTCCCAACAGTTCCTTTGATGCTTAAGCCAGTTTGTGCTATGCTCCCATCGATTGCAATAAAAGGAGTCCTGATGCAAGCGTGGAGCTTTGGGGGACAGTGAGGGACCAGCTGGTGAATCTTCGATGGGGTGCTTCCATTGCTGNCCTTTGATGCTTAAGCCAGTTTGTGCTATGCTCCCATCGATTGCAATAAAAGGAGTCCTGATGCAAGCGTGGAGCTTTGGGGGACAGTGAGGGACCAGCTGGTGAATCTTCGATGGGGTGCTTCCACTGGTGAGCTTGGGGGACTTTGATACAGGAGTGTCAGTCTGGCCACAAAGGGCTTGAACCCCAAAATGTAGGCTCAGACTCAGCTGCTGTCCACATGCCTCTACTGCCTAGATGCCTGGTGGATAAATGGCTGCTGTGAGAGTTCAAGAAAGATTCAGTCCTGCTGCTCCCTGGACTCTATTCACTATATTAAATAATGTGTAAAATCATCAATCATCCTCACATTGCTGTCATCCAGAAAACTGGCCTTGTTCATCTGAGTTCCACAGCATGCAGAGACTGCTTGGGACACTGCGGGCCAGGCAGAGAGGGAGGGACTGTGTCCAGAAGCTGAGCCATGCCAAGGGCCTCTAGAGTTGCAAGGTCAAAGCCAAATTGGAAAAGGTGGGGGTGTTGGTCATCAGAGGTGCAGCCAGAGGAGTGTGGACAGCACGGTCATGGGATGGGGGAAAGAACAGTGTGGTGGGGGTGGGGTGAGGTGTGGGCAAGATGAGCAACAGCAGGCAGGAGGAAGCCCCAGCACTGATCTGAATATCACTCAACCTGAGATGTGTCTCTCGGCATCAGTCTCTCCCATCCTCCTGGCTCCCATTATGAGGAGCAGCCGTGGCCTTCTCCATGGATCCAACTCTCCTGAGATAAGTACCCAACCCTTCTCTCCTGTTCCTGGGTGCCTGCCAGCTCCAACAGGCCCCTGGGGCACACCTCTACCTTCTACAAGAACAGCTCCTGCTCGTTTCTATTTCTGGGAGGTGGCTGGCCTGGATGGATGGTATGTAACAAACTTAACGCTGGGCACATCACTGGGTACAAACTGTCCTCATTCTTTGGTGACCAACTGGGCTGAGGTGGGGGAGGGGTTGCCCAGTCTCTGAAGAGCTGAGACAGCTGTGTGTCCTCAGTAGGCAACCCACTTTAGGGCACCCTCTGAGGTCTCTCCTGGGGCCAGCTGCCTGCTAGCTGCAAGCTGTTGCTCACAGCCCCTGCTCGGCCTCTTGGGCAGCCTGGACACTGAGACCTCAAGAAGGTTCCTGCCACAAGCCTGGGACAGCTGAACAAAGCTTGGTCCCAGTCAAATGTAGCCCCTCACTCCCCAGATAAACAGTCCAAAATGGCAAGTGCCCAAACACACACACCCACACAGATGATTTAAGTGTAAATAAATCAGAAACACCTGGACATTTTTTTTTCCTTAAAATACAAGTGAATTTTCCATTCAGGAGGAAAAGTCTATGACATATTTGGAGTCTCAGCAAACACAACAGCTTTCAGCTAAGACATCCAGTCATCTCAGAGGGCAATGCATGATCTGTCTGGCATCCTCATCCAGCTGTCACTTACCCAGAGCTTTAATTCCCACTTTGGGCCTTCTTCTACCTCCTGTTCTACCCCTCAGCTTGCCTATCACTTAGAAACTCTTGTCCCTTACTCGTGTTAAGTCCTGACTTACATATTAGCCCTTTTAAAAATTCTTTCCCTACATGATGAATACAGAGAAATCCCTTGCAAATCTATACATGAACAAGGAAAAAATCAGAAAGAGAAACTAAGGAAACAATCCCTTTCACCAGTGCAACAAAAAGAATAAAATGCCTAGAATTAAACCTGCCCAAAGAGAAAAAAAAAATCTGTATGCAGAAAACTATAGGCCACTGATGAAAGAAATTGAAGATGACACAAACAGATAGAAAGATATACCATCTTCTTGGATTGAAAGAATCAATATTGTGAAAATAACTATCCTACCCAAAGCAATCTACAGATTCAATGCAGTCCCAATCAAATGACCAATGGCATTTTTCACAGAATAAGAACAACAAATTTCAAAATTTGTATGGAAACACAAAAGACCCTGTATCAGTTCAGTTCAGTCGCTCAGTCGTGTCGGACTCTTTGTGACCCCATGAATCGCAGCACGCCAGGCCTCCCTGTTCATCACCATCTCCTGGAGTTCACTCAGACTCACATCCATCGAGTCTGTGATGCCATCCAGCCATCTCATCCTCGGTCGTCCCCTTCTCCTCCTGCCCCCAATCCCTCCCAGCATCAGAGTCTTTTCCAATGAGTCAACTTTTCGCATGAGGTGGAGTTTCAGCTTTAGCATCATTCCTTCCAAAGAAATCCCAGGGCTGATCTCCTTCAGAATGGACTGGTTAGATCTCCTTGCAGTCCAAGGGACTCTCAAGAATCTTCTCCAACACCACAGTTCAAAAGCATCAGTTCTTCGGCGCTCAGCCTTCTTCACAGTCCAACTCTCACATTCATACATGACCACAGGAAAAACCATAGCCTTGACTAGATGGACTTTTGTTGGCAAAGTAATGTCTCTGCTTTTGAATATACTAT
>SJYW01031518.1:154637-169556 GCA_006410735.1 Raphicerus campestris | reverse complement strand
AACCAGAGATCAAATTGCCAACATCTGCTGGATCATGGAAAAAGCAAGAGAGTTCCAGAAAAACATCTATTTCTGCTTTATTGACTATGCCAAAGCCTTTGACTGTGTGGATCACAACAAACTGTTGAAAATTCTTCAAGAGACGGGAATACCAGACTATCTGATCTGCTTCTTGAGAAATCTATATGCAGGTCAGGAAGCAACAGTTAGAACTGGACATGGAACAACAGACTGGTTCCAAATAGGGAAAGGAGTACGTCAAGGCTGTATATTGTCACCGTGCTTATTTAACTTACATGCAGAGCACATCATGAGAAATCCTGGGCTGGATGAAGCACAAGCTGGAATTAAGATTGCGGGAGAAATATCAATAACCTCAGGTATGGAAATGACACCTCCCTTATGGCAGAAAGTGAAGAACTTTAAGTGAAGAAGTAAGAGTGAAGAACTCTTAGTGTAGAACTAAAGAGCTTCTTGATGAAAGTGAAAGAGGAGAGTGAAAAGGTTGGCTTAAAACTCAACAATCAGAAAGCTAAGATCATAGCATCTGGTCCCATCACTTCATGGCAAATAGATGGAAGAACAGTGGAAACAGTGACAGACTATATTTTTTGTGCTCCAACATTGAAGATGGTGACTGTAGCCATGAAATTAAAAGACACTTGCTTCTTGGAAGAAAAGTTATGACCAACCTAGACAGCATACTAAAAAGCAAAGACATTACTTTGCCAACAAAGGTCCATCTAGTGAAAGCTATTGCCTTTCCAGTAGTCATGTATGGATGTGAGAGTTGGACTATAAAGAAAGCTGAGCAGTGAAGAACTGATGCTTTTGAACTGTAGTATTGAAGACTTGAGAGACCCTTGGACAGCAAGGAGATCCAACCAGTCCATCTTAAACAAAAGCAGTCCTGAATATTCAGTGGAAGGACTGATGCTGAGGTTGAAGTTCCAATACTTTGGCCACCTGATGGGAAGAACTGACTCATCTAAAAAGACCCTGATGCTGGGAAAGATTGAAGGCGGGAGGAGAAGGGGATGATAGAGGATGAGATGGTTGGATGGTATCACCGACTCAAGGGACATGAGTCTGAGTAACCTCTGGGAGTTGGTGATGGACATAGAGGCCTGGTGTGCTGAGTGTATGGGGTCACAAAGAGTTGGACATGACTGAGTGACTGAACTGACGGAATACTTTTGTGAAATTCAATAAAATGATGTACAAAATAAAAATTTAAAAACAAACCCATAAAAGTATTGGCCATTTTTTACATTTTTAGATTCAACAGACATAAATTACTGGTTAAAAGACAATAAAAGTTTCCAAACATTCTCAGTTTCTATCCAAATCTTGTTACAGATCTGTAACAAACATTTCAAAGGCTGGCACCCATCCACAAACCACATTTTGAGTAACATTGCCTGAAGAACTGATTAACAGCAAAAATGAAAACATCTAAATGACCATCAGTAATGTAGTTGCTAAATATAATTTGGTGTCTCCATATTATGGTTTAGCAATAAAATATAATGAGGCACATGAGTCACCAGTTCCACTCCTAAGTATATAACCAAGAGAAATGAAAACATGTGTACCCACAAAATTTTGTTCACAAATGTTCATACCAGTTTTATTCACAATAGCCAAACAGTGGCAATCCAAAGTCCATTGGTGGATGAATGGATAAACAAAATGCAGTATATCCATACAATGGAGTATTACTCAGCCATAAAAAGTAACGAAGTACTGACACATGCCACCGGATAAACCTGGAAATCATTATCCAAAGTGAAAGAAGCCAGACATAAAAGGCAACATGTATATGAAATGCATAAAATAGGCAAATAGAGAGAGAGAGTAAGTAGATGAGAGGTTGCCAGGGGCTAGGAGTGATAGAGGGATTAGAACATGGAGGCTAAAGGGAACTGGATTTCCAAGTGGAGTAATGCTCCAAAAATGATTCTAAAACTGATTGTGGTGATATTTGCACAATTCTGTGCATATACTAAAAAGATCACTGAATTGTACACTTTAAATACACAAATCATACAATATATAAATTATATCTTAATAAACTTGTTATTAAAAATGAAGCAGAGGATTTCCCTGGCGGTCCAGTGGTTAAGAATCTCCCTTGCTATGCAGGGGATGCAGGTTTGATCCCTGGTTGGGGAACAAAGATCCTACATGCCACAGGAGCAACTAAGTCCACACACCACAACTGTTGAGCCTGGCTGACACAACAAAGATCCTTGCGCCACAACTAAGATCCAATGCAGCCAAAGAAATAAGCAAATATTTTTTTATAAAGTAAACTCCTTATTATCAAATTCAGACTCAAACTGAAGAAAGTAGGGGAAACCACTAGACCATTCAGGTATGACCTAAATCAAATCCCTTATGATTACACAGTGGAAGTGAGAAATAGATTTAAGGGCCTAGATCTGATAGAGAGAGTGCTTGATGAACTATGGAATGAGGTTCGTGACATTGTACAGGAGACAGGGATCAAGACCATCCCCATGGTAAAGAAATGCAAAAAAGCAAAATGGCTGTCTGGGGAGGCCTTACAAATAGCTGTGAAAAGAAGAAAGGCGAAAAGCAAAAGAGAAAAGGAAAGATATAAGCATCAGAATGCAGAGTTCCAAAGAATAGCAAAAGAGATGAGAAAGCCTTCTTCAGCGATCAATGCAAAGAAATAGATGAAAAGAACAGAATGGGAAAGACTAGAGATCTCTTCAAGAAAATTAGAGATACCAAGGGAACATTTCATGCAAAGATGGGCTCGATAAAGGACAGAAATAGTATGGACCTAACAGAAGCAGAAGATATTAAGAAGTGGCCAGAATACACGGAAGAACTGTACAAAAAAGATCTTCAAGACCCAGATAATCATGATGGTGTGATCACTCATCTAGAGCCAGACATCTTGGAATGTGAAGTCAAGTGGGCCTTAGAAAGCATCACTANAGAAGATATTAAGAAGAGGTGGTCAGAATACACAGAAGAACTGTACAAAAAAGATACTCACGACCCAGATAATTATGATGATGTGATCACTAATCTAGAGCCAGATATCTTGGAATATGAAGTCAAGTGGGCTTTAGAAAGCATCACTACGAACAAAGCTAGTGGAGGTGATGGAATTCCAGTGGAGCAGTTTCAAATCCTGAGAGATGATGTTGTGAAAGTGCTGCACTCAATATGCCANAACAACAACAACAAAAATCCCACAAACAAAATATATGAAGCAATGGTTTTGAAGATATTGAGATAAAGCAAGGAAGGAGAATGATCCTCAAAGACACAGAAAAAAAAACTACTCTGTCTTCTTGCCTGGAAAGAGTTTTCTAGGCTGTTGCACAAGAAGAAGAGGTACAGGTGGAACCTGGCAGCTAGGAGTCCAGGGATACCAAGGTAGCTAGAGTTTGCAGAACAAAGGGCCTGGTAGGTGAGAGCTGTACACAGAGAACCACGGAAGCTGTCGAGCATCTTCACTGGGTATCAGCAGAGGGCACGTGTGTGTGAAGAGACAACCTGAGGCAAGGGCAGGATTAGAGGGAACAGTGTCCAGGTCTCATGCGGGGCTGGGAAGAGCACTGGTTACGACACTGAGCAGGGGACCAAGAAGGGTCCTGCCTCAGTGGTAGGGGATAATCAGCTCTACACTAAATATAGCTCTGATTCCACCTAATAGATCTTCAAAACAAACCCTCAAAGATTAAACTATTTCCAAGTAACAACTATGACCTAACAAAGCTCATGAATATTGATAGAAAAATAAAAATATCCGGCACCTAGAGAGGTAAAACTAATAATGTCTTGCATATAATAAGAGATTATCAGCCAGAAAAATAGGCCCCATAATAAGGAGAAAAAATCAGTTAATTGAGAATGACCCACAACTGCCATAGTACACAAAGACCTTACAAGAAGGATTGGAACTGTGTGCTCTATGGTCAAAAAGTTAAGTAGAGACATCAAAGATATTAAACAACCTAAACTGAAATTCTAGAGATGAACACTATGATGTCTGAGATGGAAAACAGGTCAGAAAGGATTAATTGGAAGANGCTCTATGGTCAAAAAGTTAAGTAGAGACATCAAAGATATTAAACAACCTAAACTGAAATTCTAGAGATGAACACTATGATGTCTGAGATGGAAAACAGGTCAGAAAGGATTAATTGGAAGAAATGATGCTAAAGCTGAAATTCCAGTACTTTGGCCACCTTATGTGAAGAGTTGACTCATTGGAAAAGACTCTGATGCTGGGAGGGATTGGGGGCAGGAGAAGAAGGGGACGACAGAGGATGAGATGGCTGGATGGCATCACTGACTCGGTGGACGTGAGTCTGAGTGAACTCCGGGAGCTGGTGATGGACAGGGAGGCCTGGCGTGCTGCGATTCATGGGGTCGCAAAGAGTCAGACACGACTGAGCGACTGAAGTGAACTGAAACATTGCAGAGGAAAAGATTAGTAAACAGTAATAGAAACTACCCAAAACAAACACAGAGAGAAAGAATTATTTTAAAAAGAAAGGATGTCAGTGAGCTTTGGGATTCAAATGGCCTTATATGTATGTAATCGGAGTTCCACAAAGGAGAGGAGAAAAAGCATCTGAAGAAGAAATGGCCAAGAAATTTTTCAAATTTTGAGGAAAACTATAAACTCACAGATTCAAGAATCTTAATAAAACTTAGGCAAAATAGACACGAAGGAAACTACACCAAGGCATAACATAATTGAACTGCTTAAAACCAGGGATAAAAAGAAAGTCTTAAAAGCACCTCCCAAAAAAGAGACATACTATATGAACAAATGAAACTTGCATATACTGCTGGTGGGAATGTAAAATAATAAGATGGTCTTGAACAAGAGTTGGCAGTTTCTTAAAAAGTTAACCACACATCTATCAGACAATGAACCATTCTACTCCAAGGTATTTAGAATGAAAGTATACTCCATACAAAGACTTGTCTATGAATGTTCATAGCTGCTTTATTTGTAATAGCTTCCAACTGAAATAATCCAAATATCCACTCACAGGTGAAAGCATTAAAAATCGTGGTTCAGTTCAGTTCAGTCACTCAGTCGTGTCCGACTCTTTGCAATTCCATGAACTGCAGTATGCCAGGCCTCCCTGTCCATCACCAACTCCCAGAGTTCACTCAAACTCATGTCCATCGAGTTGGTGATGCCATCCAACCATCTTATCCTCTGTTGTCCCCATCTCCTCCTGCCCTCAGTCTTTCCCAGCATCAAGGTCTTTTCAAATGAGTCAGCTCTTTGCATCAGGTGTCCAAAGTATTGGAGTTTCAGCCTAAACATCAGTCCTTCCAATGAACACCCAGGACTGATCTCCTTTAGAATGGACAAATCCATATAATAATAGTAACAGAAAATAACGAACTAACAATGTATGCAAAAGTATCCAAGAAAGAGTTAATAATCATACTGAGTGAAAGAAACCAGATTCCTCTTCCCAACCCCAAAGAATGCATACTGTGTGATTCCATTCATATAAAAACCTTACAAAATGGAAAACTAATCAATTGTGAAAAGAAATCAGCAATACCTGGGTGGCAGGTGGGAAAGAATGGAAGGGAGAGAATTCAAGGAAGAAAGAGGAAAAGTTTTGAGGGTCATGGGCTTGGGCGTGTTCACTATCTTGACTGTGGAGATGATCTCACAGGTGTATACATGTGTCAAAATGTAGCAAATTATATATTTCAAATATGTGGAGTTCACTATATGTCACATATAACCTAACAAAAGCCAGAGGACAAGGATGCCCATTCCTTGGCTCCCGCAGGCTTGGCTGGCTGATGGGGCTGGAATCCTGGGCTCAGGAGGCATCTGTTCACCATCCTGAGCCTCAGCTTCCACCACGGTGCCAGGTAAACATCCCAGCAGAGCCAGGTAAAGACAATGAGAACATCTAGCCCAACCCAGGCATTTGGCAGGAGCTCAGAAAATTTTCTCTAAAGAATGCGAGTTTAATGGGTGACTTCCATTGGCATGCTGAATGACTCTTATAAACCACATCGGCAAACATTTCCTTAAGGGTCCTTGTTCAGTCCCAAAATACATAAGTGTGTTTTGAAAGGTGTGGTCTGCAAACAAAATGCAAGTCTCCAGGAATCGTTAATTCATGTTCCCATTCATTATTTTTCAAAGACACACACATCACTTCCCATCAGAACCCCTCTTCTAAGGTTCATTACACCAGTGTGACAGAAAGAAATCCCACCAACTGTGTGAGCTATGTAAGGGGGAGGAACAATTTCCATCATGACTTCGTTTTTTCTTTTTAGCCACACTGTGTGACTTGTGGGGTCTTTAGCAGTGAGAATGGGCCCTTGGCATTGAGAATGCAGAGTCCTAGCCACTAAACCCCAGGGAATTCCCTCCATCATGGCTTCTGACATGTTGAAGAGAACACTCAGGCTGCTCCCATGTGGGGCCTCCAAGCCTTCTCCACACCCCAACACTGGGCTCCACCTGTTCTTGCTGACCCCTGCCCTCTTGATCCTGTCCTCAGTGCACATCTGGCATTTCTTGTGTCAAGTCTAATTAGATGGTGGTGGGTTGAATTGTGTCCCCTGCCAAAATTCATGTGTTGCAGTCCTAACCCCCCAGTCCTTGAGTGTGTCTACATTTGTGATGGGATTTTTAAAGAGATAATTAAGTTAAAATGAAGTTATTATAATGGGCCCTGATCCAATATGACTGGTGTCCCCTTAAGGAGAGGAGATTCAGACACATATACACACAGAAGGAAGACCATGTGAGGACCAGGGAGAAGACGGCCATCCAAGGAGAGAGGCCCCAGGAAGAGCAACCTGCTGACATGTGGATCTCAGACTTCTAGCCTTTAGGATGATGAGAAAGGGAACATCTGTTCTTTCAGACACCCTGACTGTGGTAATTTGTTAGGGCAGCACCAGTACACTAGAGCAGAGGGGGTGCCCTCTCTTACCCCTGCCCTTGCCCCACTCCACTTCCCCACTATCCCCAAGTGCACTGAAGTCAGAGGAGGCAGGGAGTGGGCTGAAAGGACACTGACTGCCAAGCAGATTGAGACTTTTTCACCTTATGAGCCCACAGGTGATGGGAGGCATTGAGGGTTGATGGGGGTGAGGGGAAGGAGATACCTTTGAGAATATTTAAGAAGAAGAATGGGAAGAATGATCAGTAGCCAGACCTGTCTGGAGCATGGACTCAGGGAGCACTAATTTAACAAAAGCCCAGGAAGACATCAGTAGCAGAACCTGGATCAGCTGGGCTGAGTGATACTATGGTGCTTCTTTCAGCTCAACTCATTAACGGCCACTCTTAAGGTGTGAGCTTCATCACAGGAGCTGGAAGGAGCAGGAGGAATTGTCCCCAAGAAGGATGTGACACTGATGTTAGCAGTCCCGGCAGCCCTGTGGTTAGGATTAGCCACGTGGGGAGTAGGTAAGGAGGGCAGTGCTGGCCTCTTACCACCCAGGGAAGTCTGGGGAAGGGGCCTTACTCCATGTTCATAGAAATGTAGTAAAGCAGACACCATCACCCTTTTTCCAGAGGAGGAAGCTGAGGCTTAGAAGAGTTGACTAATTTGTCCCAGGACACTGTGGTCAGTTTAGAGGCAGCTCCAGGCTCAAACCCAGGTCTCCCAGCTCTGAAGCAATGACTTGAGTCGTGCCAGGCTTCCAGGTGGGCAAATTCTGTGGGGAGGCAAGAGGTTACATTGATCTCGCCCTTCCCGCTTCCCTCCCAGCTCCCGTGTGCATATATGTAGGAAAAAGGCAAGTTGGCCAAGATGGCGTGGTCATGCTCTCTCGCCCCCATGCTCTTGCTCTTGCCCCATGTTTTGTGAATAGTGATTATGTAACAGCTGAGATGACTTATAGCACTGCACGTGTGATATGAGATACTTGCTTGGCCACAGGCTACTTTTGTTCTGCAAGCATATATAAGTTCCACCTGGAAAGCCCTGAGGATGTTATTTTAGGAGAGGTTATGTTATGAGAGGTCATGTTATGTCTGCTGCTACGGCTGCTTTACCAGCCCAGAGAAAATAAACGCGCCTGCAGTTCCTATGGCTCTTCGAGTTTTCTTCCAGCTTCCCTGTTCTCACCTTGCCTACCCTGGGTTCAGCGAACAGTGCACACAGTGAGATACAGCAAGACAATTGGCGTAGTAGGCATGATCAGTGAGACAACATAACATCTGCATATGTGTATACACATGCTCATACATACACCCCACATGCACACACTCACATTCATGTACATACTTAGACACATATGTGCACTCACATGTATACACACACAGGCAGCATGCTCACCCGTGTGAACACTTGCTCATACACATATACACACCCATACGCATGCACACTCTCAGGCTCTCCCAGTCCTTGCACTGGCTCACCCTCACACACACACACACACATCCCAGTGCTGTGTGAACTTGTCCTTCATTCACCTGAACCAAAAGATGGGTGTGAACACAAGATGCTAACAGCCCATACATCACACAAAAAGGCACAGTTAAGTAAATGGACAGACCCTGGTTTTTGTGTGATGATCCTCCTTGGAGGCCCAAGTTAAGTATTGATAGATTTTATTTAAATTGTCTTCTTAAAACACCAGAATTCTAACTACTTTGTGATTTATTTCACAACGTAAAGTTGGAAGCAAATTCTGTTTTAAAAGTTCACATTACCTATTGGAAGATATTCCCACATCCCTGATTTTGTGGCTACATCAGAAAAACAAAGGTTTTCTCATTTACCAATATGAATTGAAACAGATATGTGTGAGGCCTCTTAACTCATTAGTTTAATCATGAGCATTTGGAGTACTTGTGCCATACTGCATATTTATGAAAGCAGACTAACTTATTAATTAAAGCAAACTTATTGGGTGTTTGAGAGTCCTTTCACAATGAAAATCCATCTACTAATTTTCATGAATAATTATATTTTTATTGTGATCAAAACTGAAATTTTTAATTTAAGTGGAAAAATCTCATTTTGCTCAAATGAGAGACTGAAAAAAAACGGGGCAATGAAATTAATGCAGTCTGCTTTTCTTCAGCAACCAAGTCACATTTCACATCACTGACTCAGAGACTGGACATGTTGACCCCTTTTTCTCTTCTGTGTGTCCTTAACAAGATGGCAGAACCCCAGTGGTAAAAAGATCTTAAGATCATGCTTGTAACCACAGGACCTCCTGTCCAATTAGCAGACAAACACACATTCCTTCTGGATTCAGTCAAAGAAAGTATTTCAACAAAAAGAACCATTTTCAGGATGTATACGATGTGTTGAGCTCTTCAGATATATCAACTGGTTTAATCCCCACAGAAACCTTATGAGGCAAACAGTAATCTCCATTTAGCAGATGAGCAAACTGAGGTTTAGAAAAACAATCATTTACCCAAATATGCACATCTGGGAGGGCATCCCTGGTGGCTCAGTGGTAAGGTATCTGCCTGCCAAAGCAGGAGACACAGGTTTGATCCTTGGGTTAGGAAAACTCCTGGGAGACGGAAATGGCAACCCATTCCAATATTTTTGCATGGGAAATCCCATGATCAGAGGAGCGTGATGGGCTACAGTCCATGGGGTTGCAAAACAGTTGGATACAACTCAGCGGCTAAACAACAACACCACCACAGCTGGGAAATGGCAGAACTCAGATGTGAACCCAGTTCTGCTTAAAGCTAAAGTATTCCCTGCTGCTCTACACATCAAACACCTGCAGAGGATGTCCACACTGACAGGAAAAGCTAAGGTATCGTTTCCCTGGGGGGCTGCTGTGAGGCTGCAGAGCTGGGATTCAGTCACGTCATCCAGGCTTAGGTGTACACTGCCACCCCCACCTGGAGTTGGTCACTGCCCCTTCTGGGAGACTGAATCCTGTCTAGCAGGGGTTGGGATGGGGCTGTTAAGAAATACCACAAGAATGAATATGTGAACCTCTGTCCAAGGTGTATACCGGAAGGCCCTTAACCATTTCCCCTGTAGCCAGGAGTACATAGACATGCCTTTCTTTAAAACTATATCTGCAAAGAATTCTCTGGCAGTCCAGTGGTTAGGACTCTGAGATTTCATCACTGAGGGTCTGGGTTCAATCCCTGGTCAGGGAACTAAGATCCCACAAGTCACGCAGTATGGCCAAAAATAAATAAATAATGTATGCTTAGTCACTCAGTTGTGTCCAACTCTTTGCAGTCCCATGGACTGTAGCCCACCAGGCTTCTCGATTCATGGGATTCTCCAGGGAAGAATACTGGAGTGGGTTGTCATGCCCTCCTCCAGGGGATCTTCCTGACCCAGGGATCAAACCTAGGTCTTCCGCATTGCAGGTGGATTCTTTACCATCTGAGCCAAAATAAATAATAAGATAAAATCCGGNCCCAGTGCTGTGTGAACTTGTCCTTCATTCACCTGAACCAAAAGATGGGTGTGAACACAAGATGCTAACAGCCCATACATCACACAAAAAGGCACAGTTAAGTAAATGGACAGATCCTGGTTTTTGTGTGATGATCCTCCTTGGAGGCCCAAGTTAAGTATTGATAGATTTTATTTAAATTGTCTTCTTAAAACACCAGAATTCTAACTACTTTGTGATTTATTTCACAATGTAAAGTTGGAAGCAAATTCTGTTTTAAAAGTTCACATTACCTATTGGAAGATATTCCCACATCCCTGATTTTGTGGCTACATCAGAAAAACAAAGGTTTTCTCATTTACCAATATGAATTGAAACAGATATGTGTGAGGCCTCTTAACTCATTAGTTTAATCATGAGCATTTGGAGTACTTGTGCCATACTGCATATTTATGAAAGCAGACTAACTTATTAATTAAAGCAAACTTATTGGGTGTTTGAGAGTCCTTTCACAATGAAAATCCATCTACTAATTTTCATGAATAATTATATTTTTATTGTGATCAAAACTGAAATTTTTAATTTAAGTGGAAAAATCTCATTTTGCTCAAATGAGAGACTGAAAAAAAATGGGGCAATGAAATTAATGCAGTCTGCTTTTCTTCAGCAACCAAGTCACATTTCACATCACTGACTCAGAGACTGGACATGTTGACCCCTTTTTCTCTTCTGTGTGTCCTTAACAAGATGGCAGAACCCCAGTGGTAAAAAGATCTTAAGATCATGCTTGTAACCACAGGACCTCCTGTCCAATTAGCAGACAAACACACATTCCTTCTGGATTCAGTCAAAGAAAGTATTTCAACAAAAAGAACCATTTTCAGGATGTATACGATGTGTTGAGCTCTTCAGATATATCAACTGGTTTAATCCCCACAGAAACCTTATGAGGCAAACAGTAATCTCCATTTAGCAGATGAGCAAACTGAGGTTTAGAAAAACAATCATTTACCCAAATATGCACATCTGGGAGGGCATCCCTGGTGGCTCAGTGGTAAGGTATCTGCCTGCCAAAGCAGGAGACACAGGTTTGATCCTTGGGTTAGGAAGACTCCCGGGAGACGGAAATGGCAACCCATTCCAATATTTTTGCATGGGAAATCCCATGATCAGAGGAGCGTGATGGGCTACAGTCCATGGGGTTGCAAAACAGTTGGATACAACTCAGCGGCTAAACAACACCACCACCACAGCTGGGAAATGGCAGAACTCAGATGTGAACCCAGTTCTGCTTAAAGCTAAAGTATTCCCTGCTGCTCTACACATCAAACACCTGCAGAGGATGTCCACACTGACAGGAAAAGCTAAGGTATCGTTTCCCTGGGGGGCTGCTGTGAGGCTGCAGAGCTGGGATTCAGTCACGTCATCCAGGCTTAGGTGTACACTGCCACCCCCACCTGGAGCTGGTCACTGCCCCTTCTGGGAGACTGAATCCTGTCTAGCAGGGGTTGGGATGGGGCTGTTAAGAAATACCACAAGAATGAATATGTGAACCTCTGTCCAAGGTGTATACCGGAAGGCCCTTAACCATTTCCCCTGTAGCCAGGAGTACATAGACATGCCTTTCTTTAAAACTATATCTGCAAAGAATTCTCTGGCAGTCCAGTGGTTAGGACTCTGAGATTTCATCACTGAGGGTCTGGGTTCAATCCCTGGTCAGGGAACTAAGATCCCACAAGTCACGCAGTATGGCCAAAAATAAATAAATAATGTATGCTTAGTCACTCAGTTGTGTCCAACTCTTTGCAGTCCCATGGACTGTAGCCCACCAGGCTTCTCGATTCATGGGATTCTCCAGGGAAGAATACTGGAGTGGGTTGTCATGCCCTCCTCCAGGGGATCTTCCTGACCCAGGGATCAAACCTAGGTCTTCCGCATTGCAGGTGGATTCTTTACCATCTGAGCCAAAATAAATAATAAGATAAAATCCGGTAGGGCAGACATAGTACTTTTTTTAAATTATATCTGCAAACTTATTTTTTTCTCCCAATGGTTGGTGCTTAGTACTGAAATATGTTTCCAGATATGATGAAGGGCTGCTTTCTAAATGCCTGTGTCAACAAAGATTAATCCTGATCCTACACATGGAGAAATCAACTGGAGAAGAGCTGGAGGTCCGTGTGTGGCCTATGGAGAAGTTTACCAAACACTGTTACATTTGTTCACAGAATTAGAAATTGCATCGCAGACGGAGTGCAGTGCCTGGCTCCGCACAACACTGCTTAAGGAGGATTCTGCACCAAATCAACAAATGAGCCTAGTTCTGAAATGAAATCTTCAGAGTTCTTCCAAATCTTATTTTCAGACTTCTTTATCATTTGCTTTTTGCTTTGGCTTTCAACAACAACAGATGTAACTGACATAAAAGCTCAACTGAAAGACAGATTGAATCCACTTTTCCCATCATAAAACTTGAAGCCTGATTTAACAATTTGATTTAAATTTGATATAACAAAGTCATTTGATTTAACAAAATGATTTAACAGTTTGGGAATTCCATAGGAGGATAAACATGTATGTCATGGACAAACTTGTGTGTTCCAAAATCAAGACAAAATACAAAGCCCTAAAAATGATCCTCTTTAGGCAGTTGCTCTACATCATAAAAAATAATAGAAGTAAGAAGCCTTCCTCACAAAACCATCTGCTGTACTGTACCAACAAAGGTGTGGACTAGCCTAGATGTCGTGTTAATAGAGGTATGCAGATTCCACCTATAAAATCCTATGTGGTCATGAAACATGACCACAAGGATGGCACAGCACTTGGAAAAACATTTTTGATAAAAAGGTTGAAATACACAGAGGCAAGGTGTAAATAGTGTGCACACTTAGAGATATACAAATCTGTACGTCCAAACAAAGACTGGAGAAAATCATGCAAAAGGTTACATAGCCCTTGTTTTAGGGTAGTGGGATCATCAATAACATTAACCATGTTATAATAGCATACATCTTAGTTATTTAAATTTAAAAAAAAGGAGAAAGGGGAAGGGTTGCCAAGCAGGCATGCTAATTCCCAACACTGGGTCTAACTGGGTCTAAGAGAGGATGAGTTGAGAAGCTCCTGAGCAAAGAGAAAAGGGTTTGAAAGAACTCTATCTCCCACCAACACCTAACAATGCCTAGTGGGGGGTCAGGAGTCAGAATTATAAGGGAAAATGGGGAAATGTATAGAAATCTGTGGTGAAAGAGAAGGCTCCCTGAAGGTACAGGATTACACCAAAGCTCTGTGGGGCCTTGACACTTAAGAACAGTGAGATCCAAGGCTCAGAGTTCACCCTGGGCTGCACAGAATATTCTGTCCAGCCCTCCCTTCTCTCCCTGAATCACCATGGCCCCTCCCCACGGTTTGAGCAGTGCTCTTAGCCCCACCTCACGCGTAGAGAACTAAGGTACTGGAGCATCCTGGGCCACACAGCCAGCAGNCTTCTTCTTCTTCCTCTTCTTCTTTTTCTTCTCCTTCTTCTATTTCTTCTGCTTCTTCTCATCTTCTTCTTCTTCTTCTCACATTCTTGTTCTTCTTCTAATATTCTTCTTGTTCTTCCTTTACTTCTTCTTCTTCTCACCTTCTTCTTTTATTCACACCTTCTTCTTCTTCTTCTTCTTCTTCTTCTGACCTTTTTCTTCCTATTTTCACCTTCTTCTTCTTCTAATCTTCTTCTTCTTCATCGTCGTCTTCTTCTCCTTCTTCTTCTCACCTTTTTCTTGTTCTTCTCTTTCTTCTTCCCTTCTTTTTCTTCTATTTCTTCTTCTCACCTTCTCTTCTTTTTGTCAACATTTTATTCTTCTCAACTTCTTCTGCTTCGTCTCCCCTGTTTCTTGTTCTTTCTTTTATGCTTCTGTTTCTTCCTCTTCCTCTTCTTCCTCTTATTCCTCTTCTTCTTCTCTTCTTCTTCTTCTTTTCANTTGTCAACATTTTATTCTTCTCAACTTCTTCTGCTTCGTCTCCCCTGTTTCTTGTTCTTTCTTTTATGCTTCTGTTTCTTCCTCTTCCTCTTTTTCCTCTTATTCCTCTTCTTCTTCTCTTCTTCTTCTTCTTTTCAACATCTTCTTTTTCTTCTCCCTTTCTGCTGGTTCTTTCTTTTCCTCTCACCTTCTTCTTCTTCTTCTTCTTCTCAACTTCATCTTCTTCTGCTCAACTTCTTCTTCTTCTCAACTTGTTCTTTCTCTTCTCACCTTCATCTTGTTTTTCCTCTTCTTTTTCTTCTTCTACTTCGTCCTCTTCTCTTCTTCTTCTTTTTCTCACCTTCTTCTACTTCTTCTCAGCTTCATCTTCTTCTTCTTTTTCTCACCATCTTCTTATTATTATTCGCACCTTCTTCTTCTTCTTTTTCTTCTCACCTTTTTCTTCTTATAGTTCTTCTTCTTCTTCTTCCTCTTCTCAACTTCTTCTTCTTCTTCTTCTCATCTTCTACTTCTTCTACTTCTTCTTCTTCTTCTTCTCACCTTCTTCTTCTTCTTCTTA
>SJYW01031518.1:133856-144334 GCA_006410735.1 Raphicerus campestris | reverse complement strand
CCAGTCTAAGTTCAATGCAGGATACAGGATGCTTGGGGCTGGTGTACGGGATGATCCGGGGAGATGGTATGGGGTGGGAGGTGGGAGAGGGCTTTGGCATTGGGAGATCGTGTACACCTGTGGCTGATTCATGTCAATGTATGGCAAAACCAATACAGTATTGTAAAGTAGAATAAAGTATTAAAAAAAAAACAACAACAACAGACTAACTTGGATCTTTGTAATGTGGGCAAATCCACAGTGGGTTTTTTTTTGGGGGGGGAGGGGGTGGGAAGACCTATTATATCTTCCTGCTCCCTCTCTGGGTATCTTCAGATTTATTAGCTTCTTTGGACCCATTACGAAGCTCTTAAAACTGCTGAGGACCTCCTTACTTCCTTAACTTGGAGGAGAAAAGTACCTCTGAGACTGGAGTAAAACAGAAATGGTTGGCACCTCACCCCTGCAACTGCATAGCTGTGACCTTAGGTGACTTGGGGTTATAGTTGAGTGGTTAGGCAGAGAAGGACTTGCTAAAATACAGTGTATGCCCAATAAATAGCCTGAAGAGTATTTGCTCAGCAAACTGGATTGTCTTCTTTGAAAAGAGGTCAACACCATATTATAAGTTGGCACTTCATTCTTGCTACAAACACATAGGCAAATTGCCCATCAGCTGCATGTATTTTTCACTATATTCCAGAACTTTGTGTATCAAAAAAGCCAAGCTCATTGGTTCCTTTGGCCTTTGTCCTTACCTTCTCCTCCTCGAAGTCACTTCAGTCGTGTCCAACTCTGTATGACCCCATAGACGGCAGCCCACCAGGCTCCCCTGTCCCTGGGATTCTCAAGGCAATCACACTGGAGTGGGTTGCCATTTCCTTCTCAGTGCACTGCCTCACTATCTGGAATACCCTATTCTCGGATCTTTGAGCAAGCTCCTCCTTTAGGTTAAGGTCCTCAGGTCCTTAAACCTTCCTATCTCTGAAAGACCTACCCAGATTGTCCAATCTAAGGAAGTTTCACTTACAGCCTTCAGAAGGATTACTCAGGGGAATCATTTATCACTGTTTGAAGTTACCTCTTTATTAACAAGACAACGTTACCCCTTTGTCTTTTTCGCCACTGTTTTCTCAAAGAACAGTGCAGGATCTGGCAAATATTTGTCAACTGAATTAAGGAAAGGTGAATATTTGTTTACTGTCTACACACCATTTTAAGAGGCAAGGAAGAAAAGACTTTATCTTATGTCAGGGCCCTGGAAAGGATGGTATTCAGACTGAAGATAGTTTGATTGTAGAGACTGTTTATATGGTGGGGCAGATTAAGTGAAGCAGGGGATGTGGAAGAAGCATTCTGGAGTATAAACAGTGGGAGGCAATGACTATTTCTTGCTGAAATGAGAAGAGGGAACTGTTGTTGGAATCCTGTGAATGCTCAGAGCTAAACAAAGTTCGGCTCAAAAGGAGCTGTGTCATTTGACAGGTCTGCAGAACCAAGGCTTGGAAGATAAGAAGCTAGGAGATAATCTCTCCTCTTACTCTCTGATCTGCTGGGCCTCCCCAGTGATCAAACCTATAGGGCAGGGGAGCCCAGATGATGCAGTAACAAAGAGATCAGCCTCCTAAGAGCGGAGAGCTGAGTCAGAGTGGTGGAGGGACGATCTGGGGTATGAGCATCCACTGCATTCCCTAACATGCATATAGATTACCAAGGTCAGTCTAGCTACTCTTGCCTCTGAAATGGCTAACCTGTCAGTGATAGGCACTAATCCTCAGAGACCAACTGGCTACTCGGTGGCAAATCAGCTGCTTCAGACTCCCTTCATCCCAGAAGGGCCAGCAATTTGTTCTTCACAGGGATGGTTAGCTGTTCTAGGTAACGGCTTGTGTTCCCTGTTTGCAGAGCCTCAGCCAGCACTACTATCTATATAGACTCTGCAATTCACAGTTATTCTATATAACATAGCATCCAACCAGGAAGCCCACTTTACAGCACAGTAAGTGTGGGAGTGAGCCCATGACCATGGAACCCACTGGTTTTATTATATATTACATCCTGCACCAGCCAGAAGCAGCCAGCCTCACAGAACACCAGAACTGCCTTTTGAAGGCACAAGTGAAGCACCAACTCACAGTATTCAGAGTCAATACACTAAAAGCCTGCACTGCCATTTTCAGAATGTGGCATATGCATTAAATGAGTGACCTCTAATGATGCTTCTTTCCCAATAATATGTGGGTCTAGGAACCAAAGGGTAGAAGCAAGAGCAGCCCCATTCACTGTTACTCCACATGACCCACAGTGGTGGTGGTGGGGTTACCCTTGCTGTCCTCACAAAGCTGGGCCCTACAGGGTTGAAGGTCCTACTTCTCCAGAGGGTTACACTTGCCAGGGCCCAAGCAAGAGTCCATTCAACTATAAGCTATGGCTGCCCCCCAGGGACCTGAACACAGGGGTAACTGACCCTCATCAGCAGGGAGAGGAGGGCCATTTTAGTACAGTGGGGGAAGTGAGGACTATGTCAGGGACCTGCTAGCACTTCTTTGCCCATTACAATTGCAGCAAGTGCAGCAGTCCCAGCCTGGTGATTGTCAAGGGTCCAGATGTTTCAGGACAAAAGGGATTAACTATTAAACTAATTAACTATTTTATTAAAAAGGGATTACTTAGGTCAGATAGGGTGGATAACCACGACAGAAAATTATAAATAATAATAATGTAGAGGTTCAGATATGTTCAAAATGCTCTGTTTCAGAAGGCTCCTCTGTCCATGGGCTTCTCCGGGCATGAATACTGGAGTGGGTTGCTGTGCCCTTTTCCAAGGGATCTTCCCAACCCAGGAATCGAACCAGAACCTCTTGGGTCTTCTGCATTGGCAGGTGGATTCTTTACCACTAGCACCACCTGGGAAGATGTTTAAGAAGGCAGGGAGTACTTAATCATTTTTTTAAATTTTCCAACAAAAATGGCTTGGCTTAAGCTTTAAGGCTTAAAGGAGTAAACTTCAATTACATAAGAAAATTGTTACCTAGAAAAGGCAGCACGACATTACGGGAAAAGCACCAGCATCTTGGTGTATAATGCTTTATAATGCCTAGATTTCAGTTCTGGCTCCACTAATAGCTCACAGCTACTTACTGTTTCAGACACTCAGTTTTCTAGTTTGTAAAATGGATATACTAACCAGGACTAAATATATTCTATCTGAAACTAGAAAACTAGAGAAACTGTATGAAATGACAGTTTTCAAGATACTGGACAGTGATCACAATGAAGGACAGTGATCCTTGGGAGATGGCGGGGGAGGAGAATCAAGTGAGCCCAAGGACTGTCGCTTCCTCTCTGGAGAGATGTTTCCAGGTGACAGTGCAGGGACAGGGAGTTAGACACAGCCACCTTAAGGTGAAGGAGCTACAAGCCCAAAGAAGCTGCGGCAGTTAGAATCTGCAGGGTACAGGACTGGAGAGCAGAGCTGCAGACAGAGTGAGAACTCTGCATCTGCGATCATCACATTTGTGAAGAAACTACCGGGGCCCGGACAGAACCACTAAGAAGGATGAGACTCTAATTAGAGAGGAAGCAAACCCTACAGCTCACGCTGGCCAGGAATAGCTCTTCTTCCCACCAACCAGCATGGAAAACCTGACAATTCAGAGGGCAATGGGTAAAATACTCTAAAGATTTTGCATCAGTAGTGGAGATAAACTAGCCTTAGACTACATGCTGCTCTGGTCCTAACAGAGCTTAAACCACAAACCTGAAAGGGTCAAAATGATTCAAGTAATTTAATCATGTTGCATAATAAAGCTCATGTAAATATAAAAATACCCAGTATCCAAGAAGGTAAAACAAAAAGCCACAATCACCAGGCACACAAATAAGCAAGAAAATATGACCCATGATATGATAAAAAGCAATGCAAACTCAGAAATGAAAAGATGATAGTAAGGATATTAAAAGTTATATCAGTATTCCATATGTTCAAGGAAATAAGAGGAGAGATTGAACACGTTTAGGAAAAACAAAAGATTTTTGTTAAAAGATCTAATTTAGAGATTGAAATGACAACACTTGACATGAAAAATAAACTGAATGGGATTAAAGGCAGAGCAGACACTGCAGAAGATTAATGAACTTGAAACTGTAACAATAGAAACTATCCAAAAAATGAAACAGAGGAAAAAGACTGAAACAAAAAAAGAACATCTATTGTCTCCTTAAAAGATAATAGAAGGCTTAAAGCAAAATAGCAATGTATTGTGGGGTTTTAACATATGGCTAAGTAAAATGTATGGCAAAAACAGTATAAAGCCCAGGATAGGAACAGGAATCCAAAAGTAGGAAGTCAAGAGAATAATAATGGAATAACAGGCAAGTTTGGCCTTGGAGCACAAAATGGAGCAGGGAAAAGCTAATAGAGTTTTGTCAAGAGAACACACTGATCATAGTAAACATTCTCCTCCACAACACAAGAGACGATTCTACACAAGGACAGCACCAGATGGTCAATACCGAAATCAGACTGATTATACTGTTTGTGACCAAAGATGGAGAAGCTCTATACAGTAAGCAAAAACAAGATGTGGAGCTGACTGTAACTGAGATCATGAGATCCTCTTTGCAAAATTCAGGCTTAATTTGAAGAAAGTAGGAAAAAATACTAGGCCATTCAGGTATGACCTAAATCAAATCCCATATGATTATACAGTAGAGGTGACGAATAGTTTCAAGGGATTAGATCTGGTAGACAGAGTGCCTGAAAGAATTATGGATGGAGGTTTGTTAACACTGTACAGAAGGCAGTGACCAAAACCGTCCCAAAGAAAAATAAATGCAAGAAGGCAAAATGGTTGTCTGAGTAGGCTTTAAATAGCTGAGAAAAGAAGAAAAGGCAAGGGAGAAAGGGAAAGATGTACCCACCTGAATGCAGAGTTCCAGAGAATATCAAGGAGAGATAAAATGACCTTTTCAATGAACAATGCAAAGAAATAGAGGAAAGCAACAGAATGGGGAAACCTAGAGACCTCTTCAAGAAAATTGGAGATATCAAAGGAACATTTCATGTAAGGATGGGCAGCAAAATAAAGGACAGAAATGGTAGGGACCTAACAGAAGCAGAAGAGACTAAGAAGAGTTGGCAAGAATATACAGAAGAACTATACAATAAAGGTTTTAATGACCCAGATAACCATGATAGTGGGGTCACTCACCTAAGAGCCAGACATCCTGGAGTATGAAGTCAAGTAGGCCTTAAGCATTACTGCAAACAAAGCTAATGGAGGTGATGGAATTCCAGCTGAGCTATTTAAAATCCTAAAAGATGCTGCTGTTAAAGTGCTGCACTCAGTATGTCAGCAAATTGGAAAATCCCCTATGATGAAAGGACATTTTTTTTTTTTGGTGATAGTTCCAGAAGGCGTTGTAGGTATTTATAGAATCAGTCAACTTCAGCTTCTTTGGCATTAGTGTTTGGGGCATAGACTTGGATTACTATATGACTATTACTTTGCCAACAAAGGTCCATCTAGTCACAGCTATGGTTTTTCTAGCAGTTAGGTACAGATGTGAGAGTTGGACCGTAAAGAAAGCTGAGCACTGAAAAATTGAAGCTTTTGAACTGTGGTGTTGGAGATGACTCTTGAGAGTCCTTTGGACTGCAAGGAGATCCAACCAGTCCATCCTAAAGGAAAGTCCTGAACGTTCATTGAAAGGACTGATGTTGAAGTTAAAACTCCAATACTTTGGACACCTGATGCAAAGAGCTGATCCATTTGAAAAGATTCTGATGCTGGGAAAGATTGAAGGCAGGAGAAGGGGACGACAGAGGATGAGATGGTTGGATGGCATCACCGACTCAATGGACATGAGTTTGAGTAAACTCTGGGTGTTGGTGATGGACAGGGAGGCCTGGTATGCTGCAGTCCATGGGGTCGCAAAGATATGACTGAGTCAGATATGACTGAGCAAGTGAACTGAACTGAACTATGAGTGTAGAGGATACACAAAATAATTTGAATATTTCTAAAAACATTGAAAAACAAAAAATAGCAATGTCTTTTAAAATTAAACTTCTCTATTAATGACATATTCTAATCATTTAGGCTTGTTCTTGGCATTTATTCTCAAAACTGTACCTATCTATATTGTCTTTAGTTAAGAATCAATCCATCAGTTTTTAAAAGCACTGGATTTTTTTTTTTTAAGGCCATCAAATTGGAAAGAGGTAAAATTTTCATTATATGCAGGTAGTTGAATTAGTTCATCAGTTCTAATAATTTTTGTGTGGAGTATTTATAGTTTTCTATATATCATAGAAAACCATAAATTCTATATAGGATTTAGAAATACTAAATGACATATCAGAAGTAAGTAAAAGTAATGTTTTATAATCACATTAAAAAAAAAAACCTACGAATAAATCTGACCAAAGAGTTGAGAGACTTATTCGCTGAGAACTATGTAAATGATAAAAGAAACTGAAATGATTCAGAGACATGGAAATATATCTCATGTTCTTGAATCGGAAGAATATCATTAAAATGGCCATAATATCCAAGCCAATCTACAGATTTAATGCAATCCATTTCAGATTACCCATGACATTTTTCACAGAAGTAAAACAAATGATCCTAAAATTTAGATGGAACCACAAAAGACACAGAGTTGCCAAAGCAATCCTGAATAAAAATAAATAAATAAATAAACCCTCCAAGAATTCAGACAATAATACAAAATTACAGTGGTCAAAATAGTGTGGTTGTGGCACAAAAACAGACATATGGATCAATGGAAAAGAATAGAGAATCCAGAAACAAAACCACTTATGATCAATTAACCTTTCACAAAGGAGAAAAGAATGTACAAGGGAGAAAAGACAGTCTCTTTAGTCAGTGGTGTTGACAAGCAGGACAGTCAGCCGCATCTAAATTAATGAAGTTAGAACACTTCCTCACATCATACACAATAATAAACTCAAAATAGCTTAAAGACTTAAATATAAAGCATGGCACCATAAAACTCCTAGAAGAGAAGATAGGCAAAATATTCTTTTACATGAATAATAGCATTAGTCAGCCTCCTAAGGCAAAAGAAATAAAAGCAAAAATAAACAAATGGGACCTAATCAAGCTTATAAGCATTTTCACAGCAAAGGAAACTATTAAAAAATGAAAGAACAACATACAGCCTGGGAGAAAATGTTTACAAACAATGTGATTAACAAAAGCTTAATTTCCAAAATGTACAAATAGCTCATACAGCACACTCTCTTTCTCTCTATATCTATCTATCTATCTATATATATAAAGTCAAAAACTGGGCAGAAGACCTAAACAGATATTTTTCCAAAGAAGATATCCAGATGTTCAACAGGCATACAAAAACACTCAATACTGCTAATTAGTAGAGAAACACAAATCTAAACTACTGATTTATCATCTCCCCCATTTAGAATGGCCACCATCAAAAAGTTTACAAAATATAAATGCTGGAGAGGGTGTGAAGAAAAGGGAACCCTCCTACACTGTTTGTAGGAAAGTAATTTGGTGCAGCCACTATGAAAAATATATCAAAGTTTCTCAAAAGAGTAAAAATAGAACTACCATTTGATCCAGCAATCCCACTCCTGGGCATATATGCAGGAACAATGAAAATTCTAATTCTAATTTTAAAAGATACAGGCACCCCAATGTTCATAGCTGCACTATCTACAATAGCCAAAACATGGAAGCAAACTGAGTGTACATCAATAGATGAGTGGATAAAGATACACACACACATGCATATATANACCAGTGCTGGATAATTCATGCCAAACAACTAGCAAAACAGTAACACAACCCCACCCACTAGCAGACAAGCTGCCTAAAGCCATACTAGGTTCACAGACAGCAAAAAACACACTACTGGATGCAGCACTGATCATCAGAGGGATAAGATTCAGCTCTACCCACCACAACAGAGGCACAGCCCCACCACCAGGAAGTCTATAGAAGGCAATGGTACAAGCACACCCACGGTGGGCAGACACACAAGTAAGAACTATAATTCTGCAGCCTGCAGAAACAAGACCCCAAACAAAATGAGAAGACAGAGAAATATGCAGCAGATGAAGGAACAGGGTAAAACCTCACAACCCCAAATAAGGGGAAATAGGCAGTCTACCTGAAAAATATTCAGAATAATGAGAGTAAAGATGATCCCAAATATCAAAAATAGAATGGAGGCAGAGATTAAGAAAATGGAGGCCTGGATCAAGAAGATACAACAAATTTTTAACAAAGACCTTGAAAAACTAAAGAACAATCAATCAACAATGAACAACACAATAACTGAAATAAATACACTAGAGACATATACTAGCAAAATAACTGAGGCAGAAATACACTAGCAAAATACAGTAGCAGAATAACTGAGGCAGAAGAAAAGATAATGGTGGAAATAAGCAGAGCTGAATAAAGGGTCAAAAATGAAAAGAAATGAAAACACTCTTAGAGACCTCTAGGGCAACAGTAAGCATACCAACATTCAAATAATAGGGATCCCAGGAGAAGAAAAGAAAAAGTATATTAGAAAATATTTGAGATCATAGATGAAAACTTCCCTACCATGGGAACAGAAATACCCATCCAAGTCCAGGAAGTCCAGAGAGTCTCACACAGGATAAGCCCAAGGAGAAACATGCCAAGACACGTATTAATCACACTAACAAAAATTAAACACAAAGAAAAAATATTAAAAGCAGCAAGGGGAAAGCAATAAATAACTTACAAGGAACTCCTCATAAGGTTATCAGTTGATTTTTCAGCAGAAACTCTGCAGGCCAGAAGGGAGAGGCAGGGTATATTTAAAGTGATGAAACGAAAAAACCTACCACCAAGATTACTCTACGCAGCAAGGATGTCATTCAGATTTGACTGAGAAATTAAAAGCTTTATAGACAAGCAAAAGTTTAGAGAATTTAGTACCACCAAACCAGCTTTACAACAAATGTTAAAGGAACTTCTCTAGGCAGGAAATATAAGGTAAGGAAAAGACCTACAAAAACAAACCTAAAACAGTAAGTAAATGATAACAGGATAATAGCTTATCAGTATGCATGTATGCATGCTAAGTCACTTCATTTGTGTCCGGCTCTTTGTGACCCTATGGACTGTAGCCCATCAGTTTCCTCTGACCATGGGATTCTCCAGGCAAGAATAATGGAGTGAGTTGCCATGCCCTCCTGCAGGGGATTGTCCCAACCCTGCGACCAAACCCCCATCTTTTCCATTTGCAGCATTGGCAGGCGGATTCTTTACTGCTAGTGACATCTAGGAAGCTCCAATATATATCAATAATTACCTTAAATGAAAATGGATTAATGCTCTAACCAAAAGACACAGACTGGCTGAATGGATGTGAAACAAGAACCATATATATGCTGTCTAGAAGAGATCCACTTCATATCTAGGGATACATACAGACTAAAAGTGAGGGGCAAGAAAAAGATTCCATGCAAATAGAAATCAAAAGAAAGATAAGAGTAGCAATACCCATATCAGATAAAATAGACCTTAAAATACTATTACAAGAGACACACAATCACTTGGATCACAGCACCATGTAATTCAGTGAAACTATGAGCTATGCCTTACAGGGCTACCCAAGACAGACAGGACATGGTGAAGAGTTCTGACAAAATGTGGTCCACTGGAGAAGGGAATGGCAAACTACTTCAGTATTCTTACCTTAAGGACCCCATGAACGGTATGAAAAGGCAAAAAGATTTGAAGATGAGCCCCAAAGGTAGGTACTTATCCAATATACTACAGGGAAAGAGCAGAGAAATAACTCTACAAAGAATGAAGAGAATGAGCCAATGCGGAAACAATGCCCAGTTGTGGATGTGTCTGGTGGTGAAAGTCTGATGCAGTAAAAAACGATACTGCATAGGACCTGAAATGTTAGGTCCATGAATCAAGGTAAATTGGATGTAGTCAAACATGAAATGGCAAGACTGAATATCGATACTTTAGGAATCAGTGAACTAAAATGAATGGGAATGGGTGAATTTAGATGATTATATCTCCTACTGTGGCAAAGAATCCCTTTGCCACGGAAATAGAGTAGCTGCCATTGTCAACAAGAGTCCAAAATGTATTTGGGTGCAGTCTCAAAAATGACACAATGATCTCAATTTTTCTAATGCAAATCATTCAACATCACAGTAATCCAAGTCTATATACCCCAGCCACTAATGCCAAAAAAGCTGAAGTTGAATGATTGTATGAAACCTACAAGACCTTCTAGAATTAACACCAAAAAAAGATGTCCTTTAGGGGATTGGAATGCAAAAGGAGACCGTCAAGAGATACCTGGAGTAACAGATAAGTTTGGCCTTGGAATACATAAAGAAGCAGGGCAAAGGCTAACAGAGTTTTGCTAAGGGAACACAGTAATCACAGCAAACACCCTCTTCTAACAACACAAGAGATGATTCTATACATGGACAGTAA
>SJYW01031518.1:96302-131893 GCA_006410735.1 Raphicerus campestris | reverse complement strand
TTTCTAATGCAAATCATTCAACATCACAGTAATCCAAGTCTATATACCCCAGCCACTAATGCCAAAGAAGCTGAAGTTGAATGATTGTATGAAACCTACAAGACCTTCTAGAATTAACACCAAAAAAAGATGTCCTTTAGGGGATTGGAATGCAAAAGGAGACCGTCAAGAGATACCTGGAGTAACAGATAAGTTTGGCCTTGGAATACATAAAGAAGCAGGGCAAAGGCTAACAGAGTTTTGCTAAGGGAACACAGTAATCACAGCAAACACCCTCTTCTAACAACACAAGAGATGATTCTATACATGGACAGTAAGTAACAGATGGTCAACACCAGGTTGATTATATTCTTTGCAGTTGAAGACAGAGAAGCTCTACACAGTCAGCAAAAGCAAGACCTGGAGATGACTGTGGCTCAGGTCATGAGCTCCTATTGCAAAATTCAGACTTCAAAAATTGAAGAAAGTAGGGAAAACCACTCGGAAAAGGCAGTGGCACCCCACTCCAGTACTGTTGCCTGGAAAATCCCACGGGTGGAGGAACCTGGTGGGCTGCAGTCCATGGGTTGCTAAGAGTCGGACACGACTGAGTGACTTCACTTTCACTTTTCACTTTCATGCATTGGAGGAAATGGCAACCCATTTCAATGTTCTTGCCTGGAGAATCCCAGGGACAGAGGAGCCTGGTGGGCTGCCGTCTATGGGATCGCACAGAGTTGGACACGACTGAAGTGACTTAGCAGCAGCAGCAGGGAAAACCACTAGGCCACTCAGGTCCTAAGTAAAATTCCTTATGATGATACAGTGGAAGTGGCAAATATATTCAAGGGATTAGATCCGATAGAATGCCTGAAGAACTATGGACAGAGATTGGTAACAATGTACAGGAGGTAGTGACCAGAACTATCCCAAAGAAAAATGAAAAACAGATTATCTGAGGAGGGCTTGCACATAGCTGAGAAAAAAAGAAGCAAAAAGCAAAGGAGAAAGGAAAAGATATACCCAGCTGAATGCCGAGTTCCAAAGAATGGCAAGGAGAGATAAGAAAGCCTTCCTAAGTAAACAATGCAAAGACATAGAATGGGAAAACCCAGAGACTGCTTCAAAAAAAATATTAGAGAATTAGAGATACCAAGAGAGCATTTCATACAAAGATGGGCACAATAAAGGAGAAATGGCAAGGACCTAACAAAAGCAGAAGAGATTAACAACAGGTGGCAAGATTATACAGAAGAACCATACAAAAAAAGGTCTTAGTGACCCAGATAACCATGATGGTGTGATCACTCACCTAGAACCAGACATGTTGGAGTAAGAAAACAAGTGGGCCAAAAGAATCATCACTACAACAAAGCTAGTGGAGGTGATGGAATTCCAGCTAAGCTATTTAAAATCCTAAAAGATGATACTGTTAAAGTGCTGCAATCAATATGCCAGGAAATCAGAAAAACTCAGCAATGACCATAGGACTTGAAAAGCTGTTTTCATTCCAATCCTAAAGAAGGGCAATGCCAAAGAATGTTCAAACTATCGTACAATTGTGTTCACTTCACATGATGACAAAGTAATGCTCAAAATCCTTCAGGCTAGACTTCAGCAGTATGTGAACCAAGAACTTCCAGATGTACAAACTGGGTTTAGAAAAGGCAGAGGAACCAGAGGTCAAATTGCCAACACCTGTATCATAGAAAAGGCAAAGGAATTTCAGAAAAACATCTACATTTGCTTCATTGACTACGCTAAAGCCTTGCACTGTGTGGATCACAAAAAACTGAGGAAATACCAAACCACTTTACCTATCATCTGAGCAGCTTATATGCATGCCCACAAGCAAGTTAGAACTGGACATGGAACAACAGATGGTTTCAAAATCAGTAAAGGAGCATGTCAAAGCTATATATTGTCACTCTATTTAACTTAAATGCAGAGTACGGGCAGTGGAGAGGCCAGGGCGCCCTGTCCTGGGCAGCATATCGGCCCCTGGGTGGCCAGTGGCAGCAGTGACGGCAGGGAGCCATCCATTCCTGGGCATCCTCCAGCATCAACTCCAGACTTCCCTGGACCCCCTTCCCTGACTCCAGCAGGGCCTCTGCCTCAGCCCCTGGGCAGCATGGTGATCAACATCCAACAGCTGGTGAAGGTTTACACACTCAAGGACCAGCAGTGGGACGAGGGTGCCAGACAGACCATCTAGCTGTGTGGAGCAGCTGAAGGGCATGTCCCTGCTCGCCTGACGAAATGTGGTCCACTGGAGAAGGGGATGGCAAACCATTTCAGTATTCTTACTTTGAGAACCCCATGAACAGTATGAAAAGGCAAAAAGGTATGACACTGAAAGATGAGCACCTCAGGTCAGTAGGTGTCTAATATACTACTGGGGAAGAGTGGAGGGCAATTACTAACATCTCCAGAGTGAAGAGGATGAGCGCCAAAGCAGAAATGACACCCAGCTGTGGATGCTGTCTGGTCCTGAAGGTAAAATCCAACGAAATAAGGAACAATATGGCTTAGGAAAACTGTTAGGTTCATCAATCAAGGTAACTTGGATGTGGTCAAATAGGAGATGGCAAGACTGAGCATTGAAATTTTAGAAATCAGAGAACTAAAATGGATGGGAATGGGTGAATTTAATTCAGATGACCACAGTACCTAACTCCATGGGCAAGACCTCAAAAAATAAGCAGTACATTTAACACTGGAAATAAAACATTTTGCTGCATGTTTAAAGCCAAGTTTGAAATCAATGAGATTTCTAGAAATACTAAATTATGAGACATCATTAGGGAAAATGCTGTTACAAAAGTTGCATATTTATACACTGGCCATTCTCTAAACCTCTTCCATTAGTCCTGACGCTCCCAACACCTTCAAATAAAAACCTGGTGCTTTCAGAAAATGAGTTCAGAAGTACAAGGAAAAAGACAAGAGTAGGAACCTGGTAATCCACCTTCTAATACTGGAACAGGGGATCTCTGGTCATGGAACTGTTGGGTTGGTGCAAAAGTAATTGCGGTTTTGCATTCTTTGAAACTGAAATATATTCTTAAATATGGTTACGCTATACATCATTTTAATGTGCCTTCCTCGCTTTATGGTTTTCTAATTACAATATTTGTTGTTTATATTTAGACTAGGGAGATGATGTTACACAAAAACAAAAATTGAGTAATTTTCTTATTCAAGTTCAAAATAGGTCATAAAACAGCAGAGACAACTCTAACATCATTTGCAAAGACAATAACGTTGACGATGAGGAGTGCAGTGGCCAGCCATTGCAAGTTAACAATGACCAACTGACAGCAATCAGCAAAGCTGATGCTTAAAGTTGATTCTCAACTACATGAGAAGCTGTCAGAGAACTCAGTCAACCATTCTGTGGTTATTTGGCATCTGAACAAATTGGAAAGGTAAAAAAACTCGGTTAAGTGGGTGCCTTTCAAGCTGATCGAAAGTCAAAAAAATTATCATTTCCAAACAAGGACCATTTCTCATTTGTATTGTTATGTGCAATGAAAAGTGGATTTTATACACCCAACAACTGGCGATGACCAGCTCAGAAGTTGGGACTGAGAAGCTCCAAAACACTTACTTACCAAAGCCAAACTTGCACCAAAAAATGGTCACGGTCATCGGTGCTCTGGTGTCCACTTGATCCACTACAGCCTTCTGAATCCTGGTGAAGCCATACCTGAGAAGCACGCTAAGCAAATCGAGAGGCACTGAAAACTGCAAAGCCTGCAGCAGGTACTGGTCTACAGGTCCGGTTCTTCTCCCTGACAACACCCGACTGCACATCACATAACCACGTCTAAGAAGTTAAACAAATTGGACTACCAAGTTTGCCTCACCCACCACATTCACCTGACCTCTTGCCAAATAACTTAAGCATCTCAACAGCTTTCTGCCGGCAAAATGCTTTCCAAAAATTTGCTGAATCCCAGAGCGTGTATTTTTACTTTATAGGAATAAACAAACTTATTTCTTGTTGGTAAAAACATGTTGATAATAATAGTTTCTATTTTGATTACAAATGATGTGTTTGAACCTAGTTAAAAAGATTTACAATTCATGGTCTGAAACTGTAAGTTTGAACAAACCTAGTAAGATCCCACATGTGTGTGGCTCAGTCACTAAGTCATATCTGACTCTTGTGACCCCATGGACTGTAGTCCACCAGGCTCCTCTATCCATAGGATTTTCCAGGTAAGAATACTGGAGTGGGTTGCTGTTTCCTCCTCCAGTGGCTCTTTCCGACCCAGGGACTAAACTTGTATCTCCTGCACTGGCAGATGGATTCTTTACCACTGAGCTACCTAGGCAGCAATACCCCACATGCTGCACCACAAAACACACTCAGCAAAGCAAAAAAAAAAAAAAAAATTTTCAGAAGACAGGAAAAATTAGTAGACACTCATGTGATGGAGTATCATCCTCAAACCACTTAACTTTTTCTACCTAATTCACTGAAGTTTCACTTTAACTCCCAAACTTCCATGAATTAGGCTGGCGAAGGCAATGGCACCACACTCCCGTTCTCTTATATGGAAAATCCCATATAAGAGAAAACCTTTTCATCAAATGCGCCTTTAAAAAACCTTATTACATATAACATAGTTCAATTATACATGGACTGCATCAGGGGTCTAAACATAACTTATGCAGTGATGCTTTGCCAAAATTTATTTCAGCTCTTTAAAATTTCTAGCCAACTTCAGGAATGTATCTCTACGGTATGTGCAAATGCTGCCAATGGATTCCATACATAAACCCACCTTGGTTTCACTATTTGTCATACTAAAACTTACATGAACTTTATGTTCAAAAGCAATAAAACTNTCTGGGGTCGCACAGTCGGACATGACTGAAGCGACTCAGCAGCAGCAGCATGAATTAGGCCTAGACACTAGCATGTATCCTTTGGTAAAAAATGCAAACGTTTTTCAGAAAGGCAAGGGATTAGCAATAATTATTAGTAAGAAATAATGTGATTTTTCCCCCCTCCCTCCTATATCCTGGTATCAGCTAAATAAATTTGAATTTCTGATAGGGAAGAATGCAAACATTAATTTGGGAACTCAGAGTACTTGTAGGGAAAGGTTGGATGCTTAAGGTAGTTCAGTGGCACTAACAGTATGGAAATGGAGAGGAAAATAAAGGATGGCTGACTCCTTAATTTCTATAACTGTGTTCAGCAAAAACCTTTTCATCAAATGCGCCTTTAAAAAACCTTATTACATATAACATAGTTCAATTATACATGGACTGCATCAGGGGTCTAAACATAACTTATGCAGTGATGCTTTGCCAAAATTTATTTCAGCTCTTTAAAATTTCTAGCCAACTTCAGGAATGTATCTCTACGGTATGTGCAAATGCTGCCAATGGATTCCATACATAAACCCACCTTGGTTTCACTATTTGTCATACTAAAACTTACATGAACTTTATGTTCAAAAGCAATAAAACTCAAGTCTTTGGTAATGCACTTCAGAAATGGGGACACCTTTAACAAAAAACATGTATCCGGATAATCGATCATGAATTTTACAACAAAAATATTTTTACCTTGCAGACTGATCAACAACTTTTTTTTTTAAACTAACGTTTACCATATCGTTTTTAGTGTGAAATTGGTAATAATAAGGAAAAATACCTTCAGGCAAACAAAAAGGTCATGTTAGCCAATAAGGGTCTGAAAACTGCAGTTTTCTTATCCAAGTGTTTTCCATTCAAATCATGTTTTTTTCCCCAATAAAGGTTAACATAAATATAAGATGCTTAATAATAACCTTAAAGTTTCATAGGCTGAGGTTT
The DNA here is from genome assembly GCA_006410735.1 of Raphicerus campestris. Lineage (NCBI taxonomy): Eukaryota > Metazoa > Chordata > Mammalia > Artiodactyla > Bovidae > Raphicerus > Raphicerus campestris. Next base: position 126,079 of record SJYW01031518.1, on the reverse strand, counting down.
AAGTATTTATACTTCATATGATAAGGAAATAGATACTAGCAATTTCAACATCTGAAGATTCGGCATTAAAAACCTCAATAATCAGAACTTCTATTTCTATGTTTGTGATATAAATAGACATTGGAAAATAGGGCTTTCCAAGCTAACTTCCCATTTAATCTTAAATGAAGTGTGTATGTGGTCTGCTTAACCTATCACAATGCACAAGTTGATGTCTTTTCATGCTACTTACCACCACTGACATCACCCAAGGAAACAGAACACAGTACTTAAAATTTAATGAAATTTCAACAGCAAACATTTCCTATCTGATCTGGTTTCTAATATTTGCCTACCGAGAATTAAGAATACTTACTACCTGTTCAACAACTACAGAAAAAAAATTAAAAGTGTGAGGTATAGTCATTTAAGAGTGAAGTAGTCAAGATTTTCTTTTACTCAAAAAAAGAAAGAAAAAAAATCACTTCAAAGAGTCAACTTTCATGTACAAAACACAAGATCAATCACAATTATCACTGGACACAAAGGATATTCCAAAGGTTTTTAAAAATGGTAATTAATCTCAAAAAAGGAAAATTAATTTTAGCTTTTATATTTCATTATCAAGACCATGTTTGCTTAATAAGATAATTATGCTATTGATACAAAACATACAGTATTTACACTTAAATGTACAAAATAATTTAATGTTTACAAAAATATTAGAATGTTGAGTTGACTGACACAGTCTTAAGTAATCTCTTCTAGAGAAGTATAATAAGACGACTGATTTCCATGTCATTTCTTTTTTAATAAGTCAAAGAAAGGATGCTGCAATGCTTCATCCAGAGTAATTCTTTTCACTGGATCATATTCTAACATTCTTCGAACTAGGTCAAACAGTTTCTCATGTTCTTCATCGTGACAAAGCATAAATTCCTGAGGAGAAAAATGATGTTAAAGGACATTAAAAAATAGTTTGTTAAGTTAAAAAAAAAACACGACTTATCTTTTTTTTCTTACCTTCAATGGTTTACAGCGTCTCCTAACATATCTACCAGCAGAACTATGTTCATCCCAATCTAGCTGATTATGATGAAAATACTTGCGTTTTCTACAGAAAGAGAAGTCTCGGTTAGTTTTAAAAAAGATTCACATGCTTACCCTGCCCTCACCAGAAAATGGGGGTAACAGACAGAACCCTGAACCATAAGCAGCTCTCTCTATATACATGAGCACACAATTTCTAAAAATCTCAACAATTATCAGATATCTTAAATTATATCTTCCATAACCTTGTACCCTATAAGGTTTATAGTATCCCACCTAAGTTGTTACCAAATACCACATGTTTAACAATGCCAGCTTTAAAAACAGGTTCCTATAACCATTTGTGTAAATTCTGATGTCATTAGATCTGGAATGAGGCTGAAAATCTTTAACAATTCTATGGGTGACTTGTGGTAAAGCTATGTTTTGAAACCTCTTATACAGTATCTTGTCCAAAGAGATATAGCTAGTTAGCAAAAATGTGGAATTCAAACTTAAGACTGATATGACTCCAAAATCAAGGTCTTTTTACTACTCTATGTATTATTTTTGTATTGACCTAGGAAAACATTTATGCAAAGGTTAGCCTGAATATAAAAACACCATTTTATTTACTAGATCACAAAGTAAACATTGCATTATTTTTCAAAAAACTTGATTTCATGAAAAAAAATCCACAATCTATAAATTTTTGGAATAAGCAATAACAAACAAAGATGGATTTTCTGTAGCGTGAATATAGGCCATTGTATGTACCCAAGGGCTTTAATCTTAGAAAACATACCTTGTTTTCTGAATCATGTGTGTTGGTATGGGTCCTAATATTCGTTCCATCATCGCCAGGTGCTCTTTACTATCATGAGTCTAAAAAAAGTAGGAAAAAGAAACTTAGCACTTTCCATTTCTGTACATGCAATAAAGGGAAACAAAACAGTGCTTCTGTAAAACGACCAGGTTAGACAATTATACAATTCATATAACACTCCATTTCAGAGGACTAACTGCATGAGCTGTATTATCTAATGCAAGCCCAGTATAATTGAAGTCTTTCTGAATTGGATCAGTAAGGGCTGTATAGCAGATGGTGAACAGGTTTTTAAAATGTATATTACTGATGCAGAGTTGATTTACAAAGTTTGAATAATTTGTTTAATGTAAAATTGAACAGTTTTTCCTTATTTGTATTTACTGCAGTGTTTAAGATGACTGAGGAAGATTACCAAAAATGTCTCAATTTATCAGTTGCTTAACTAACCTCCATTTACCGAATGGATAGTAACCTTGTAACACTTTCTAATCCTAGATAATAAAAAAAATACAATCCCAGTAATTCTTACAACCCAGAGCTAAGTATGTGGGAACATGACTTTCAGAGAGATTAAGATACTAGCTCAATATTATATAGTTCATAAATGAGGAAACTTGAGCTGCAAACCCAAGTGAAAAAGTTTTATTCTTAAATTACATAGCAACAGAGTTTTGGCTACAGTAGAATAAACTGTTAAAATGACAGCTGAAACTGTACACTCCTTGAGCAGAGGCTGGCAATTTTTCTATAAAGGACCAGATAGCAAATAGTTTAGGCTTGGATGGTCACAAATGGTCTTTATCACATATTCTTTTTCATTGTTTAAAGCAGACATCAGGCAGGATACAGTTTGCCAACCTCTGCTCTGGAGAGCAGTCTGTGAGCAATGCTTTTTAAACCCATTAACTACTCTGCCTAGCACACTGTTCTCAAAATGATATTCTTAATTCATGACAGGAATAAATAATACAAGCTTCGTATCTTCACAAAGCATCTTAGCTGAAGACATTTTGGAGGGTGGAATCCAAATATAAACTGAATCTCAAACCAAAGTTAATAATCCATGCTTAAGATCACAGTGATTTATAACCATAAAACCATTTGAAAAATTTTTTATGTGTCAGGATGAAGAAAGCATGCACTACGCTCAACTTTTCCCTTGACCCTACAGCTTACCACCACAAAATCAGATACCACCTCCTAGAAATGGCACAATAGCTACTTTCTAGATATCAAACTTATCTAGAGTACTTTTAACNAATGAGGAAACTTGAGCTGCGAACCCAAGTGAAAAAGTTTTATTCTTAAATTAGAGTTTTGGCTAAAGTAGAATAAACTGTTAAAATGACAGCTGAAACTGTACACTCCTTGAGCAGAGGCTGGCAATTTTTCTATAAAGGACCAGATAGCAAATAGTTTAGGCTTGGATGGTCACAAATGGTCTTTATCACATATTCTTTTTCATTGTTTAAAGCAGACATCAGGCAGGATACAGTTTGCCAACCTCTGCTCTGGAGAGCAGTCTGTGAGCAATGCTTTTTAAACCCATTAACTACTCTGCCTAGCACACTGTTCTCACACTGTCATGATATTCTTAATTCATGACAGGAATAAATAATACAAGCTTCGTATCTTCACAAAGCATCTTAGCTGAAGACATTTTGGAGGGTGGAATCCAAATATAAACTGAATCTCAAACCAAAGTTAATAATCCATGCTTAAGATCACAGTGATTTATAACCATAAAACCATTTGAAAAATTTTTTATGTGTCAGGATGAAGAAAGCATGCACTACGCTCAACTTTTCCCTTGACCCTACAGCTTACCACCACAAAATCAGATACCACCTCCTAGAAATGGCACAATAGCTACTTTCTAGATATCAAACTTATCTAGAGTACTTTTAACCAGCTCACTACAGATCAGACAAAAGCATGAAGTGCCCCATAGTAGTAAACACATGTATTCTGCAACAGCCACCTAAATGACTTTTAATTCATAGCAGCTTCCTCCTCATCCTGCACTGTCATAACCTCAAATCAACCTTGACAAAATTAGCTGGGAACTCCCTAACAGCCCTCACCCTGCCCAGAACACACTTTGATCATATTACAACCCTATTTCAAGTTCTTCAGTGATTATATCACTTGAAGCTTTCAAGAGTTTGAGCTGTCAAGACATTAAGTAAAATTATGAGGAAAAAATGTGGAGACACTAAATAACATTTTTGCCCTTTTACTTTGCCAAGTAAAGACTTTTATTATTTTTTAAAAAATAACTATTATCNTGTTCAAAAATAACAACCACTTGGAATATCTTTACAGATGGTATCATATTATTCCCACTTAGGAAAAATAATTATAGCAAAGACCAGACAGCTTTTATGAAAACAGAAAACATTTTCTGTACACTGCTAAGAAAATCACAACTATCCACCCACTACCTGGCCCCCACAATAGAAGCTGTAGAGAACAAAAATATCTTTTTCAATTAAAGTATCAGGAAGTCTGTTGTCTACTGACCCAAAATGACCTCTGGAGCTCTGTAATGCCGTGTAGATACCAAAGTACTATGATGTTCATCATCGTATGTTGCACTTCCAAAGTCAACAACTTTGATATCTGTGTTTTTCAGTGTGCGTTCATCACGTTTCTAGAAAACAGTTGAGTAAACACAAAGATCAATATATAAAATACAGCACTACTCCAAAAGGCTTGCCCATGAATTGCCTTTTTGATTTTCAATATAACCCCATGAGAAAGGCAAACGATTACCCTTTCTGGGTTAAACACCAGGATATAATTAGTCTTAGAGGTAAAATTTCTCATCCAAGCATAATATCAAGCTAAATTAATTTTCAAGATAACTACCGAAATTAAAACAAGTCTTTAACTTACCATTTTAGAATTATATTTGACTATATAGTCAGACTTCACAAATAAAATATTTTCAGGCTTCAGATCTGTATGGGTTAATTTATTATGATGCAAAACTACAAAAGAACAAAAAGACATTATTAGTTTCACTGACAAATTTAATCTATATTGGGGGATGGGAGGATTGGTGATAGACGTAGGAATCAAAAGCAGTTTCATCTTGTAATATGTGCGTTTTAGTGACAATGCTTTGATATGTTACTTATATAACAAAAACTTTTATTGGTATTTAAAAATTTAACAAAGTATACTTACAATTGATTGACTGGCAGATTTGATATGCCATTTGCCTGATGTGGTCAATTTGAAATGGCAGAAAGCTATTTTCTTTAATGAAATCATAGGTACTAAGTCCCAAGAGTTCGAACACAATACAAACATGACCATGATGATCAAACCATTCTAGCATCTGGACACATCGGCTAAAACAGATCAAAATAAAAATGATTCAGTTCCTAGAACTCTATTTCATGTAACATGATGGATCACAGTTCCAAGTTTATACTTACAAGACACTATTGGGATCAGTACTATTTAAATGCTCTAACACTTGGATTTCTGAACGAGCTGCTTCACGATATCGTCCCACGTTTTTTACAATTTTCACTGCTACATGTATGCCATCCCTTAAAAACAAAATGAAAATGATAAATGTACAGGAGGTGGTTGAAGACATGCGTCCTAAAATAATCTTTCAGGACATATTATAGCATGTCTATATTAATGTTTTTAAAAAATATTTTTAACAAAATTCACTTTACATGGAGTGATGATTCTCTTAATATCTGTGAATGCTAATATTTGTTTCCAAAAGTTTAAATTTACTGAGATTTTTTCCCCCTTTTGGAGAAGGAGGATAAAAATATAAACCTTGAATAAAATATACTACTGCTGAAAGCATTTGGTCATTCACTAAGAGAGATTGACTGTGACAGATGGTGCACAGATATTAGTGATTAAAAAAAGGCTTGTCCTATGTATCTCAGTTTAATGGAAAAGACAGACAAACTACTTATCATAAGTAGTTTATCTACTACTGCTTGACATGGAGTAGACAGAAGAAAGAACCTATTGATTGGGGTTAGGGGAGTTTTAGACATCTTCAGAAAAGAGGAGACACACAACTGAGCCCTGAAAGACAACTTTCAATTCATCAGATATGGGAGAAAATTCCAGCAAAGAGACACCATCATTAAGTCATTATGCTGAAAAAATGTTTAGTTCATTCAGGGATGCCAACAGGTAGAAATAGCTACAATCTAGGGCAGTGTGCTTTAGACTGGGGCGTCCATGTCCATGTGTGTGCTAGGTTGCTTTGTCATGTACAACTCTTGGTGACCCTGTGGACAGTAGGCCATCAAGTTCCTCTGTCCACAGGATGCTCCAGGCAAGAATACTGGAATGGGCTGCCATGCCCTCCTACAGGGATCTTCCTGACCCAGGGACTGAACCAGGTCTCCTGGACTGCAGGCAGTCTCCTACACTGCAGGCAGATTCTTTACCAACTGAGCCACCAAGGAATACTTCCTACAAAGTATAGAGGGAAGTAATGGTCAAGTGGTTAAAACACAGGCTTTTACTGCCGTGGGTTCAGGTATGATCACTGATGATGAACTGAGATCTTGCAAGCCATGTGTGCCCACCCCCGTCCTGCCCTGCCAAAAATATAGCTCTGAACGATTTTGAGGAAAAAGGTATCCAAATCTGCAACTTCCTTTTGTCCTCTTTCCTAATAAGCTGACCTTTACCTGTTTTCTTCACTACAGCCTTTTCATGTTAGAAAAGAAAACCTCATGGATGTGAAAGTTAGTATAGCAAGGTATGTGCCCTAGGATGTTAAAAAAAAAAAAAAAAAAAAAACTTTGAGGCAGACAAATTTTTCTAGTGGCTGGTTAGCAAATCTTTCCAATTCACTTAAGAAGGCCCTGATGAAGTTACAGGCTGGTAAACCATTCAAAAATTATTTTGATGATTATAAAATCTATGATGTATGTATCTCAAGGCTTAAAAGAATTACTATATGTAGCATGGCAACATAACCACTACCATATGTAAAACAGATAGCCAGTGGGAATTTGCAGTAGGAATCAGGGAACTCAAACCAGGGTCTCTGTGACAATCTAGAAGGGTGGGGTGGAGAGGGAAGTTCAAGTGGGAGAAGACATTATGTATACTTATGGCTGATCCATGTTGACGTATGGAAGAAACCGACACAACATTGTAATGTAATTATCCTCCAATTAAAAATAAATGGATTTAAAAAAAGAATTACTATAAAACTGCTGTGACAAGACTTCTTGTCTCATCTGTTTAACTGTACAGCCAAGTTTTCTAAGGACTAATAGCTATAAAAATGAAAAATGGGTAACAGTGTTAGCTAATGCTACTGTAGTAACTAACCATGTGTGGTGAATGCTTAGCTGTGTCTGACTCTTTGCAACCCCATGTACTGTAGCATCCAGGCTCCTCTGTCCATTGGATTTTCCAGGCAAGAATACTGGAGTGGGTTGCCATTTCCTCCTCCAGGGGATCTTCTCCCAGGGATCAAACCCAGGTATCCTGTATTGCAGGTATATTCTTTACCACTGAGCCACCTTGTGAAACCCATTTTAGGTCTAGTATCAAAATCTGTAACAGATCTTTGTGTACTTAATCAAATTGAATACTATTAATTGGAATGTCTCAAAAACTCAAGTCTTGGAATCTCAAGATATTTTAAGAAAATTTTAATGAGACAACTAGTGAAATCTGACTAACCTGCAAATTAGTAGACAAAATTTGAAAATACATATAATGTGCAAATATAGAGAACGGAAGAGTAAATTCTATAAAATGTTAACATCTGTGGAATCTGGGTGAAGAATACATGGGAATTCTTTGGATTATTTTAGCAACATTGTTAAGTCAAAGTGGGGTTTCCCCGACGGCTTAGATGGTAAAGAATTGGTCTGCAATGCTGGAGACTTGGGTTTGATCCATGTGTTGGGAAGATCCTCTGGAGAAGGGAATGGCTACCTACTCCAATATTCCTGGCCTGGAGAATTCCATGGACAGAGGAGCCTGACGGGTTACACTCCATGGGGTCACAGTCGGACACAACTGAGTGACTAACACTTTCACGAAGTCAAAGTATTTCAAAATATCTTAAAATGTTACTTTATGTTCACATTTTTGTGGTAGAGAGAAAAGGGTGATAAAACAAGACATTTAGGAAAATGTTCTTTATGAAAAGTGGAGTAAAAATAAGTTCAAGGAAAAAGCATTTCTAAGTAGTCAAGAAGTTTGTTCCTGGACGACAGGAAGTATGAAGCTATTGTACTTACATTCCCCCAAACATAAGGATACATGTTAACTAAAAAAAAAAAAAAATCAACACTTAAAATAAGCTGGAAATTATACCCTCAACTATTTTATGATGACAAAGTTAGATGTCAATTTAAAAATGTGCACTTTTCACTCAACAGTTTTACAAGTTTCACTTACAAAAAAACTCGCAACCACAGAATACATATTCTAGGGCAAAACATGAAAAATGAAGCAGAGAGGATCAAGTAACAAAAAGGTTAGTATAACTCAATCTGAACTTTATTCTGTAGGCTTTTAAGTAATTTCTTCATAGTTTAAGAAGCTGACCCTAACGTGCAAATAATGTATTTTGGAAATAAAGGTTTTTGAACCAAGATTAGCTATGCTTTATTGTCTTTGCAATTCAGAAGCAGGGTAAAGAAAGCTAAGGGCCTATGTTCTGAGAAACTCTTCACTGGAACACTCACTTTAATTTCAATTGACTCCATCTGATAATATTCAACATTCCTGATCAAAATTCACATTCATGGTAAATAAATCATACACAGTTAAAGAAATTTTGAATACTTATACCTACCAGGAAACATATAGCTACCAGTTAAATTAAATTTCTTCCAAATTATGGATCCTTCCCCACCAAAAATATTAGAATATTCAAAAAAAAATAAACTTACATGCCATGATCAATACATTCTACAACTTTGCCAAAGGCCCCTTCACCCAAAGTGTCCACGATTTCATCTAAAGTGAGGGGGGGGAGAAAGAAGTATAAGTACCTGAGCATAAATTATCAGTTATTCAAACAATGAAAGCTTAAGTGTGGAATATTTTCAAATGATCTCTATCAAAGCATAACTAAGGTTTCAGCACTCAAAATTATTTTATTTTCAGCTGTTACAAAAACAATTCAGACAGAGCTATCTTTCTTGCTCTAATCTCAAATTCCACTGATTATTTTGGAACTTTAGAGTAGAAATATTTAAACTCTATAGAAAAGAAGAAATACAAAAGAACAACAAACAAACCCACGAAAAACAAAACAAAAAAGCAATGAAGAGTTCTTTAGCCCCCCGCTGACAAACTATTCTTAAAAAGATTATTCTGTCTGCAAAGTTTAAAAAGTGTTGAAAAATATTCTATACATCTTGCTCTTAGAACGTCTCCACTTTGACAGATCAGGTGACCCTCCTCATCATCCTCTATACTCCTGGATCTTTTCCTTCGGTGGCTCTTCTGGAACGGCAAGTGGGCAGCACCAAGATCGTCCAGCCAATCAATATATCAGAGTGAATTCAGGGCAGAATACGCAATTCATTCAGCGGGGAGATATTCAGGCATTCAGATAAGCACCAGGCCACGAACAGTTGGCAGGAGCAATTTCAAATTCAGTCCCCAGAAATTCACAGGGCACAGTTTATGTTACAGAAGAAAAACATGGCAAGGAACAGATTTTCAGATAAGATACTTAAAGTGGCAATAGAAAAAAAACAACACAATTGTCTCTTTAAAATACTGACTTAATTGAAGTCTGAAATTTAAAGAATGCAAATGTCATGATCTATTAATCTCTTGTTATAAAATAGCATATGCTGTGAGTAGGGATGTCTAGTTTGTCAGAAAAATGTTTTGAAATGTCAATATTAGTTCAACAAATTATTTAGCAATTTTTTAAACATATATGATTAAAATATAAGGGGACAATAAAGGCTAGTTAATTTCAATGCTCATCTAGTCAATGCTAGTTCTACTGAAGAAAACTTGGGAAGGAAAATAACTTAGTTTACTTATCAAACAAGTGAAGATATGTGAATTAAAAAAAAGAACAGGCTTTTCAGACATTTAATTTCCCATTCGGCACCCACTTTCAGAACGCCAACCTAACTAATTGCAACAATGATGCACTGTGCTATGGGACTGTATTATATTCAGGATTAAGTATCCACCAGTGCAACTTTCTATATTTGTTTCCAAGTATTGGGAAATAGGTTTCTTTTAGAAAAAAAGTTTGAAAGAAAAGATGGGTGCCTTTTCTTAAGATTATTATAAAGCATAAAAATATTTTTAATATTAAAATGATGAAACTCATGATCTGGTCTACAGAAAATGAGTAAATGTAGGTAAATGAGGGCTAATAGCAATAAATACAGATTAGTTTTAAGAATTTTGATACTTCCTTTAAGGATTCAAGTAATTTAAACACAATTATATTCATACAGTATTATAAACTTTTCCAAACTATTGGCCCAATACGAGCTTTTACACACAAGTTAAGTATCCACCCAAAATAAAAACAAAATGAATCATACCGAATGTGACTGATGACTTGAACAGTGTCTATTACGCTTCCTTTTAGGACTGCTTCTCCTGCTTCGGACTGAAGATTTACTGCAGTGGATTCGATAACTGCTTTCAACATCTCTGTGATAATGTCTAGGAACATATCTTTCACAGTAGTCATTTCTGTATTCATCAATGTATCTCCGGTCCCGATAATCTCTCTCATTCAAGGACCTTGCTTCTAAATAATGACTGCAAACACATTAAAGTATTAAAAATTACACTCTTCATTCTAGAATAATATGGTTAAAAATAAAACATTCTCTCAAGTACTGCTGGTTTAAACAGCCAACTCAATAAAAGAAAAAAGTACAAACTAATGGATCAATTTATACTTAACTCATAAAACTTAAATAATTTTACTTTAACCAACAAGTAAATGTGTTCATATATTTCTACTAATATATATTACTATCAAGAAATAAAGTTTGAGTCAAATCATATTCAACATATTCAGTGCTTACTTAAGAGTCCCTTTATCTTCTGGTCAAAGTTAAGACCAAAGAAAATTCACAAAACTGCTCTTCTGAAATTCATCAGTCTTAGGATATACTCATCTGTAACTAAGCTCTCTTCCTTTTTTCAGAACTATACACAATACGAAACAGGCAAAAAAGGATTCCTTTCTTAATATAAGTGAATTTTAGATTTCTCTGGCACAGAGAATTTTCTCAAGAAAGCTGAATCAGAGCTAAAAGGAATTAAATGTATTTCAGCCCTCTCATTTTATAGATGGCTAAACCGAGATCCCTAGAAGGAAAATGATTTGCTATGGTTGAAGAGCACATTCTAAATCCTATCGTGTGCACCAATTTTACACCTCACCTATCTCATCTTCTCTATTCCGAGCTTCCTATATCCTCTAAGAAATAGACAACACAGTTTTTGAAGGCTGCTTCATGTGCCAAAGATATCTAAAATATGCTCCTCTTAAATGGGAAAAAGGTCTTGTAATTGCTTGCCTAGGATTACCCAACCCCCTATTTCCCTGTGCATTTCGAATTTCCTGTCATTCCTGCGTGAGAAATAAACAAGAATTCAGGGAAAATAGCATCACCTGATACCACAGTGCTTAACTTCTAAATCTACATATCCCTTTGAAAATGTGATAAAAGGGATGGACCCTGTCCCATAAGAAATGCAAAAATGCATAAACAAAACTTGGTGAGAAATTTCAGAGGCCATGGACCTCAGGAAGTAAATGGATTTCAGTTAAGCAGCCTCGATCTGACGGAAAAGAAAAAGACACACATTCAATTGGCCCAGTTTCCCATCCCCCTCTCTACCTGGGTGAGAGTCCTCTTCAACAGAGTGTGAAGCTTCAAGAGGGATGCACATGGAGCACTGAGGGAGAGAGGGGACACCTGCCCAGTCAGACACATCAGCTAAAATAATCCTAACAAGCAATGGAGTGACAGATGTTGACCAGATTGCCCTCGCCAATAGGTTTCTTTTCCCCAGAATATGCTGTCATTCTTTTTCACAGGAGAGCTGGTTTAGGCAGAAGTAAAGGAGAAGCATGTCTAAAACTCTTACTCAACAGGGCTGGCATCAAATCCATGCTGGGGAGATGCAGAAACCCCTTTTCCCCTTTCTCCAGCGTCGGCCTTAAGTTCTAGCCACTGGAGAAACAATTCAGGATGTTAGAGTAAGACTTTAGAGGCTGTCTATCAGTTGCTTGGAACCATATGGTATCTACATCAAGCTAGACATTACTATACTCTGAAGGGCACACCTGTTTAATCCTGTAAGGCATCCTTCCCATAAAAGGCCAAAATTTATCAGAAAAAAAACTAACATTAATTATCTTTAGCTGGACTGGTGCATGAGATTACAGATGCTGATAACCATAATCTTCAGAATAACACACACAGGGTGAAGTAATACCATGAGAATAAACTAAAAAGCTGAGGACTTCTTCAACCTGTAATGACCAAAGCTTAGAGATTACATAAACAAAATCTATAGAATTATAAAGGCTACATGGACAGAGTGAACAGGATGAACAGACTGATTTCATTTCTAAAAATATTCACTAATCACCCAGTGAATATTTTCACTATAGTTCTTCAAAATATCCAAGACTAATGAGGCTATGCTCATTCCTTTTTATTTCCACACAGGTCCTGTGGGAGATAAAAAATATATATGAGGCAAAAATCTCTGCCAACAAATAATGACTCAACAATGCAGGAAATGCCAAAAGCCTGTATATGAGTGCTTAGGGTCACAGAGGGGGAAAAAAAAATCTCAAAATGCTTAAAATGGTCACAGAAAATCTCATGAAAAAGAGAAGATTTACATCTTAAAGGGAAATCAGAATTTGGACGAAGTAAAAAGTAGAAGAAATGAGAGGGGAGAAAAATGGCATATTACCAAACCATCTTACATTTAAGGAGCACTTTAACTACAGGGGCTCAGAACTGAGTTTGTCTACATATTACTTAGGAAATAATTTCAGCAAGAATAATTTTCAAATAGGGATGCATAAGCAAATAAGCTGGCAACAGATCATCCAGAATCTTGCACACCAGCCTGAAGAGCTTAAAATGGCATTTCTCAGAGGACGGTTTATTAACAATATCAAAATACTGAATTATTTAAAATGAAGATCCCTGGCCTCAGGTGAGGCTCACTGAATAATCTGGTAATATGCATTTTAAACATACCTCCAAGGTGATCCTATTCACACTACAGTTTGAGAATCACTTGTGTAAGGCTTGAAACTCTTAGGTTACAGGGACTTCCCTGGCGGCTTAGCAATAAAGAATCCCTCTGCCAATGCAGGAGACACAGGTTCAATCACCAAGTTGGGAAGAACCCCTAGAGAAGGAAATGGCAACCCCTCCAGTATTCCTGCCTGGGAAATACCATGGACAGAAGGGCCTGGAGGGCTGCAGTCAGAAGAGTGCAGATATGATTTAGCGACTAAACAACGACAACTCTATGTTACAGGAAGACATTTAAGGATACAAAGTGAGTGTTCACAGCTACGTCAGTTTTCCTGTGCAGAATTAACCGATCAAGCCTGTAAAAAACGTGCAATTCACAGGCTACTTACGAATCAGGAAAATAAAGACACTTCACAATATATGTGAAAAAAGGTATGATAACTCATATACAATAAAACTGCTTATAAATCAGTAATGAAAATACACTTTAATAGAAAAAAGGCTAAGAATACAAAAATAATATTAAAAATGAACTACAATTAAAAAAATAATGTTCAGTGGTCAGTAAATATATGACAGAGGACAAACTCAACAGAAATTTAAAAATTCAAATTATAACAAAACACTATTCTTGGCATTTCAAAATAACCAAGACTGACGAGAGAATGAAGGACCAAGTTGTAGGGAATATAAGTTGGTACAAACTTTCGGGAAAAATGTATGAATATGTAGCAAGAGTCTTTTAAGAATTCACACTCTAATAAAACTGTTCTGTCTCTTCTTAGAATCTATTTGCAAGAAATATCAGCGGCAAAGATTTGTACACAGAAGTATTTTTAAAAATAATCAGAAATAATTTTACATCTGAATAATGGGGGATTAGCATCCTATCAAAATCACCTTCACACATTTCTGTATTTTTCATTTTTTTCAGTAATTTTATTAAATAACACTCTTGTAAAGTTTTGACTCTTAGAAAGACTATTAGACTACTCCAGATTGTGGAGAGTAATTACCACCAGACATCTCTGGTGCTAAGAAGAAACTATTAGTCTAGCGGTTATTACACAATCATGTTTATACAGTTAATTAGAATAATTATAAATGAACTATTCATCAATCGTAACAGTTCTTTTTTACCTACATAATGAATAAACTTATGAATAATTAATATCATGATGTTATGCCTCATAGAGTATTTTGTATTTACTATAGGATACAGATATTCTCTATAGTACATTAATTTAGCTCAGGTCACTGAAATCCTGGCAGAGATTCTCTTTTCTCTTCATACAATGGAAAGAGCGATTAGTCTGCATTGATTACCAATAAGCTCACTGTTCTGTAGAACAGGTCTGTTTTAGCATGGAAAAGGAAAAAAATTACATACTGTTTTTTAAAGTAACCCCAGCTGGCTAATTTAGAAAGCAATCTGGCAAACAGTCCCAATGGAACATCTGCACAAAACAAGGAGAAAACATAGAACCAACAAAAACAAATGAGAAAGGGAAATTAATGGAGGACGAAATGAAAGAAACTACTCACCTAGGCTTTGTTTAATCATTTAGGAACTTTACAAAATTCCTCTAATTCTACATAAATGTATTACCTCCAAATTTTACACTGGTAAAAATATACTAAAACAGGACACATGCCATTTGGTATTTTTATCGCGGCCCTTCCCTAAATTACTGGCTACTGCCTACGCAAAGGAATGGTTCTTAAAAGAGCCAAGCTTCGAAAAATCCCAAATATATTTACTGGTCTTATCTACAATACAGCATAAGCAACTAATCCCCAAAGCACGTTAACATTCTCACAGGGCACACTATTTTTCTAATCTGGGTAACTCTCCCCGCCCTCCATTCTCTCTCATTTGTGAAACCCTAAATAAGTGCCCAATATACACATCTGCCTAGTATTCACATACAAATTGAAGGCACTTGCTGGTCCTTTAATCACTTCACTCCTGTGTGTCCTATCACCACTTTTGTGTCTTGTTTCACACAACTCTATTACTGGCAGCAATACTAGGTCAACTATCTCCCATAGGTCCCAAATGGATTCATGCGGGTAGGAACTCTGTCTACTCACAGTAATGTCTAGCATGTAACAGGCACTCAGGAAATCTTTTCTGAATGAGTATTTGTTGACGGATTTATAAAAACAACTTGACAGATGAAAGCTATACAAGCTAATGGCAAATCATTTAAACTATCTGTGTTAAAATGGTACTAATTCAAGAGTAATTTACCAATCAGATTCTTTAAACTGGTGATGTGGTTTACAATATCTGTTCTCTTGCGTACTGCTGTGGGATCTCCTCTTCCGTTTGTGATTTCCACTGTAGCTTTCATGTCCCCAGCTTTCTCTGCTATCCCAATCAGGACAGTGAGTTCTTTTGGAATGCCGCATCTGTTAATGGAAACGAAGTGAGTTGTGGAATCACAGATGGCTTGTTCAGTAAATACAGTACTTTACATTAATACTGATTAAATACAAAAACACCCAAGACATGGGATCACAGAGGTTCTAAGATGTTTGTAGGTAATGTTTCCCAAGGCATGGGGGCACTATCCCACTGGTATGTCAGATGATTGATTCTAAGTGGCACACAGATCCACTGTGAGACCTTAATACTTTCTTTTTCAATTCTTCCGGATAAATTCTCAGTTTGGTGCTTGTCTTCAACTAACATTCGCTAACTGCTATTTAAAAAAAAAGAGTCAGGATTCAAGCTTAGAGTCTTTCTCTTGTGTCTCCTGTCTTGACAGGTGGATTCTTTACCACTGCGCCATCTTGGAAGCTTTCTTACATTTCTCCTATGATAAATTACTAATAACCTCTTAAATTACTGCTATTATCAAACTGTAAGTTATTGATGTTAACTTTAAAGGTGAGCTAGTTTAAAACAAGTATCATGCACCTTTGACAAAACATTGTAACACAAATAACTGAAGTCAGAGAAATACTTAGGGATACTAATACAGGAGATGACTTTGTTTTAAAGGTAAGAGTCACTAATGAAGATCCTTTTGCTCAAACACTCAAGAATTCCGTTCTCTAAATCTTGAGAATGACTCTCAGCTTTGAATAGAACTCAGGGTGTCAACAGAACACAGTATTCAACTGAGAAACTGAAGAGCAATAAAAAGCCATTTTATGAACTCATTTCTTCTAACCACAAGTTTATTTTCAGATCATCCTGCAGCCTTCTTAAACTTATCTGTTATAGATCTGGCGTGACTAAGAAAATGAACCTATAAGGATGAATATGGTCACATTGAAATCAGACAGCAACCTACAAACTTCATTAGGTTTTTCAGGATCTGTATTCTAACAAGTCATCCCTATCTGCCTCTCCACATCTTAGCTCTTTCACAAAGCAGCTTCGTTTTTAAAAGCTGTCCAAACTCTGTTGAAGGCCCTGAGTTTCACAAACCAGCAAAGAGCTGAAAAAGGTAAACTGGAGCAAGGCCAGCTTAGTTAACCTCCTTTAGTTTGATCAAATGACTCAGTAACAAGCAAATGAATTCAAGTAACAAAACTTAAATGATTTCAAATGGTTTAAAAAAGATTTTGAAATGAGGCATCTCCTGGGAGGTATTTCCTAAGAAAATATAGGTAAAATGCCATCAGAGCCTGAGCCACTAATATTCAGATCTTTTAACTCACTTCTCTTACTGATTCTAACACTATGCCCATCACACATACTTCTGATATGTAGCTTCTCTTTTAGCTTGCTTTAAAAAAGACAGACAAGGCACTGGTTAAGTTAAACAAAAACTCTAGTTAGGGTTCTCACTGGAAATGGCTAAGTGAGCATTTGGATTTGACCTATTCATAGGTCATTTGAATATGGGAAACAAATAAATCACACTACAAATTAAGGAGCAAAAAAGACCATCAGAAAAGCCATAAAAAGAACTGTATTTTTAGTGGAATTCTTCTGACCCTTTGATTACCCCAACTGTATTTTAATCACCTAGGAACTTTAAAATTGCTTAGTTAAGCATTCTTAAATCATACCAAGCAAAATCCCATCTGAAGTTTGATGCTTATTATGACTAATACATAGTTTTTGAAAAACATGTCTGCTTCAGTTTTTTTCCTTCTGTCAGCCAGCCAAAACTAGCTCACCTGTGAACAAAACTTCTTACATAACCAACTGTCAATGTGCAAATATTAAAATAAGAGTCTTGGGAGAGCCAAAGTTTTTTATTTCTCTAGCCAAGTTCATTACTTTCNAACTGAGAAACTGAAGAGCAATAAAAAGCCATTTTATGAACTCATTTCTTCTAACCACAAGTTTATTTTCAGATCATCCTGCAGCCTTCTTAAACGTATCTGTTATAGATCTGGCGTGACTAAGAAAATGAACCTATAAGGATGAATATGGTCACACTGAAATCAGACAGCAACCTACAAACTTCATTAGGTTTTTCAGGATCTGTATTCTAACAAGTCATCCCTATCTGCCTCTCCACATCTTAGCTCTTTCACAAAGCAGCTTCGTTTTTAACAGCTGTCCAAACTCTGTTGAAGGCCCTGAGTTTCACAAACCAGCAAAGAGCTGAAAAAGGTAAACTGGAGCAAGGCCAGCTTAGTTAACCTCCTTTAGTTTGATCAAATGACTCAGTAACAAGCAAATGAATTCAAGTAACAAAACTTAAATGATTTCAAATGGTTTAAAAAAGATTTTGAAATGAGGCATCTCCTGGGAGGTATTTCCTAAGAAAATATAGGTAAAATGCCATCAGAGCCTGAGCCACTAATATTCAGATCTTTTAACTCACTTCTCTTACTGATTCTAACACTATGCCCATCACACATACTTCTGATATGTAGCTTCTCTTTTAGCTTGCTTTAAAAAAGACAGACAAGGCACTGGTTAAGTTAAACAAAAACTCTAGTTAGGGTTCTCACTGGAAATGGCTAAGTGAGCATTTGGATTTGACCTATTCATAGGTCATTTGAATATGGGAAACAAATAAATCACACTACAAATTAAGGAGCAAAAAAGACCATCAGAAAAGCCATAAAAAGAACTGTATTTTTAGTGGAAGAATCTGACCCTTTGATTACCCCAACTGTATTTTAATCACCTAGGAACTTTAAAATTGCTTAGTTAAGCATTCTTAAATCATACCAAGCAAAATCCCACCTGAAGTTTGATGCTTATTATGACTAATACATAGTTTTTGAAAAACATGTCTGCTTCAGTTTTTTTCCTTCTGTCAGCCAGCCAAAACTAGCTCACCTGTGAACAAAACTTCTTACATAACCAACTGTCAATGTGCAAATATTAAAATAAGAGTCTTGGGAGAGCCAAAGTTTTTTATTTCTCTAGCCAAGTTCATTACTTTCATTTTAATTCATCTGTTAGGAAGCCCTCCCTCACTACTATTCAGAAATATTTTCTCAGGAGGCTAAAAGAATCTCAGACCCAGGTTACAAAAATTAAGTTCCTTCACATACAAAGCAAAAAACAAAAACCCAACCCCCTAGAATTACTGCATTACCTCTAACTAATAAAAAATTCTACATGTTAGAATCACCAGACACCTTCCAATAAAAACACCAGTTACAAAAAACACCAGATATGCTTATATCCGTCTTGGAAACCTGATTCTCTACTGCCTTTTAACACTGTTTTTACCCAACAATTTTATATCTATCTATATGGCTTTAAAATATCTATAAAGGTTAAAGTTATGATTAGATGGCGCCAAGAGGGATGTACCTGATAACAAAAAGCCTGAAGGTGTATGTATGGGACACAAGCATCAAAGACAGCAATAAAATGAGATCAGGAGATTGGCCCGGTCAGTTTGGAGTGCTGTTTCCAAAGGGCAGAATAAGCATACCACGGTTGCTTAAGTAATCAAGGACAGTGTGATTCAAAAGCATCAGAAATGCAAATCTGCTGCAATAATGACACACCCCACTTTAAAAACAGTTTGCACAATGGATGAGTCTCTCCATATTTACTTATAAGCACGAGCTAAATTCCACCACCTGAACTCGCAGCCTTGCAGTTCCTCCGACGCCCAGTCGACAACCCCAGCCTATCCGCCAGGGCACCTGGCCAGGGCCTCTGGCGCACTCAAGAGATTTGACCCTGGAGAATCCCCGAATGCTACCAACAGCTGAGGCCAGGCACCAGGGGAAGGCTTGACTTAGGAGTACACTTGCTCCAGGCGGTTCCAGAAGGGTTCCAGACAGGTCCTCGCTCTGACCGGCGGGACGAAGCACGGCCTAAGTAGCCAGGATGCGAGAGGCTGGGTGCTCTGAAAAAACCTAGCGGCAGAGCCGAGGCCTTTTATCCCTAAGGTTTTAAATCTACTATGACGCCCGGGCAACTTTAGATTTTAAATGTTACAAGCAGAGCTGTGTCCCAAACGCACCCCGGTCGCCGAGGCCCCGAATCCCGTCGTTTTTCCGAAACCTGGCTTCGAGACTTACAAACCTGGGAAGCCGCCCAGCCCAGAACACACTGCCCGAAGCCTTACCTCCGCAAAAACAAAAGGCCCTTTGGCCGAGAATTGTCGGCAAACCGCCGTCTTCTCTCTCCAACAGCTGCGACAAACAGCCTACAAAATGGCGGCAGCGCCGTCTCCCTACAACCCCCCGGCAGCCTCTAGCACCGCCCACACCAGGCGAACGCGCCTGCGTGACAGAGCTCCCGCTGTCCCTCCCCACCCCTAAGGGGCGGGTCCCACGTGACGTCAGGGCTGGCCCTCCCTCCACCACGCAGAGGTCCCCACCGAGCAGTCCCCGCCCTGAGACCTGCTTTGGTTGAGGCTGCGCCCTAGATTGTTTTCGTTCTGGGAGCACTTGGGTCAAACTGGGCGGAAACGCCCTAATCTTGTGGCGCCTGTCTGCAGCTGTGGGAGGGGTTATTTTGAATGCAGCACCTCTCAGCAGAGCCAACGAAGGCTCCGTTTCCTGCTTTTCCGCCCAAGTGGGCCGCACCAGGGCACTTTGGCTGCCTGCCTTCCGCCTACCGGAGGACCTCAGTTCAGTCTAGTCGCTGAGTCGTGTTCGACTCTTCGCGACCCCATGAATCGCAGCACGCCAGGCCTCCCTGTCCATCGCCAACTCCCGGAGTTTACGCAAACTCATGTCCATTGAGTCAGTGATGGAATCCAACCATCTCATCCTCTGTCGTCCCCTTCTCCTCCCGCCCTCAATCCCTCAACTCAGGCACAATCGTCACGCAAGAGACAAGCCCCAAATCGGCTCGGTAACCAGGTCCAGACTGGTACTGGGGATAGTGTAGTTGAGTCTGCTTGCAACTTCCTGTCTAAAAATGGATTCCGATAATTAAGAGGATAGCCTAGGAAACAAGCTCAGAAGTGCTTATCTTTTTAAGGCCTATGCTCCTGAGAGAAACAGTAACAAAAAGAGAAGTTTCTGTTGAGACTCCTTACCTGCCTCCTCAGCAGATTTGGTAGCTAAAGTTTCCCTAACAAAGTTTTCCCTATTATTTACCCCCGTGGGTTTTATTCAAAGTATGAATGTGAAGTCGCTCAGTCGTGTCCGACTCTTTGCGAGCCCATGGACTGTAGCCCACCAGGCTCCTCCATCCATGAAATTTTCTAGGCAAGAGTACTGGAGTGGGTTGCTATTTCCTTCTCCAGGGGATCTTCCCGACCCAGGGATCGAACCCGGGTTTCCAGGAGAATAATATATGAGAGCTACTGAGCCCAGTTAAAATAAGGTATTTCACAGTTGTAAGAATCCCTGGACTGTTTCCCATTGTGAGTTTTAAGTAAGAAAAGAGGGTCAAAATTTAAGCCCTGGGGAGCACTTACAGGGCAGGAAAAAAGTCTGAAAATGAATGATCAGAAGGAGAGGAGAACCAAAAGTCTGGTGTCAGAGTAAGGTAGTAAGGACGGGTCGGAGTAAGGAGATTTGTGTTCTGTTGTTGAGTAGTGTCTGACTCTTTGCAACTCCATGGACTGTAGCCTGCCAGAGTCCTCTGTCCATGGGGTTTTCCAGGCAAGAGTACTGGAGTGGGTTGCCATTTCCTACTCCAGTATTCATTAGAAGGACTGATGCTGAAGCTGAAGCTTCAGTACTTTGGCTGCCTGATTGGAAAAGCCAACTTATTGGAAAAGACCCTGATGCTGGCAAGGACTGAAGGCAAAAGGATAAGGGGGTGGCAGAGGATGAGATGGTTAGATAGCATCACAGACTCAATGGACATGAAATAGAGCAAACTCCAGGAGATAGTGAAGGAGAGGGGAGCCTGGCCTGTTGCAGTCCACAAGGTCACAAAGAGTCAGACAGAACTTAGTGACTGAACAACAACAACTCCAGGGGCTCTTCCCAATCCAGGGATCAAATGCCTGTCTCTTGCATCTTCTGCATTGGCAGGCAGATTTTTTGTTTACCACCAGCACCACTTGGGAAGCCCAGAGTAAGGGAGAGAAGGGGTTAAATGAGAAAAAGACTGACAGTGACAGATGATAGAGAAGCAGCAGGAAGGGTTGGTGCTGAAAACTGTCAGGATTTTGTGTTCTGACAAACAGATGAATAAAAGAGAAAGTCAGAAATCAAATTTGAGAGGGCAGAGTTGGGACTGTTGTGGGCCTAAACCAAATAGAATGAGTTTGTACCTTGTTGGCTGAAAGGAGGGCACTGCCATTTCATGATCTAATATCATAGAAAATGTGCCACCCACTTTGGATAAACTGAATTGTTATGGAGATTGTATCCCATGTCAAGAAGTGAAGTTGAGAAGATAATTGGAAAGTTGGAAGTGAAAATTTGATATCCTGTAGAATGAAACAGACAACTTTATTCTCCTCACCTGGAATAGCCATCATTTCTGCGTTTACAATTTTAAATCTCAGCCATCCTTCAATGTCTGTCTCTAAGATGCTGTCCCCAACTGCATTAGTTCCCACTCATCTCCCTCTTCTTGACTACTCCAGTTAGAGATGAAGCCCTCAAACAGTTGGCCAAGGCACACTGGTGTGCCTGGAGCCACCAAAATATGCTGACCAATTTTGCCCATAGAGTGAAATATATTGGTTCTACATCTGATTATACTTACTGTTTCAAGAACATCTATCAGTTAGGATGTTTAGCTGAGTATACTGGCCATCTTGCACGGTAAAGTTGGACTCAGCTTGAGGCATACAGAGGCATAAATTAAGCTGGCACCAAAGAAAACTTACTGTTTTTGCTGGAGCATGAAAGATCTTTGTCTCATGAGGATCAGGAAAGTGGTCAGGAAAGTGCACAGTTTTGCCAAACAGCAATATAAAGTTAAAAGACAGCCAGGTGGGAAGGACACCTACAGAGGGATAAATAGACCTCACAAAACATTACNTGAGGCATACAGAGGCATAAATTAAGCTGGCACCAAAGAAAACTTACCGTTTTTGCTGGAGCATGAAAGATCTTTGTCTCATGAGGATCAGGAAAGTGGTCAGGAAAGTGCACAGTTTTGCTCAAACAGCAATATAAAGTTAAAAGACAGCCAGGTGGGAAGGACACCTACAGAGGGATAAATAGACCTCACAAAACATTACCCAGTAGCAGAGTCTGCTTTGTAGTTGTTGCTGTCTTGTTTTAGTATCATTTTGAGTATTTAAATTTGTGTGCCACTTAAATATTAAGGTCTAATATTTGAAAGTGTGTTGTGATCAGGAGGAGGCTGAGAATGTCCTATGAGTAGCATTTCTCNACCCAGTAGCAGAGTCTGCTTTGTAGTTGTTGCTGTCTTGTTTTAGTATCATTTTGAGTATTTAAATTTGTGTGCCACTTAAATATTAAGGTCTAATATTTGAAAGTGTGTTGTGATCAGGAGGAGGCTGAGAATGTCCTATGAGTAGCATTTCTCTTATTACATGTATGGTGCTCCTAGTTACTCTCTGCAGCTTATGTGCTTTGAATGGAGACAGAAACCTAATTTATATTATCTTTGGTGTCTTAGTGGCTACAACTCAGTACATATTTGCAGGTTGCTTATGAAAGCTGCTTTTGACTGTTTTGCTCAATTAAGTTGAATTAAATNATTTTTACTTTATTTTTCTTTACAATACTGTATTGGTTTTGCCATACATTGACATGAATCAGCCACGGTGTACATGAGTTCCCAATCCTGAACCCTCCTCTCACCTCCCACCCCATATCATCTCTCTGGATCATCCCCATGCACCAGCCCCAAGCATCCTGTATCCTGTATCGAACATATACTGGCGATTTGTTTCTTACATGATAGTATACATGTTTCAATGCTATTCTCCCAAATCATCCCACCCTCTCCCTCTCCCACTACATATTTTCAGGGATACACATATATTTAAATAAAGATTTGAGAGCAGATTGGAAGGGCAATGTGTTAAATACGCTAGAGATGTGCTTCTCAGAATTCTGTAGCTTTGTGGCCCTTAAAATTAGATCCTGTGTCTAATTTTCAACACAATCTTCCCTGTGGCTACAGGAGGCAGCTGACTCTCTAGTGTACCTTAAGCTGATAGCTGGCTAACCTGATCTTGTCGTTTTCCTTTTTTAAAGCTTTTATAACAGCTAACCAAAGGCATTGTGTGTGTGGTAGTCACTCAGTCGTGTCTGACTCTGTGATTTTTTGGGAGGTAGCCCACTAGGTTACTCTGTCCATAGAATTCTCCAGGCAAGAATACTGGAGTGGGTAGTTGTTTTCCTTCTCCCTGGATCTTTCTGACCCAGGGATTGATTCCAGGTCTCTGGCATTGCAGATAGATTCTTTACCCTCTGAGCTACCAGGGAAGCCCATGGTAGACAACTCAATAATTCTTATAATTGCTATTGCCCCCATACTATTCAAGTGCTTCCTGCTACTGCATAAGCTAGTGTTTGACCTCTATCTGAAGCTCATCCAAATTCACCACCAGTGAGAGTTTTTTCCTAGATCCAAGGGCTATGTTCTCTGTTCTGTTTCACCACCTTGTCTTTCTAGGAAGGAATGATAAGGGACATCTTTGCTTTATTCCTGTTTGTAAAGCAACAAAGTTCCACAGTTTTACTTGTTTCATGTTGTAACTTTTCTTTGCAATATATTGTGGAAAAATATCCAATAAATACCAATAAATACTTGTATATAACCAATCCTCATTATTTGTGGGGATTCTGCATTTACAAATTTAGCTACTCATTAAAATTTATTTGTTGTTATTGTTCAGTTGCTCAGTCATGTCTGACTCTTTGCAATCCCATGGATTGCAGCACGGCAGGCTTCCCTGTCCTTCACTAGCATGAGTTTGCTCAAACTCATGTCCATTGAGTCAGTGATGCCATCCAACCATCTCATCCTCTGTCACCCCCTTCTCCTCCCAAATCAGTCCTCATAGTGCCTTCATGCTCATTCATGGACGTGAGCACAGCAGCTAAAAAATTTCTCAATCAATGTGTACATTCCCACCTGAAGTCAAGCTAGGCAATGCTCTGCCTTCTTGTTCCAGCTCACATACTATAAAGAAGTGCCTTTTTCACAGTGTATTTAATAATACTTTTTTGGGCTTTTTTTTTTTTTTTTGGTGACTTCACTGTTGTTTTTTTTTTTAAACAATGTTATCAATGAGAGGACAGCTCTTAAAAAATTTTTTTTGCTCTAAAAGTTGTTAATGGGTTTTACAGTTTTGTATTTATTTCAATTTGATGTTCAATTGTATAAGAGAGAAAACTAGCAAAGTAAAACATGAAGTAATCAATAAAGACAANGACAGCTCTTAAAACAATTTTTTTGCTCTAAAAGTTGTTAATGGGTTTTACAGTTTTGTATTTATTTCAATTTGATGTTCAATTGTATAAGAGAGAAAACTAGCAAAGTAAAACATGAAGTAATCAATAAAGACAAAGCACAGGTTAAAGAAAAACAAAAAATTAAGTCAAAGAATAAAACTAAGATCTTGTTCTTTGGAAAGACTAACAAGTAAGCTTTACACTGGAGTGATTTTTTAGGAATGAGACACATACAATATGAGGAACAAAAATGGAATTTAATGGACAATAAACTATAAAAACAAGCTCAATAATAGAAAACGAAGTAGACCAGTGTGCAAAAAAGTGTTACCATAGCAGGCCTGAATATGCTCTTTTCAGAAAGACCTACTTTCAGCTTGGCTCTTGGCTGGCATCTGAGACCTTGGCACTTGACCTAGTCTCACAATTTTTTTTTTCTTGGAAATTTTAAACTATATAACTTTTAAAATTTTATTCACTTTAATGGAGGATAATTACTTTACAGTATTGTAATGGTTTTTGCTATACATCAACATGAATCAGTCACAGGCATACATGAGTCCCTTCCCTCTTGAACACCCCTCTCACCTCCCTCTCCACCCCACGCTCCAGGTTGTCACACAGCACCAGCTTTGGTTTCTGTAGGTCATATGTCAGACTCCCACTGGCTATCTATTTTACATACGGTAATACATATGCTTCAATGCTATTCTCTCAAATCATCCCACCCTCTCCTTCTCCCACTGTGTCCAAAAGTCTATTCTTTATGCCTGTGTCTTCTTTGCTGTCCTGCATGTTGGATCATAAGTACCATCTTTCTAGATTCCACATATATGCATTAATATATGATATTTGTGTTTCTCTTTCTGACTTACTTAGGTTCATCCACCTCCTTAGAACTGACTCAAATGCATTCATTTTTATAGCTAAGTAATACCCCATTGTGTATATGCACCACAACTTCCTTATCCATTCATCTGCCGATGGACATCTAGTTTGCTTCCATGTCCTAGCTATTGTAAATAGTGCTGCAATGAACACTGGGGTACATGTGTACAGTGTAAGAGGGTTACTTTTACTCCACTCCCTCTCCAGCATTTATTGTTTGTTGACTTTTTGATGATGGCCATTCTGACCAGTGTAAGATGATACCTCATTGTGATTTTGATTTGCATTTCTCTAATAATGTTGAGCATCTTTCCATGTGTTTATTAGCCATCTGTATGTCTTCTTTGGAGAAATGTTTAGGTCTTCTGCCCACTTTTTGATTAGGTTGTTTGTTTTTCTGGCATTGAGCTGCTTATATATTTTGGAGATTAAGTCTTTGTCAGTTGTTTCATTTGCTATTATTTTCTCCCACTCTGAGAGCTGTCTTCTCACCTTTCTTATAGTTTCCTTAGTTGTGCAAAAGCTTTGCTGCTTATATATTTTGGAGATTATGTCTTTGTCAGTTGTTTCATTTGCTATTATTTTCTCCCACTCTGAGAGTTGTCTTCTCACCTTTCTTATAGTTTCCTTAGTTGTGCAAAAGCTTTTAAGTTTAATTAGGTCCCATATGTTTATTTTTTAATTTCTTTAGGAGGTGGATCATAGAGGGTATTTCTTTAATAACTTTAATTGCTTTAATTACTTTAAGGAGGTGGATCATAGAGGAGATTGCTGTGATTTATGTCAGAGAGTGTTCTGCCTATGTTTTCCTCCAAGAGTTTTATAGTTTCTGGTCTTACATTTAGATCTTGAATCCATTTTGAGTTTACCTTTGTGTGTGGTGTCCCAAAGTGTTCTAACTTCATTCTTTTCCATGTAGCTGTCCAGTTTTCACAGCACCTCTTGTTGAAGAGACTGTCAAAACAGTATAGTACTGGCACAAAACCAAATACAGATTGATGGAACAGGATAGAAAGCTCAGAAATAAATCCATGCTCTATGGGCAATTAAATTAGGACAGGAAGGCAAGACTACACAATATTGGAGGTAGTCTTTTCAACAAATAGTTCTGGGAAAACTGAACAGCTACATGTAAAAACTGAAATTAGATCATTCTTTAACAGCCTATACAAAAATAAGCTTAAAATAGATTAAAGACTTATATGTGAGATGGGACACTATAAAACTCCTAGAGGAAAATATAGGCACAACACTCTCTGACATAGTTCGCAGCAATATGCTTTTCAATCTTTCTCCCAGAACAATGAAAATAAAAACAAAAATAATCAAATAGGACCTACTTAAACTCAAAAGCTTTTGCACAGCAAAGGAAACTAGACAAAATGAAAAGATAACCCACAGACTGGAAGAAAATAATTGCAAATGATGTGACTAGAAACAGTGACAGATTTTATTTTCTTGGGCTCCAAAATCACTGCAGATGGTGACTGTAGCCATGAAATTCTTTAAAAGACACTTGCTCCTTGGAAGAAAAGCTATGATGAACCTACACAGCTTATCAAAAAGCAGAGATGTTACTTTGCCAACAGAAGTCTACCTAGTCAAAGCTATGGTTTTTCCAGTGTTTCATGTATGGATGTGAGAGTTGGACCATAAAGAAAGCTGAGTGCTGAAGAACTGATGCTTTTGAACTGTGGTGATGGAGAAGACTCTTGTCCCTTGGACTGCAAGGAGATCAACCAGTCCATCCTAAAGGAATCAGTCCTGAATATTCATTGGAAGGACTGATGAAGCTGAAACTCCAATACGTTGGCCACCTGATGTGAAGAACCGAATCATTGGAAAAGACCCTGATGCTGGGAAAGATTGAAGGCAGGAGGAGAAAGGGGACAACAGAGGATGAGATGGTTGGATGGCATCACTGACTTGATGGACATGAGTTTGAGCAGATTCTGGGAGTTGGTGATGGACAGAGAAGGCTGGTGTGCTTCAGTCCATGGGGTCACAAAGAGTTGGACTCGACTGAGCAGTTGAACTGAACTGAACTGATATGACTCTAAAATTTACAAACAGCTTATGAGACTTAACATCATGAAAACAACCCAATGAAAAAAATGGGTGGAAAAACCTAAATAGACATTTCTCCAAAGAAGCCATAGAGAAGGCCAAAGTCACATGAAAAGATGCTCAGCATCACTAATTATTAGAGAAATGCAAATCAAAACTACAATGAGATATCACCTCACACCAGTCAAAATGATTATTATCAAAAAAATCCACAAACAAATCCTGGGGAGGGTGTGGAGAGAAGGGAACCCTCCTATGCTGTTGGTGGGAATGTAAATTGGTATATTGTAATATTATTAATATTCAGACATGAAAAGATTGAAATAATGTCATTTGCAGCAACATGAATGCCCCTAGAGATTGTCATACTGAGTGAAGTAAGTCAGACAGAGCAAGACAAATATCCTGTGATGCTGTTTATATGTGGAATCTAAAATATGTTACAAAAGAACTTATTTACAAAATAGAAATAGAGTCACAGATGTAGAAACAAACTTTTGGTTACCGAGGGTGGAGGGGGCGGGGTAATTTGGGAAACTGGGATTGAAAAATACACACTACATTACATAAAATAGATAACTAATAAGGACCTAGTGTATAGCACAGAGAACTGTACTCAGTACTCTGTAATGACCTATATGGGAAAAGAATCTAAAAAATAAATGGATATATGTATAAATGATTCACTTTGCTGAACACCTGAAACTTACACAACATTGTAAATCAACTGCATGTGTGCTAAGCCGCTTCAGTCATGTCCAACTCTTTGTGACCCTATGGACTGTAGCCCGCCAGGCTCCTCTGTCCATGGGATTCTCCAGATAAGAATACTNTCAACCAGTCCATCCTAAAGGAATCAGTCCTGAATATTCATTGGAAGGACTGATGAAGCTGAAACTCCAATACGTTGGCCACCTGATGTGAAGAACCGAATCATTGGAAAAGACCCTGATGCTGGGAAAGATTGAAGGCAGGAGGAGAAAGGGGACAACAGAGGATGAGATGGTTGGATGGCATCACTGACTTGATGGACATGAGTTTGAGCAGACTCTGGGAGTTGGTGATGGACAGAGAAGGCTGGTGTGCTTCAGTCCATGGGGTCACAAAGAGTTGGACTCGACTGAGCAGTTGAACTGAACTGAACTGATATGACTCTAAAATTTACAAACAGCTTATGAGACTTAACATCATGAAAACAACCCAATGAAAAAAATGGGTGGAAAAACCTAAATAGACATTTCTCCAAAGAAGCCATAGAGAAGGCCAAAGTCACATGAAAAGATGCTCAGCATCACTAATTATTAGAGAAATGCAAATCAAAACTACAATGAGATATCACCTCACACCAGTCAAAATGATTATTATCAAAAAAATCCACAAACAAATCCTGGGGAGGGTGTGGAGAGAAGGGAACCCTCCTATGCTGTTGGTGGGAATGTAAATTGGTATATTGTAATATTATTAATATTCAGACATGAAAAGATTGAAATAATGTCATTTGCAGCAACATGAATGCCCCTAGAGATTGTCATACTGAGTGAAGTAAGTCAGACAGAGCAAGACAAATATCCTGTGATGCTGTTTATATGTGGAATCTAAAATATGTTACAAAAGAACTTATTTACAAAATAGAAATAGAGTCACAGATGTAGAAACAAACTTTTGGTTACCGAGGGTGGAGGGGGCGGGGTAATTTGGGAAACTGGGATTGAAAAATACACACTACATTACATAAAATAGATAACTAATAAGGACCTAGTGTATAGCACAGAGAACTGTACTCAGTACTCTGTAATGACCTATATGGGAAAAGAATCTAAAAAATAAATGGATATATGTATAAATGATTCACTTTGCTGAACACCTGAAACTTACACAACATTGTAAATCAACTGCATGTGTGCTAAGCCGCTTCAGTCATGTCCAACTCTTTGTGACCCTATGGACTGTAGCCCGCCAGGCTCCTCTGTCCATGGGATTCTCCAGATAAGAATACT
>SJYW01031518.1:47832-94074 GCA_006410735.1 Raphicerus campestris | reverse complement strand
AAAAAAAAAAAAAAAAAGGACAAGTAAATTCTTTTCCCAAATTCAATGGTTATTTTGGGGGTGACAACCTTCCTCCTATGAGTTATAATATATAAAATTTTTAAAAAGTTGACAGTATTTGTCTTAGTTCAAAAGTAAAATACTTCGGTTCCAACAAAACAAGAGTGAATTGATCAATAGAAGCATATCCAGAGAAGACACTGTTGGCCAACTTGGACAAGGGCCTTATATATCAGTTATAAATATACTCTTTCCTTTGTACAAGATAGTTAGAGGAAGTTATGAGCGTAAATCAGGTGCTCCTGAGCACATTCTAAAAGCTGGGACACAATAACTCCTCTGATTGGTTTCTGAGGGGGATGAGGGGTGATGGATGCCCTTGATCATTATGCAAACAGAGCATCAAGGTATTCCACTGAGACTCCTAGGGACTTCTATACTCTCTCACAGTGTGATGTTGTTGCTAGCTTCTTGTGGCAGATGGGGGATGGAGAGAGGATGAATGAGGGTTAGGGTCACTCCATCCCAGGAAGCCCCCTGCCCTTAGATGAAAACCTCAGTGGCAGCCCCTGGAGCCCTTGATGAGTCTGGGTCTGCTTCTTCTGCCTGAGAGAGCCACTGAAGGACTTGGCACCTTTGGGACATCTGGAGCCCCTGGGCATCTTCTTCAGGGCACAATGAGTAGGCCCCATGGGGAAGGGCCACTGAGCCCAGATTGGAGTGCTACAATCACATCTTGACATGATGCCAGTGACTACACCTGCCTAAGTGGCCTACCAACATGTCCTTAGCACACAGCCAAGGGGTCTGGCAGAGCACCACGTGTCACCTGGGGTTTCCCAAACAAGCCCAAATGTCTTGACCTTCTTGAAGGATATTTCACCTTAAGGACTAGTGAATGGAGCCCTAAGTTGGCCACACAGTCAAGTGAGTTCTCACAAAACTCATAATCTCCTCCTAGAAAGCAATATTGGACAAGGGATGCAGTTCTCATATTTTTTGCCTTGTACACGACTGAAGCGATTTAGCAACAGCAGCATGTTATATTGTCAAAGAAACTGTAAAGGAAGAAACATCTGTTGTGAATTTGCCAGGAGGAACAGGAGGCCTGTTGTTGTCATTCAGTTGCTGAGTCTAGTCCAATTCTTTGAGACCTCATGGATTGCAGCGCACCAGGCTTCCCTCTCTCTCACCATCTCTCAGGAGTTTGCCCAAGTTCATGTCCCTTGAATGCCATCCAACCATCACATCCTCTGATGCCATCTTTTCCTTCTGCCTTCAATCTTTCCCAGCATCAAGGTCTTTTCCAGTGAGTTGGCTCTTCGCATCAGGTGGCCAGAGTATTGGAGCTTCAGCTTCAGCATCAGTCCTTCCGAGTATTCAGAATTGATTTCCTTTAAGATTGACTAGTTTGATCTCCTTACTGTCCAAGGGACTATCAAGAGTCTTCTCCAGCACCACAGTTTGAAAGCATCAATACTTTGACACTCTGCCTTCTTTATGGTCTAGCTCTCATATCAGTATATGACTACTGGAAAGACCACAGCCTTGACTATATGGACCTTTGTCAGCAAAGTGATGTCTTTGGTTTTTAACACACTGTCTGGGTTTGTCATAGCTTTCCTTCCAGGAAGCAATGGTCTTCTAATTTCACGACTGCAATCACTATTCTACAGTGACTTAAGAGCCCAAGAAGAGGAAATCTGTCATTGCTTCCACCACTTCCCCTTTTATTTGCTATGAAGTGATGGGACCAGATGCCATGATCTTAGTTTTTTGAATGCTGAGTTTTAAGCCGGCTTTTCCCACTCTCCTCCTTCACCCTCATCAAGAGGTTCTTTAGTTCCTATATGTAGGTCATGAGGTAACAGTTAGAACCTTGTATAGAACAACTGACTGGTTAAGGATTGAGAAGACCTAGTAATGCTCAACCAAAAGATGATGCCTATAAAAATACACAGAAATCTCAACTGTTGATAAAAATGGAGGCAGGAGGCCAGAAGGGGGAGCTCTAACATCCTACAACCATAGTGGAACATGAAAGACTTCTCTTGCCTGGCAGGAGCTCAGTCAAAAAAGATGGTTACAGTGCAATCAATGAGAAGCTACTATAGTTTGAACTCTTTCCTTCTCCCTGCCCGCCCCCCCCCCCCCCCAATAAATAAGTTCTCTCTTTATTGCAAAAGATTGCATGTGGCTTGCCATGGTTGCTGATGCCAAATTGCAATTCTTTGATGATCATGAACAAGCCCATTTTTGCTGAAGAAATAACTGTCAGTCTATTTAAGGTCAGCGTTTTTGGCCCACATAGGGATCCAGAAAAGACCTCCAACAACTGGAAGGTGGGTGCTCAAACAGTTGTGATACCAGCACTGAGCTCACTGATGCTTGATGCTTTTCTTAGGGACCCTGGGGTTTGAAGTTTAAGTCTTTCTCCTGGATCTGAGTTGCCCTCTTTGCTTTGCGGATCTCCAGGTTTTATTCAGGATCTATATTAAAGTTTTGTCCTTTCTGATTAAAGCCTTGTTTATCCTCAAGTACTCTTTTGGCACATTGACCTGACTTGAAATAAAGCTGTTTCAACTGGAATTCCCTCACTTTCAGCTTGATTCCTTTTGGAACAGGGCCTCTTCTATTAAATCTGTGCTGTTAAGCATTCAACCTGAGTTTTTTTAGGACTGGGCTGTGCCCTTGAAACTGGCTGGTGTTAATGCCTGCAGGGTTTTTGAGCTGTTAGACCTTTTTGTAAATTGTTCTTCTACTCTAGATCAAAACTTCTGGGAAATAGGATCCCAGTTACCTAAATATTTTGAAGGAGCATTTGCCCCTGCCTCCCTCAACCACAGGGACCCTGGATTTTATGTTTAAAAACTGTGGTCCTTTCTCATGTGCATTTCTGTGTGGACCTGAGTGAGGCAGGAGATAGATGGGCTCCAGGCCAGACATTTACAACCAGCCTCTTGTTCATATTTCTTGAGGCAGAGTATAGATGGACTCCAGATCAGAAGTTTACAGCCAGCCTCCTGTTTATACTTCAAGATAGAAATAACAACAAGAACAGGGTAAATAGCTGGACTTTGTCTCTTGTGGACACTTTAAGATAACAATAATGACAGGGACAGACAGGGATTAAGCACTGTCTGGGTAAAAGATCAAGAGGTCACGTATTTCTCATCATTGGAGTCAGGGAGACCTTGACTGCGTATGTGCAGAAAGGTTCTGTGGGTTCAAAAAGGGAGAGGATGCAAAACCATAATAAGTTTTACTAACTTCCAAAGGCCCTTGTGCAAAAATCCATCTTGGCTAAAGGATGTGCATGCACAGAGGGAAGGGCCCTGAGTCAAAGAACAAAGCAGGTTGATTGGGCAGAGAAAAACAAAGACATGGAAGACTGCCCTCTTACAAATGATTTAAACTTCCCTGGAGAAAAGGGAATGCTCTTGCACTGTTGGTGGGAATATAAATTGATACAGCCACTATGGAAGAGGTATGGAGATTCCTTAAAAAATTAGGAATAAAACCACCACATGACTCAGAAATCCCAATCCTAGGCATATACCCTGTGAGGAAACCAAAATTGAAAGAGACATATGTATCCCATTGTTCACTGCAGCACTATTTACAATAGCTAGAACGTGAAAGCAATCTAGATGTCCATCGACAGATGAATGGATAAAGAAGCTGTGGTACATATACACAGTGGAATATTACTCAGCCACACCTTTTGAGGTAGATGAACCTAGAATCTATTATACGGACTGAAGTAAGTCAGAGAAAGATAAATATCATATTCTAATGCATATATACAGAATCTTAAAAATGGTGCTGAAGAATCTGTTTACAGGGCAGCAGTGGAGAAACAGACATAGAGAATAGACTTATGGACATGGGGAGAGGGGAGGAGAGGGTAAGATGTATGGACAGAGTAACATGGAAACTTACATTACCGTATGTAAAATAGATAGCCAACGGGAATTTGCTGTATAGCTCAGAAAGCTCAAACAAGGGCTCTGTATCAACCTAGAGGGGTGGGATGGGGAGGGAGATGGAAGGGAGGTTCAAAAGGGAGGAGATATATGTATACCTATGGCTGACTCATACTGAGGTTTGACAGAAAAAAACAAAATTCTGTAAAGCAGTTATTCTTCAATAAAAAAATAAAAATAAAAAAGTGCATCTTTTATTGGTAGCACATAGTTGAATATGGCTTTTATATGTAGTCTGACATTCTTTGCTGTTTAGTTGAAATAAATATTTCATTTAAATTAAAAAAATAAAAGTGATGTCTTCGCATACCGAGAATATATATAAAAAAACAAAAAACAAAAAGAAATAGTGTCACTTCTTCCTCCCACCTCCAGCCTTAAACAATCACTAACCCACTTTCTGGCTCCACAGATTTGCTCTATTTAACATTTCATATAAATGGAATCATAATATTGGCTTCTTTGGGACTAGCTTCTTTCACTTAGCATAATGTCTTCAAGGTTCATCCATACTGCAATGTTTATCCCTTTATGTCTTTTACGAGTGAACAATGTATGATGTATGGATAGATCACATTTTGTTTACCCCCATTGTTTGAGCTGCTACAGTCCACTTTTTGCTGGTTCCACTTTCACCTTCTCTGGACCAAGATCAATGTCTCCTGTTCTCTGTCTTATTCATTGCCATCCAGTCCTCTCAGATCTCTTAAAATGCCAACTCTTTTCAATGGTATCCTTGACAAAATACCTACTAGGGACCTTTACAGCTGGTGTCTGCTTTCACCTAGATGGCAACTCCTTGTGGCAATCTAGCTGACTGTCAAGTCGAACACATGCTTTGTGGCATCAACAACTATAAAGTAAACTATTAGAGTGGAAGGACTTCCCTAGTGGCTCAGACTGTAAAGAATCTGCCTGCAATGCAGGAGACCTGAGTTCAATCCCTGGGTTGGGAGATCCCCTGGAGGAGGGCATGGCAACCCATTCCAGTATTCTTGCCTGGAGAATCCCCACGGACAGAGGAGCCTGGCAGGCTACAGTCCATGGGTTCACAAAATGTCAGACACGACTGAGTGACTAAGCACAGCACATTACAGTGGAAATCCCAGGGCAGATGGCACGCATGGTCTCCAGTGACTCCTCTTTGTATAAGTTGAAGTATGCACGGCCCTCTCCCCTGGAGAAGAAAATGGCACTCCACTCCAGTACTATTGCCTGGAAAATCCCATGGACAGAGGAGCCTGGTAGGCTACAGTCCATGGGGTCGCAAAGAGTCAGACATGACTGAGCGACTTCACTTCACTTCTAGAACCCATCATCCATCCTTTCAGTTTCTTAGTGTCTGAGCCTCTATCTTATGTTTCCCCAAAAGAAATAACACAATCTTCCCAGAAAATAATAGATGCTTCCATTTGCAGCCTCCTCACTGCTCTTCTGGGATCAGATATACTCATTCAGACTCTGAATCTGGACATAGAAACAAGAAACTTGAAATCAAGCAACAGCTAATAGAATTTACCTCAGTGGGGCTCTGAGCTCAATTTCCTGTCCTCCTAAATGCTACAGGAGAGATGAAAACAAACCAACCACAACCCTTTATTGCACACAGCTAAGAACCTGACATGATAGAGCCCTGTGTTTTGCTGGAAGGGGCAAATGACCAAGCGTAGGGTGGTGATCAGGTGTTCTAAAATTGCCTCTGCAAAATAATATTTTTAAGATCAACTGAGGCAAACAAATGATTAAAGAAAGATAAAATAGCTCCTGAAGACTCGAGTTCTTCTTCCCCGGCCTCTTTGTCTCAGGTTTTGCCTCTAGCACTATCTTGCTCCCCTCCTCTGGGGACTTGTGCTCAGACCCTGCCTCCAGGGTCACCTTTTCCCTTCCCCCTTTACACTGCCTGTTCCTCCTCTGTACCCTCAGTTTCCCCACACTAATTTTCTCACTGAACTTCCCTTTCCTCCTGAAGCTCTCCTCATCCCATTTTCTTCTGAATCCCTCAGAACCTGTCCCTTTGAATTAAGTAAGCCTTCTGAGAATCCAGAGGTTAAACTCTTAAATTTTTATATTCTTTGGACTAAAACTGATCTGTAAGCATTATTCAAAGTGTTTCTCAGAGTAAACAAAGATCCTCACAGATTTGCTAAGGAATTTAATATATCAGTTGTAAGACCTCGCGGCCTTTTCTCAGGATCTGTCGCTCCAAAGACCACAGTGACTCGAATTCGATGCAATAGGCAAGAGGATTTATTAGGCCGGCGCGCCGGGGTTCAGTCTCCTCGGGAGGAGTGAACCCCGATGCTAGTTACAGAGCAGTTTTTATACACTACCGGACAAAGAAAAATGCAGATTAAACATCAAACAGAGTCATAAACATACAGTTGTTATCACCAGACCCCAAGACAAATCATTTGGCTGGCGTCATAGCAGGATTCTATCTTACTCCCTCCGGGGGCGGTGCGTCCCGGTTCCGGGCACGTATGACTACTTCAGAGAACAATCTGTTTTTCCTCAAGGAGTTCAGGCTTGAAATGTCACAGGTTACTTATCAATCAGGGGTGGCGGAACAGAGAAAGTAATTCTTTGAGCTTTCCCAAGGCTATGTCTGTTTTTCCAGCCTCCCTTTTGAGGCAGCTCCCCGCAAGATAGGTCTGGAAGTTGCCAGGCCGAGGCGACTGACCGACCACTTTTCTTCACACACTACTATAGTGGGGCTGTGTCAAAGATCAGGAGGCTCTGAGTCATTAGGTAAGGGGAAAGCTATTTTCCATGAGGCATGGCCTGCCTTCGGGGTCCTAACACACAAAAGAGACTTTGGTTTTTAACCTAGGTTCTTCACAGTCTTACCAATCTTGTTTCTTTGATCTGTATCAGTTAGATCATAAGCTTGTTGGTGAAGGCCATTTCCATCATTGAATGAAAATTTCTGATTGGGAAAGTCCTGAAAGGTCTAGAATTAGAACCAGGAGAGCAACCTTCTAACTTACACCATCAGGCCCAAGAAATCCCTAGATGACTTCATTGGGCAATTCCTAGCACTTTTCCAAAGCTTAATGATAGGAATAAAGGAACAAAACTCATGCTTACATACAAACATCTGATGAATCTGTTCATTGCTATTATAATCAACTTCAGGTTATTTTAAAGAAAATTCTGGTCTTCTTTCAGATGTTGATCCCACTCATGTAGATTTAACTCTGATTATTAATAGTCTGAACAAAGATCTAGTAAAAAGGAACAAGGTATAATGGGAAACTGTCCACTCCAGATTTAGTTAATCTGATAAACCAGCTCTCTCACACTCTGGATGAGTCACCTAAAAGGAATACTGTCAAAATTCTTAACCTTAAATTTCAGGAAATAAAATTTCCTAAAAGAAACAAAAACCTTCCGAGCTTCTGTTATTGGTGCAAAGAGGACACTGGAAAAGAGATTGTTAATAGACTCAAGCACTTCAGTCACCATCAGTCCTCTAACCAGGCTTTCCAACTTCTTCCCACTTCCCAGTTGTGGGGCTCCAAGGAACTGTAGGGGCTTTTCTCAATCCTTCCTCTTAATCAGCTTGGAGAACTATTCCTTCAGATTTGAAATGGATCTCTTCTAGTCCATCTGAGCCACTCTTGATGCTCAACCCCACTACTAGAAAGCAGCCCCTTCCTTGAGTTCAAATAATGGGGATCTCTAATGAGATTCACAAGAGATTCCTGTCTGTGAACTGATGCCCTTTTGTTTGGGCTCTTTGAGAGACACATACTCTTTTCTCCTTAGTTCCTCTACCACCTTTCATATATTACACTAATAATTCTTCTTAAAGTAGTATCATGCTGAAATTGCTTTCTTCTAGAAAGGGAAAATAATTCTGGAATTTGACAGTAGTCATCAAAGCAGCCAA
This sequence comes from Raphicerus campestris, assembly GCA_006410735.1. NCBI lineage: Eukaryota > Metazoa > Chordata > Mammalia > Artiodactyla > Bovidae > Raphicerus > Raphicerus campestris. The sequence goes on along the minus strand of SJYW01031518.1, from coordinate 86,196 downwards.
CCAGATGAATTAAGTGACTCTGACATTTTTTTTTCACGTTTGCAAATTCATTTTATTTCCAGCTATTGAGACAACATTTCTGAGTTGAGGTTACCGCTAGCAGCAAAACCAGAGCCAGCTATTAAGTAGCCAGAATGCTACAGTATACATGTTCTTTGCTCTCTTCCAGAAGCTGCAGACATCTATTTTATTTATCTGTAGTCATAATGAAGCTGTATCTACAACAGTCATGTCTCCTGAAGTTCCTTCAATCATTGCATATATATTTGAAAAGCCATACATGGAGTCAGTTCTAACCAGCTGTTCATTTTGGTGAATAGCTTTTTCACTCATAGAGAGCTTTATTTTTAGCCTGCCAACTGCATGGATTTCTTCATTTTGAGGGGATGGAGGAGGTCCTTCTAAATCCAGAAAATCTAGTGGTCTTTCACTTAGGGTAAATACAGGAGGTGGTGTTTTTAGTTTCATAGGCTTAAAGGGAGTTGATTGTGTAAGGTCTGGTCTTGAAATCTGCTGGTCTTGAAAATGGAATGTTCATTATTTCCTGCTACGATTCTCTCTGGAAGCATAATCACACTAGCATTTGAAACTCCTTCTTGGAATCCTTGTTCCAGGTCAACATTTGTTGGTGCTATTTTTCATTTTTCCAGGCCCCTCACTTACTGACCTTTGGTGCATTCCATTTCCTACTGAATTTGACTAATTTCTGCCATTTCAGCATCAGTAGAAGGAAATGCTGCCCCACTTACTAAATGTATACCAACTACTGCTTGCTCTCTGGCATTATCTGCTTCTTAGCTTCATATTAAATCCTTTAACTTGTCTCAATATGCCTGTGCTGGACTAAGGGCCACTTCTGTCCCCTTGGGTCCACTGGAGGGTCCCCAGCAAGGGCCACCACCCACTGGCTCTCCTTGACATCTTTTATCAGCTCTGTCTCTGAGCCGATTCTGGAAACACTGATCATTTATCTTTATTAAATCAACTACTACCCTCCTTATAGACAAAACTGCCAATTGATATTGACAAAATTCACAGTGTACTATCCATTGATTCAAATAGATCCCTCAAACCCTCTTCCCTGAATTAAGCAATATCCTATAAGTAAAGAATCCTTTCATGGCATAAAGCCCACGATAGGACATTACAAGTCTCAAAGACCCATTTCTTGGAATAGTTCCTGTAATATCCCTATTTTACTAATGAGAAAACCTGAGGGCTGAGGGTGGATGTTTGCTGAGGACCTCAGAACAATAAGCAATGTTGTTATCCTGCCACACCCTGTTGTTCTTAACCCTCATACTTTACTAACATCCATTCCCACCGGATGTAAATGTTCCACTGTAATTCAATTTATGCAGTGCATTTTTTAGTATTTCAGCGGATGGACTAATGTGTATCATTTTTGCCTTCATCTTGGAATAAAGCCAGTTCACCTGGACAGTAATGCCTCAGGGTTTTACTGAGAGTTCTTATTTCTCACAAATCCTCAAGGATGATCTAGATAATATAAAGTTCCCAGAAATTCTAGGTGAGGTGAGGTGAAGTCACTCAGCCGTGTCCGACTCTTTGCGACCCTGTGGACTGTAACCTACTAGGCTTCTCTGTCCATGGGATTCTCCAGGCAAGAATACTGGAGTGGATTGCCATTTCTTTCCCCAGGGAATCTTCCTGACCCAGGGATCGAACCCCGGTCTCCCGCATTGCAGGCAGACGCTTTAACCTCTGAGCCACCTTTGTTGCAATATGTGGATGATTTGCTTTTTTGCTGTCCTCAGGCCTCTTCACAGGAAGACAGCATCTACTTGCTATAGCTTTTAGCACTAAAGGGACACGAGGTTGTCATGGAAAATTGTAGTTTGCCCAAACCCAGGTTTGCTATTTAGGGCATCTGATATCAGAACAAGAGTTATACCTAGTTCCAGATAGGTTTTATGGTGTCTTTAGGTGTCCCCAAACCCCAAACATTAATTGCAAGGTTTTTTCAAATTAGTCAGCTTTTGCTGAAAATGTATTTCAAGTTTCTCTCATATAGACAAACTTCTGTATGTTTTGTAGCTTATTATTTTGGAATGTTTTAAGTGCATCATGGCTTACTTCTAGAAGTGAAATTTAAAATGGCCCTTATTTTAGGTGTTATTAGATGCAATACTTTTACCTGCCAGTTTAGCTCTTAAGATTTCAGGGCATTCTAAACTTAATACTCTAGAAGCTAAGGGAAATTTATCTTATTGACATTTCACAAGGAATGCTTCTCTTAAAGGGACTCATAGCAGCTGAACCTCTGTCATGGTCCAAAAGGATATTTCCCCAAATGATAACTTAGGAAAACTGGCCCAGAGAAGTTAAACAAATGGCCTCAGGAAAGGAAAAGCAAGATTGGAAATTCAGTAATTGTTTTGATAAAAAGAGAATGCTCTGCTCAGCCCAGTGCTCTGTGATGTCCTGAGGGGTTGAGTAGGGGAGCATGGGAGAGAAGCTCAAGAGGGANTGAGGGCTGAGGGTGGATGTTTGCTGAGGACCTCAGAACAATAAGCAATGTTGTTATCCTGCCACACCCTGTTGTTCTTAACCCTCATACTTTACTAACATCCATTCCCACCGGATGTAAATGTTCCACTGTAATTCAATTTATGCAGTGCATTTTTTAGTATTTCAGCGGATGGACTAATGTGTATCATTTTTGCCTTCATCTTGGAATAAAGCCAGTTCACCTGGACAGTAATGCCTCAGGGTTTTACTGAGAGTTCTTATTTCTCACAAATCCTCAAGGATGATCTAGATAATATAAAGTTCCCAGAAATTCTAGGTGAGGTGAGGTGAAGTCACTCAGCCGTGTCCGACTCTTTGCGACCCTGTGGACTGTAACCTACTAGGCTTCTCTGTCCATGGGATTCTCCAGGCAAGAATACTGGAGTGGATTGCCATTTCTTTCCCCAGGGAATCTTCCTGACCCAGGGATCGAACCCCGGTCTCCCGCATTGCAGGCAGACGCTTTAACCTCTGAGCCACCTTTGTTGCAATATGTGGATGATTTGCTTTTTTGCTGTCCTCAGGCCTCTTCACAGGAAGACAGCATCTACTTGCTATAGCTTTTAGCACTAAAGGGACACGAGGTTGTCATGGAAAATTGTAGTTTGCCCAAACCCAGGTTTGCTATTTAGGGCATCTGATATCAGAACAAGAGTTATACCTAGTTCCAGATAGGTTTTATGGTGTCTTTAGGTGTCCCCAAACCCCAAACATTAATTGCAAGGTTTTTTCAAATTAGTCAGCTTTTGCTGAAAATGTATTTCAAGTTTCTCTCATATAGACAAACTTCTGTATGTTTTGTAGCTTATTATTTTGGAATGTTTTAAGTGCATCATGGCTTACTTCTAGAAGTGAAATTTAAAATGGCCCTTATTTTAGGTGTTATTAGATGCAATACTTTTACCTGCCAGTTTAGCTCTTAAGATTTCAGGGCATTCTAAACTTAATACTCTAGAAGCTAAGGGAAATTTATCTTATTGACATTTCACAAGGAATGCTTCTCTTAAAGGGACTCATAGCAGCTGAACCTCTGTCATGGTCCAAAAGGATATTTCCCCAAATGATAACTTAGGAAAACTGGCCCAGAGAAGTTAAACAAATGGCCTCAGGAAAGGAAAAGCAAGATTGGAAATTCAGTAATTGTTTTGATAAAAAGAGAATGCTCTGCTCAGCCCAGTGCTCTGTGATGTCCTGAGGGGTTGAGTAGGGGAGCATGGGAGAGAAGCTCAAGAGGGAGGGGATATATGTGTACTTATGGCTAACTCACATTGTTGTACGGCAGAAACCAATACAATATTGTAAAGCAATTATTCTTTAATTAAAAATTAATTTTAAAAAAAGAGAGAACTCTCTGGTTTGGACCAAACAACAACCCAGTCTTACTGGAAACTCTAAAATTCCTACCCTAACTGGACCTGCACATCATCAGGTGACCTGAAAGTTCAGATTTCCCAGAATTGAAGCAGATAATATTTGAGTTCTACTTCTTTTGCTGTTTGGGGGACTTGCCTGTGATTTGCCATGCTTGCAGACCCTGAATTGTAATTCTCTGTTGAATAAACCTATTTTTTCTGGTGAAATAACTGGCAGTCTATTTGTTTTCAGTCCATACAATTCAGTGACATTTAGTACAACTTTTGTGCAACTCTCACCACTACTTAGCTTCAGAACATTTTCATCATCCCCCAAAGAAAATCTTGTACCCATTAAGCAGTCACTTCCCATTCATTTGTTCTCCAGACTTTGGAAACCAGTAATTTGCTGTCTCTTGGCTTGCCTATTCTGGATATTTTGCATAAATGGAGTCATACAATGCATAACCTTTGTGTCTAACTTCCTTCACTTAGCATGTTTACAAGGTTCATACATGTTTTGGCATGTATCTACATTTTATTCCTTTTTATTGCTGAATAATATTTCACTGTATAGATATATTACATTTCATTTATCCATTCACTGAGTGATAGATACTTGAGTTGTTTCCATCTTTTGGCTATTGTGAATAGTGCTTCTTTGAACAGTTGTGAACAGGTTTTTGTGTGAACAGTTGTTTTCAGCTGTCTTGGGTATTTATCTAGGAGTTGAATTTCTTGGTCTATGGTAATTCTGTACTTAACATCACTAAACTGTTTTCAACAGCAGCAGCACCTTTTAACAGTTCCATCATTCATGCACAAGGGTTCAATTTCTTCATGTCCTCACCACATCTGTTATTAAAAAATAGCCATGTGATATCTTTGGATTTATTATATCACATAATGAATCTATTTCATTGTGGTTTTGACTTGCATTTCTTGCATTATGATTAATGATGGTGAACATCTTTTCATTTGTTTATTGGCTGTTTGTATATTTTCCTTAGGGAAGTGTATATTCAATTACTTTGCCCCCCTTTTAATTGCATTGTGTTTAATTCAATTGTGTTGCATTATGAATTTTTAAAAATATGTTTCAGACTTGAGGCTTTTAGAAAATATTTGCAAATATCATGTTCCATTCTGTGAGATATCCTTTTAATTCTCTTGCTAGTGTCTTTCGATACACAAAAGTCTTAATTTCAATGATGTTCAATTTATTGACATTTTCTTTGTTTGCTTGTATTTTGTGTCATATCTAAGAAAATGTTGCCTAATTCGAGGTCATGCAGATTTTCACCTATGTTTTCTTCAAAGAATTTTATAGTTTTTAAAAATAGTTTTAGCACTTACATTTAGGTTTTGATTCATTCAGAGTTAATTTTTGTACGTGTTGTGAAGTAGGTGTCCAGAATCACTTTTTTTTTTCCTTCTTTTGCATGTGGATATCCAGTAGTTTCCCCACCGAACAGTCTTTTTACTCTTGTAAAAAATCAATTTTACAATTTTTTTGGTAGACTCCCAATTTGATTCCATTAAACTATATATTTTTCTACATGCCAGTACCACACTGTTCTGATTACTGTTGCTTTGTAGTAAGTTTTGAACCTGGGAAATGTTCTTCTAGATGTGTTCTTCTTCCAGATTGTTTCCACTGTGTGGGATCCCTTGCAATTGCATATGAATTTTAGGATCTGCTTTTCCACTTGCGCAGAAAGGCTATTGAATTTTGATAATTATTGCATTGAGTTTGTAGATCATTTTGGTAGCATTGTTATTTTAACAATATTATGTCTTCCAGTTCATAAATATCAAATGTTCTTTCCATTTATTTATATCTAGGTCTTCTTTAATATATTTCAACAATGCTTTGTAGTTTTCAGTGTATAAGTCTTGGACTTACTTGGTTAAATTTCTCCTTAAATACATTATCCTTTTTGATGCTATTGTACATGAATTTTCCTTTTATATTTTCTGTTACTTGCATGTAGAAATAAAACTGATTTTTATGTGCTGGTCTTGTATCCTGAAACACGTTAAACTCATTCAAAAGTTCTAATTGATTTTTGATGGTTGTTTGGATTTCTATATATAGAGTCATGTCATTTGAAAATTGAGAAAATTGCTTTCTAGTTTGAAAAAAAGCCTTTTCTTTTCCTTGCCTAATTGCTCTGACTACAATTTCCAGTACAGTCTTGAATAAAAGTAGCAAAATCAAGCATCCTGTTTGTTCCTATTCTTAGGGGGAAAGCTGTCAAATTTTCATTCTTCAATATGAGATTAGCTGTGGATTTTTCATAATGTACTTTATCATGTTATTCTATTCCTGGTTTGCTCAGTAATTTTATCATGAAAGGTTACTGAATTTTGTGAAATGCTTTTCCTGTATCAAGATGGATGTGTGTGTNCCCACCGAACAGTCTTTTTACTCTTGTAAAAAATCAATTTTACAATTTTTTTGGTAGACTCCCAATTTGATTCCATTAAACTATATATTTTTCTACATGCCAGTACCACACTGTTCTGATTACTGTTGCTTTGTAGTAAGTTTTGAACCTGGGAAATGTTCTTCTAGATGTGTTCTTCTTCCAGATTGTTTCCACTGTGTGGGATCCCTTGCAATTGCATATGAATTTTAGGATCTGCTTTTCCACTTGCGCAGAAAGGCTATTGAATTTTGATAATTATTGCATTGAGTTTGTAGATCATTTTGGTAGCATTGTTATTTTAACAATATTATGTCTTCCAGTTCATAAATATCAAATGTTCTTTCCATTTATTTATATCTAGGTCTTCTTTAATATATTTCAACAATGCTTTGTAGTTTTCAGTGTATAAGTCTTGGACTTACTTGGTTAAATTTCTCCTTAAATACATTATCCTTTTTGATGCTATTGTACATGAATTTTCCTTTTATATTTTCTGTTACTTGCATGTAGAAATAAAACTGATTTTTATGTGCTGGTCTTGTATCCTGAAACACGTTAAACTCATTCAAAAGTTCTAATTGATTTTTGATGGTTGTTTGGATTTCTATATATAGAGTCATGTCATTTGAAAATTGAGAAAATTGCTTTCTAGTTTGAAAAAAAGCCTTTTCTTTTCCTTGCCTAATTGCTCTGACTACAATTTCCAGTACAGTCTTGAATAAAAGTAGCAAAATCAAGCATCCTGTTTGTTCCTATTCTTAGGGGGAAAGCTGTCAAATTTTCATTCTTCAATATGAGATTAGCTGTGGATTTTTCATAATGTACTTTATCATGTTATTCTATTCCTGGTTTGCTCAGTAATTTTATCATGAAAGGTTACTGAATTTTGTGAAATGCTTTTCCTGTATCAAGATGGATGTGTGTGTGTGTTTTGCCTTCATTCTACTAGTGCAGTGCATTATATTGATTGATTTTCTTATGTTGTACATATCCTCAATTTCTGGGATAAATCCCACACAGTCATAGTTTTTTATCCCAGATTTATGTTAACTTGGCTAAGAGTTGGGCAACCATAGGTGCCAGAGTCTTCAAATTCCTCTAGTATCCTTGTCTTTGTCTCCACTATTGACAAAACACTAAACACTCCTGAAGTGAAAGTCGCTCAGCTGTGTCCAACTCTGCAACACCATGGACTATACAGTCCATGGAATTCTCCAGGCCAGAATACTGGAGTGGGTAGCCTTTCCCCTCTCCAGGGGATCTTCCCAACCTAGGGATCGAACCCAGGTCTCCTACATTGCAAGTGGAACACTCCTCGAGTCTGTATCTTGTAGCTCTTTCTGCTGTAATCCAGAGTTGCTGGTGTGATGCCAAGTTCTGGGGTGGGGGTCAGGGTGTGGTGGAGTCTATAATTTTCCAATTAAATCTCAGTCTTAGTGAGACTGTCTAGGACAAATATTTAACCAGTGGTACAGCTTTCTCCCAAGTTCCTTGCCCTGTGCTTCCTCCTCTGATTGCAGCATTCCTNTCGAACCCAGGTCTCCTACATTGCAAGTGGAACACTCCTCGAGTCTGTATCTTGTAGCTCTTTCTGCTGTAATCCAGAGTTGCTGGTGTGATGCCAAGTTCTGGGGTGGGGGTCAGGGTGTGGTGGAGTCTATAATTTTCCAATTAAATCTCAGTCTTAGTGAGACTGTCTAGGACAAATATTTAACCAGTGGTACAGCTTTCTCCCAAGTTCCTTGCCCTGTGCTTCCTCCTCTGATTGCAGCATTCCTAATCTTTTTCCTTGAATAACCTCCCACCTCCCATGTTTATTTTTCCCCCCTCCTTAGTGAGACAGGAAGGTTAGATGGGGCTAAAGTAGGAGGAATGTCCTTATCTCAGCTAGCATAAGACTCTGGTAAACTCTTTTCCCCAGGAGAGTAGACATTTCTGGTGAATTCTAGATGTGTTTTACAATGGTTATCCTTCATCTCTTAGAGCACTGAGGGAATATTTCTCAGGTCACCACCACGCAAATCCATCGGAGTTTCTGAATCTAATGGCAGTGGAAATGTGGGTGACCTCTTAAGACTGTAGCCCCCAAGGAATTTCTCACTCTCAAGACAGTCCACATTCAACCTCTGGCAATTTATCAAAATGAGCATTTAATATTTCTAACATTTCGTGGTTCCTGTAGATTCCAGGAAAGCAGGTAAGCAAATCTGTATTTCTCTGGAATACAGTTATGCCTGTCATACCAGATTTTGCATACCAGTGTTGCAATTTGCCCAGCAATCTCAGTTCTCAGGAATATAAAAGGAAAGTCAATGATTTTCAGCCTGTCCAACTTATTCTTGTTGTAAGGATGTGAGTGATCGCTTTCAAGCTGTTCACAGCATAGAAGCTAAATCGGGAAGTCCAAAGAAGTTTTTGAATGCTAGAAAATTGAAGATTATAAAATGCAAACAAAATCACAAAAATTCTTTAACTCCCTAAATCTTTAAATGCTCAAGTAATGCAACAATTTCACAATAATTACTCTGGGGTCAGTAGAATGTCAGATGTTGTCTGTGCAGAATTATACAAAAGTGCAGAATTGTGCGCAGGATAGCCAACACCTTGCATAGAATCCACTACACTTTGATTCAACTTTAAATTGTTTGCACTCCTGCATATACATCAAAACTTGCATTTTGTATTATCTCTATGAAAAGCAGTACACTTCTCATTAACTCATTAAGTGAGCAGCAGCCTTCTAAGCAAGCCTTTTTCATGAGAAAAGCATACAAGGAAAGGGAATTTTTTTTTCTTCTGATATTGTGATTACCTGCACCTTGGGCTATGTTTTAAAAAGATGAGGTATTTTAGATCTTTAATAATCTCTGTAATAGTAAACAGGCTATTACATTTTTTATTATTGTAGCATTTTATCCTGGTACCTAAAATTTGCTTTCAATTTTAGAATCAGAAAACACTCCTGGTATGTTTGACCAGTTATCTGTGCTGAAAACGTTGATCATGATGGTACACAATGTGGACAATCTTACAACTTCTGCTGTGATTATTTTCATCTGAATTAAAAAATTTTTTTAATAGCTGAAGAACCACATATCTCTTAGGTTTAGCTATTAGTAGATACTTGTTTATAACTGACTTTCTGTCATTTTTTGTATTGAATGAACAGTTTCATAATGCAAAAAAAGTTTCAAAAGGATTCCCCTCTCATTTAATAGATAACCAATGCTCTGAAAGTTAATCACAAATCTACATTTGCATTCAAGATTCAAATACACAAATAAAAAATAGATCTTAGCAAACAGCACAGAAATTGAAAACACTGAATTTGATAGTCTCATAGCATCATTAACGTATTTGTCACTCATGAAGCTAAATTTATAACAGTAAATTGGGGTTAAACTGTTGAAGTGGTTTCAACCTATCAATAAATTGAACTTTGGTATGTGCTGCAGAAAAAATGAACTTCATATATGGCTGCAAAGGACAGCTGTATCTGCAAGGAACGACCTCTCCCATGAAAGCCACAGCTGATCCTGTACAAGGTTTTGGGAATCCTGGTCCAAGGATTGGTGGATTTTCAGAAGCAGGAGTGTTTATGGAATGACAGTCTTTCAACTTTGTTAGTGTAATCACTAGATTAAAATTGTTATTGACTGGCATACTTTCAGAAATATAGTTACTGAACTGAGGCATTTACTGATTGACTTGTTTACAGGCATGGGATGGTAAACAGCTGGCTGACTTTCAGAAGCTGGAGTCTCATTAGCTTGCTGTCAGACGCAGGGGCCACTGCTGCTGATTTTTAGAGAATGTGTACTGATCCAAAGTAATCTCTAACTAATGGTGATTACTTGCTTACAACTTGAGACTATGACCAAAATAAGTCTTTTCTTTAACATGGAAAAGAAGACTTTCGATTCTCAGTTACTTCTGCCATCATACCCCCCGGGCTTCCCTGGTGGCTCAGTAAAGAATCTGCCTGCAATGTGGGAGACCTGGGTTTGATACCTGGGCTGGGAAGACCCCTAAAGGAGGGCATGGCAATCCACTCCAGTATTCTTGTCTGGAGAATCCCCATGGACAGAGGAGCCTGGTGTACTACAATCCATGGGGTCGAAAAGAGCCAGATGTGACTAAGTTTACCACATCCTCCACACCCACCCCCCACCCCTCCATCTTTGGTCTTTTCTCAGCCAAAAATATAGGAGACACTATATTAAAGAATTGTTCAGATGTCTGTGGAGGTACAATTTTCAGCTAGCATTGCTATTTAAGTAATTAAAGTGCCAATTACTGAAACAGAAATACAGCTCTAACTGCTCAATTTTCATTATCAGGAAAAAAATACAACTGATTACATTAAGGGAGACGTAAAAAAGACCAACACAAGATGCAGTTCAAAATCACTCCATACAAGACATATTCACTATATACAGGATACCTGTCAAACTTATTTGCCATCTTAGCTTTCTTCTCACCCACCAACCTCATTTATTTACTTCTGAACACCATTTTATTTGTTCTAATATATTATATCCTATTCTCCAAATGTATTGTTCCTGTTTTAGTTTGGACTGTTATTCATCTATCACTTGAATTATCATAGCTCAGATTCTAGGCATCAGTCTACACAGCTTGAATAAATCCTAGATACATTCTAACAATGTCCCTTGTTTAACATCTTTAATTATCAATTTCAGGGTAAAATCTAAACTTCCTTGCATGGCAAACACGGCTTTTGTTATCTTGTCTCTTGCCTTCTACTCAGACTTTAACATCTGCCATTCTCTTGATCATTAGTTTTATACTTGAATTTCCACAGAGAAGTCACAGTATTATACACCTCTACCTTTCCTCTTATTTGGAAGCCTTATCTCAACCTCTGAATAGTTCTTATTATTCTTTCAAAACCTGACTCAGGGATCATTGCTTCTGGGAAACTTTCTCTGATGTAATCAGGCTTCCTTCAGTTCAGTTGCTCAGTTGTGTCAGACTCTTTGCGACCCCATGAATCACAGCACGCCAGGCCTCCCTGTCTATCACCAACTCCCAGAGTTTGCCTAAACTCATGTCCATCGGTCAGTGATGCCATCCAGCCATCTCATGCTCTGTCGTCCCCTTCTCCTCCTGCCCCCAATCCCTCCCAGCATCAGAGTCNTAAATAAGCAGGGTGACAATATACAGCCTTGATATACTCCTTTTCCTATTTGGAACCAGTCTGTTGTTCCATGTCCAGTTCCAACTGTTGCTTCCTGACCTGCATATAGGTTTCTCAAGAGGCAGGTCAGGTGGTCTGGTATTCCCATCTTTTTCAGAATTTTCCACAGTTTATTGTGAGCAGGCTTCCTTAGTTAGGTTCAATCTTTCTTCATGTCCAAATTGCTACAATGTTCTTGCACTTCAAAATATTTTCACAATCTATTTGCCTGTTAAAACAACCACACTTGTATACACTGACATAATTTGCTTTCCTCATCTGATAGTCCCTCAACTCTATTCCCTTTACTTCATTCATAGCTTCTTAAAGGCTTGTGACTTTTTTCTTAAAGTTTCCAGTGTGCAATACAGTACGGTGGCTCAGAAGTTAAAGCGTCTGCCTCCAATGCGGGAGATCCGGGTTCAATCCCTGGTTTGGGAAGATCCCCTGGAGAAGGAAATGGCAATCCACTCAAGTATTCTTGCCTGGAGAATCCCATGGTCAGAGAAGCCTAGTATGTTACAGTCCACGGGGTCGCAAAGAGTCAGACACGACTGAGCGACTTCACCTCAATACAGTACCTGCCCCAAAGCTAGGAGAAAAACAAACCACTGAGTTGTTTATAATTATTCCTTTTGTTTTCCTGAAATTGTTTTGACACTAAAGAACACCAAGAAGGAAAAACATCCTCTATTTTATGACATGATCAATGTACCTTTCAACATTTTCGCACATATGCTAGATTTATTAAACTACTTTTGACAGCCCCTTCTGGTATGAAATTAGAATCTATATTATTAAATACATATATATTAAACATTTAATAACTTTCAATACTGTATTAAATACTTTAAATAGCTTTGAAAACTGCTTATTTTCCATTTAATATCCCTATGACGACAGCTCACAGTATTTAGCAAGTACTAAAGCATCATTTCACAATAAATTAATTCAGAGCAAAAAAAGAAACAATTCTGGGTAGAAAATTTGCAGTTTATAGCAATTACTAGAAGAACAGAGGAAGAAGAGAACAGACTTTTATTTCTATTTTTAAATGAACTCCATGCACAAAGTTTGACAGCAAGTCAGGAAAAGGACAAACCCCAGAAATTGAGAGGTAGTTTACAGTTTATCTTTTATTTGGTCCTTTTTTCTAAAAATGTATTATTTCTTTGACCACATCTGTTATATGTTATTACAATGTCAGTTATTTAAAAAAGCATTAACATTTAATTTATTTCCATGGGAAATCGAGTGCACACCTCCCCTCATCACTCAGATGCTTATAGCAATTACATATGACAGGTAGGCTACGCTGCTGTAGAAAGAAAATAATTATTTTACAAATGCCCAAAGTCAATGTCTCCAGTCAGGGATTCTTCATTTTAGGTTATAACAAACTGTCTGACAGGCTTCCTCATTATGCATTTCATAGGTTTGTCCTTAGGACTTATTATCTCATGAGGACTAAACTATAGAAAGACTTTTCATATCCATTACATTTATTATATCACTCTCACGTATTCTGGTGAGCTTTGGTTTCAGAAACATGCAAATCTACTTCCTAGGGGTTCTCTTCAATATGAATTTTATAATGATTAGTAAGAGATGACCTGTGATTGAAAAGTTTCCCGCATGTATTACATTCATAGGGTTTCTCTCCAGTATGAATTCTCTGATGGGCAATACGTGATGAGCTTTGTCTAAAAGTTTTCCCACATGTATTACATTTGAAGGGTTTCTCTCCTGTATGAATCCGCCGATGTTGAATAAGAGCTGAACTTTGGCCAAAAGATATCCCACATTCTTCACATCGATATGGTTTCTCCCCAGTGTGAATTCTCTGATGATTACTAAGGGATGAGTTACATCTGAATGTTTTGCCACATTCATTGCATTTATAGGGTCTTTCTCCAGTGTGCATTCTCTGATGTTGAATGAGAGCTGAACTTTGTCTGAAGGCTTTCCCACANATTTGCAGTTTATAGCAATTACTAGAAGAACAGAGGAAGAAGAGAACAGACTTTTATTTCTATTTTTAAATGAACTCCATGCACAAAGTTTGACAGCAAGTCAGGAAAAGGACAAACCCCAGAAATTGAGAGGTAGTTTACAGTTTATCTTTTATTTGGTCCTTTTTTCTAAAAATGTATTATTTCTTTGACCACATCTGTTATATGTTATTACAATGTCAGTTATTTAAAAAAGCATTAACATTTAATTTATTTCCATGGGAAATCGAGTGCACACCTCCCCTCATCACTCAGATGCTTATAGCAATTACATATGACAGGTAGGCTACGCTGCTGTAGAAAGAAAATAATTATTTTACAAATGCCCAAAGTCAATGTCTCCAGTCAGGGATTCTTCATTTTAGGTTATAACAAACTGTCTGACAGGCTTCCTCATTATGCATTTCATAGGTTTGTCCTTAGGACTTATTATCTCATGAGGACTAAACTATAGAAAGACTTTTCATATCCATTACATTTATTATATCACTCTCACGTATTCTGGTGAGCTTTGGTTTCAGAAACATGCAAATCTACTTCCTAGGGGTTCTCTTCAATATGAATTTTATAATGATTAGTAAGAGATGACCTGTGATTGAAAAGTTTCCCGCATGTATTACATTCATAGGGTTTCTCTCCAGTATGAATTCTCTGATGGGCAATACGTGATGAGCTTTGTCTAAAAGTTTTCCCACATGTATTACATTTGAAGGGTTTCTCTCCTGTATGAATCCGCCGATGTTGAATAAGAGCTGAACTTTGGCCAAAAGATATCCCACATTCTTCACATCGATATGGTTTCTCCCCAGTGTGAATTCTCTGATGATTACTAAGGGATGAGTTACATCTGAATGTTTTGCCACATTCATTGCATTTATAGGGTCTTTCTCCAGTGTGCATTCTCTGATGTTGAATGAGAGCTGAACTTTGTCTGAAGGCTTTCCCACACACTTTACATTTACATGGTTTCTCTCCAGTATGAATTCTTTCATGAATAATAAGTGTTGAGTGGGAACTTAAGGCTTTACCACATTCATTACAATTATAAAACTTCTCACCAGTATGAATTATTCGGTGTCTATTAAGTCGTGAAATAGAAGTGAAGCCTTTTCCACATTCATTACATCTGTAAGGCTTTTCTCCAGTGTGAATTCTTTCATGTTGAATAAGAGATGCACTCTGACTGAAGGCTCTCCCACACTCACTACATTTAAAAGGTTTCTCTCCTGTGTGAATTCTCTGATGATAACGAAGGGATGAACTAGACTTAAAGGTATTACCACATTCATTACATAAGTAGGACTTTTTTCTGGAATGAATTCTCTGACATCCAGGAAGGGATGTACTGCAACTAGATGCTTTCCTACCTGGATTATATTTATAGGGGTTTTCTCCAGCATGGATTTTTTGATGTATAAAAAGGCCTGATCTTCTGCTGAAGGATTTACCACATTCTTTACACCTATAGGATTTCTCCACAGTATGTGTTCTTAAGTGTTTATAAAGGGATGTACTGAGAGTGAAGGCTTTTCCACATTCTTTACATATATAGGGTTTCTCTCCAGTATGAGTTATTTGATGCTGAATAAGTGCTGAACTTTGATTAAAGGCTTTTGAACAGTCTTTACATTTAAATAATTTCTCTCCACTGTGGTTTTTCTCATGTTTACGAAGGGATGAAGTATTTATGAAAGTTTTCTCACACATACTACATTTATAACGTTTCCCAGCTGTGTTGGTTTTTTGTTGATTAAATAAACTGAAATTTTGTTTGAAGCTATTTCCTTGTATTTCACATTTTGGTGGGGCTTTTTCTCTTGGGATCACCTGTTGCCTAAAAAAGACTGACTTTGGGATCAAGTTTTGCCCAAATTGAGTATTTTTATGTTTTCTCTCTATAGTGAGGATTTTCTTGTGAGTGACTGAAACTATCTGTACACTTTCTTTTTTCTCCTGCTTTTTCTCTAATCTGCCTTCATATCTGCAGGGTTTTTCTGATTTGAAGTCCCAGGGTCCACTCCTTTTGGATCTTTTCATTATCAGTTCCTGAAATGAATGACCTTGTGTTTGAGTTGACTTTGTGGTTTTATAACTGTTCTTCCATCCTAGAGAGGAAAGAAAAAACTGAAAGTTTCATGTGATATATCATTTGGCTACTAAATGTATAGACTGAATATTGATGGTATTCAAATAAGGTCTCAATATCTGTCCAAAAGATAATAAAAAAACTTAGGAGATTTAGTTAAGCAGTACAGAGAAATAAGCCAACACAAGCTGAGAACAAGAGGGTGGAGAAAATACTAGACAAACCCATTTAAAGAGGGTGAGTGTAAGAGTGACCAGGAGAATCAGTTAATGGAAAAATGGAGAAGAAGGATTAAAAGGGGAGCCATAAATTGGAAAAGGCAGTCTGGGATCAGAGTCCAAAGCCTATGACAGAATTTTAAATTATCTTCATGAGATTTCTCTTATTTGTACAATCATTCATAATCTGAAAAGTCTTCATCCCTTTTCCCTCATGCCAAATTCCTTTGTATCAGTCAGAATCCATTCAAAAGTTAACTGAGTGTTTTTAATTGTTTTGTAGAAAATAATAGTACTCATTTTTAATTGGAGGATAACTGTTTTACAATAGTGTTGGCTTCTGCCATACAACAACATGAATCAGCCATAAGTATCCACATGTCCCCTCCCTCTTGAACCCCTTCCCCAACCCCCACCCCATGCCACTCCTCTAGGTTGTCAGAGCACCAGGTTGAGCTCCCTGTGGCTATAGCAACTTCCCACTGGCTATTTTACACATGGTAATCTACATACGTAATGCTACTCTCTCAATTTGTCCCACCTTCTCCTTCCCCTGCTGTGTCCAAAGTCTGTTCTCCATGTCTGCATCTGGAAAATAGGTTCATTACTACTATTTTTCTAGATTCCATATATATGGATTAATATATGAAATTTGTTTTTCCTTTCAGATTTACTTCATTCTGTATTATGGGCTCTAGGTTCATCCACCTCATAAGAACAGACTCAAATGCATTCCTTTTATGGCTGAGCAGTATTTCATTATGCATATGTACCACAACTTCTTTATCAATTCATCTGTCGATGGACATCTAGGTTGCTTCCATGTCCAAGCTATTGTAAATAGTAAACACAGGGGTACTGTGAGTTTACACAGTCCATTCTTCTTATTATAGGCACTCACCACAGTACTAAAATATATATATATATATATATATATTCTATACATGTAATTATACTTACTTACCTATATCTAAATATATTTCACTTTCCTTTTCTATCCTAAGTATTCTTTGCAAGCAGATTAGCATGCCCTTTTAACCTACAGATCCTAATGGCATCTGAATTATACACAAAATGTTTTATTAATCTTCCTCAACAATTTATATATAAATTTTTGAACAATGTCAAATACTTTTAATAACTTATATATTAATTTCATGATTCAAACACTTGTAGCAGTTGCCTCCAGGATAGTATATTACAGAAGTAATGAGAGGGTTTCAGAGCCACTTCAAACAGGAAGGAATTTGATCAATCTAAGGAGATCAGCCCTGGGATTTCTTTGGAGGGAATGATGCTGAAGCTGAAACTCCAGTATTTTGGCCACCTCATGAGAAGAGTTGACTCACTGGAAAAGACTCTGATGCTGGGAGGAATTGGGGGCAGGAGGAGAAGGGGACGACAGAGGATGAGATGGTTGGATGGCATCACTGACTCGATGGACATGAGTCTGAGTGATCTCCGGGAGTTGGTGATGGACAGGGAGGCCTGGCGTGCTGCGATTCATGGGGTCGCAAAGAGTCAGACACAACTGAGCGACTGAACTGAACTGAACTGAGGTAACAACAGGTAGGCACGAAACTAAAGGTTGCAAGATAGAAAAGTAACCTTGATAATGAATCAAGCAAGAGAGGTTATGCAAGCAACATACAAAAGAGTCAAAGATCAAATATAAAATGGTAAGAAGGGCTAACATGGTAAAGAACAGAATTAAGTTGAATAAATTTTAATTGGGTAAGGATGCAATTAATTGAATATTAAATTTTGCTAGGGGAACAGGTATACATATAGTTATTTATTTTGTCCTGGGTTAGAGTAACCATTTCAAGGGTTCCTCTGCATCTTACTGTATTTTGACATTTCTACTTGACATTCACAATCTGTATACAGACTTTCTCTGCTTGGTGAACATAATATATTCTGCTTTTTCTCTCTTCTTCTACCAGAGTCAACTTCTCAGTTTCCTTCATGGGTAACTTCTATTCCCTCTTTAAAAATTGCTTTCTCTAGAGTTTGGGATTTTTTCCCTTCACTCTACACATTATCTTTGACTAATTTTATATGCCCATCTTTACTATTTCTTCTCCTCTTTTCCAAGGCACTGGTATTTGCCATGCAGGGCAAGTGAGAATAACACTCATTAAAAAACAACAACAACTAAATATCAATAAATCATTCATTCAATTAGGGACCACATCTTCTGGAAAAGTCCATAGTGTGTATTTAGTGTAATAATAGCTTCTTTTCACTTAGCCAATCACAAAATCTTTCTGCTGTTTCAAAATCTCTCTCATCTTTCCTGTTTACTGTTATGAAAAGAAGAGTTTTGTGTTTTTTTTTAAATTTTCTGTTCATAGCTTCCAAGTTCCTTGTCCATCCAAATCTTGCTAAATATCAACTTTCAATAACATTATTTGGGTAGAAAAGTGGGAGGCAATCATAAAACTGGAGTACTTTCCCTGTTGATTGCAGGCTACATGTGCTGGGAAAAAGAAAGATTCCAAAATTGTGGATTGTCATTTATAATGTAAAGTTAGAGACCGTGCCTTAGTTAGAGACCTATACCTTTATATAGGTCTGTATGTAGAGACTGCTGTTTTATGACCAACAAGTTTACTAGAGCTCTTGAGCACTGGAGTTGGGTACCTAAATGGTACTCTGCTTCTCATGCTTTAATGTTTCTACCATAGTATCCTAATTCTGGTGGCTCAGTGGTAAAGAGTCCACCTGCCAATACAGGAGATACGGGTTCGATCTCTGGGTTGGGAAGATCCTCTGGAGAAGGAAATGGCATCTCACTTCAGTATTCTTGCCTGGAAAATCCCTTAGACAGAGGATCCTGGCAGGCTACAGTCCATGGGGGTTGCAAACGAGTTGGACATGATTGGTCAACTTAACAACAACCAACACCACTTCTAGACTTCAGTCAGTTCAGCTGCTCAGTTGTGTCCAACTCTTTGTGACTCTGTGGACTGCAGCACGCCAGGCTACCCTGTCCATCACCAACTCCTGGAGCTTGCTCAAACTCATGTCCATCGAGTTGGTGATGCCATCCACCTGTCTCATCCTCTGTCATCCCCTTCTCCTTCTGCCTTCAATCTTTCCCAGCATTAGGTTCTTTTCTAATGAGTCAGTTCTTAACATCAGGTGGCCAAAGTATTGGAGTTTCAGCTTCTGCATCAGTCCTTCCAATGAATATTCAAGGCTGATTTTCTTTAGGATAGACTGGTTGGATCTCCTTGCAGTCCAAGGGACTCTCAAGAGTCCTCTCCAACACCACAGTTCAAAAGCATCAATTCTTCGGCACTCAGCTTTCTTTATAGTCCAACTCTCACATCCATACATGACTACTGGAAAAACCATAGCTTTGACTAGACAGACCTTTGTCAGCAAAAGTCTCTGCTTTTTAATATGCTGTCTAGGTTGGTCACAGCTTTTCCTTGAAGAAGCAAGCATCTTTCAATTTCATGGCTGTAGTCACATCTACAGTGATTCTGGAGCCCTGCAAAATGAAGTCTCTCACTGTTTTGATTGTTTCCCCATCTATTTGCCATGAAGTGATGGGACTGGATACTATGACCTTGATTTTTAGAATGCTGAGTTTTAAGCCAACTTTTTCATTCTCCTCTTTCACTTTCATTCTTCTTCACTTTCTGCCATAAGGGTGGTGTCACCTGTTTATTTGAGGTTATTGATATTTCTCCTGGCAATCTTGACTCCAGATTGTGCTTCATCTAGCCCAGCATTTTGCATGATGTACTCTGCATGTAAGTTAAATAAGTAGGGTGACAATATACAGCCTTGACATACTCCTTTCCCAATGTGGAATCAGTCCATTGTTTCACGTCCGGTTCTAACTGTTGTTTCTTGACCTGAATACAGGTTTCTCAGGAGGCAGGTAAGGTGGTCTGGTATTCCCATCTCTTGAAGAATTTCCACAGTTTGTTGTGATCTACACAGTCAAAGGCTTTGACATAGTAAATAAAGAAGTAGTAGATGTTTTTCCTGGAACTCTCTTGCTTTTTCAATGATCCAGTGGATGTTGACAATTTGATCTCTTGTTCCTCTGCCTTTTCTAAAATCCAGCATGAACATCTGGAAGTTCACAGTTCACATACTGTTGAAGCCTGGCTTGGAGAATTTTGAGCATTATTTTGCTGGTGTGTGAGATGAGTGTAATTGTGTGGTAGTGTGAACATTCTTTGGCATTGCCGTTCTTAGGGATTGGAATGAAAACTGCCCTTTTCCAGCCCTGGGGCCACTGTTGAGTTTTCCACATTTGTTGGCCACTGCTGAGTTTTCTGCATTTGCTGGCATATTGAGTGCAGCACTTTTACAGCATCATCTTTTAGGATTTGAAATAGCTCAACTGGGATTCCATCACATCCACTAGCTTTGTTTGTAGTGATGCTTCCTAAGGCCAACTTGAGAACTCATTCCAGGATGTCTGGCTCTACGTGATTATAGTATCATGGTTACTATACTATACTATACCCAGATCATGGTTATCTGGGTCATGAAGATTTTTTTGTATAGTCTTGTTCTTTGCCAATTCAGTCTCCACATTGTAACAGAGTAATCTTTCTAAAATTCACACTTTACCATGCTGCAAATTTCCTTAAGATCCTCCAACTTATCTTCAACTTATAAGATATAGACTACTTAACATGGTGAACAAAGTTTGTCATGATCTAACCTTTGTTCAGCCTGGAATTCATCTCCTTCCCCTGGCTTCTTGCCAGGTATGCTGAACTACATGCAATTTCTGGAGCCCTACATTTTTGTTTGTGTGTGTGTGTGTGTGTGTTATCTTTGCATATGCTGGAGCTATCCTTTCCATTCCCAAATACTTATTAAGTGCCTACTATGGGCCAGGTAGAGTTCTAGGGAATGTAGGGAATGTGATGACTAAGAATTTCAGTCTTTAAGGAGCTTATACCTTGGTTGTGTGTGTGTGTGTGTGTGTGTGTGTGTGTGTGAAGGTGTGACAATAAGTAAATAAATGACAACCATATGGATGTGTGAAGCAAGAGCTTCTAGGTGAAGGAAACAGTAAATATCAAAGTGTGGTGACTTCTGAGACACAGCAAAGAGGCTGTGTGGCTACTAGAGTGCATTGAACAAGAGAGAAAATGGTAAATAATAGTGAAGCAATAGGTAAAGGCAAGTCATATAAGGCCTAACAGGTCATGTAAGGACTCAGAAATTTTATTGTGTGTATGCTTAGAAGTCACAGGCCATTACATCCTCACTCATGTTTGCTACTGTGTAGAGAACAGCGTTGACACACAAGTAAAAGCAGGAAATAGGGAAGATTACTTGGTTCCTGTAGTTAAGTAGGTGAGAAAGAAGGTAGAAGTATATGGTGACTGCATTCTTATCCCCTACTAACAGAACTGGAATTGCTAGTTGACTCTGTGTGTTAAGAACTAAAAATTTAACCCCGATTGTGCCAAGATGGAGACTATCTGGGATTTAATAACTACTTTTCATGGAGAAGGAAATGGCAATCCACTCCAGTATTCTTGCCTGGAAAATCCCATGGACAGAGGAGCCTGGTGGGCTACTGTAGCCTGTAGGCTACAGTCCATGGGGCCACAAAGAGTTGGACACGACTGAGCGACTTCACTTTACTTCACTTTCATGGAATAGGAATAAAGACCCACTGGAGTGCACAGAAGAAACACTGGGAGAAACATCAAGTACAGAAATGCTTTTGAAAAGTTTTGTTTAAAGGAAAATAGAAAAAAAGATTTGGGCAGTTTTAATTTTTTAATGGAAATAATTACAGCTACAAGGTTCCATACCAATAATGGGAAACTCATTTCACTCTACTTCAAGTGCCAATACCTTAGTCCAAAATTCATGTTTCCTGCTGAAGGGGACATGAGTCCTGGATTGTGGACATCCTAAGTGTTCTTTATGATCTGTTTAAAGTTTCTGAAAAGTTTACAGATGTGTCTCCTTAAGTGCAGTTCAACTTCTGCTCTTCTCAAGAGTCAAGCCTGAGCCTGAGCTATGTCATAAGCAAGGCTATAACTTAGGTCAGAAGTTTAGAGACCAGGTGATTTTGCCAATGACTACCACCCCAACTAAAACCTGTCATTAGGTCTAGATTCTCTTCCCTTGGTGCTTTATGAATCTCTGTGCATCTCTCTTCAATCTTCTCTTCCCACATGATTTCATCCACTCCCACACCTCCAATGTCAATGACTATACTGACTCTCAAAATACTTTAGAGGGTTATTACCAGTTGCCTGCTAGATTTTCCATTTGTGTATTTTTCTTCAAATTCAGTTTGTCCAAATCTGAAACTAGCACATTCCTTTCAAACTTTTCTTTCTGTGCTTCCTAGGTCTGAATTATATCATAACCTCCTCAGCTCCTTTGCCATAAATTCTTAGTTTCATCTCAGAACCTTCTCTCTCCTGCATTCCATGCCTAGTCAGTCATCAAATTCCCTTATATTGTATCACTAAGATGTTTCTAACAACCATCATTAATACATCCAAGTTCGGGAACTTCTTACTCTATAGTGAGTATTGCTGCTGCTGCTAACGCTAAGTCGCTTGAGTGTGTCCAACTCTGTGCGACCCCATAGACGGCAGCCCACCAGGCTCCCCCATCCCTGGGATTCTCCAGGCAAGGATACTGGAGTGAGTTGCCATTTCCTTCTCCAAGTGACTATTGCTACTGACCTTCAATTTAATCCTTTGATCTGTTTCTCACGTTTCCAATATTACTTCCTACCAAATTTAACCTCCTTACTATATAGAACTCTTATTTCAAAAAGCATTGATTGTACTTTATTTAACTCACTCTTCAAATATTTAAAAAGCACCTACAATGTTAGGCTCTATCCTAGGTACATAATCCACAAAACATTCCAGATCTGGTAATGAAAAGAAACAGTTAACTTCTTGAAGGAGTTCACTGTTTTGCATTAGAGACAAAAAAGGAGCAGGCAATCACATTGCAATGTGATAATTTATACAATAAAAACACAAGACAGAAATGGATACAAATGTGAGCTTAGAACAGCATCCAAACTACCCTCAGATAGTAGTGAGTGCAAGCAGGGAAGGCATACAGGTGTGGTCAAAAGTTTGGGGAAGAAATGTCTAAAATGAGATTTTAAAGGCTTAGCCATAGGTTAGATGGATGGGGGTAGTATGAAGGCTAAAGGCAGCATTAAAATCTTTGAACCCAAGTCAACTTTCCAGGCCTATATCCTTCCCCACCTTATTCTACAGGTGGTAAGATTCAAAATTATTCCTATAAAAATGTCACATGCATTTGAAGTCTCAAGACTTTTCACAGTCAGAGAACTGAGGGAGCTATTTGCTGAGAATTATATATAATACCACAATGGGGATAGGACTATACATCTGAAAATGTATTCCATAATGCTTATATGTTGATGAAAAGGAGAAATGCTGTTTTTAAAATTTTGTTGTTTGTAATTCTAATTTTTAAAGCTTTGTATTACAGAAAATGTTCAACACGTACAAAAGTAGAGTGAACTGTACAGTGAATGGCCAAGCCAGCATCAACAATTACTAAAATGCTGTTACATTTATTACCTTGTTATGGGTAGAATTGCATCACCAAAAAGATGTATTGAAGTCTTAATTTCCAGTAACTCAGAATATGACCTTATTTGGTAATAGCAACTTCACAGATTCAATCAAGTTAAGATGAGGTGATTAGGGTGGGATCTAATATGACTAGTGTCTTTATAATTGGGAAATTTGGACACAGGGAAGCACAGAAAGATCATGTTAAGACACCCCTGGAAACACCAAATAACAACAGAAGCATGGCTGGAGTGACGCAGCTGCAACCCAAGGAACAAGGACTGCTGGTCACCATGAGAAGGTAGGGAGAGGCAAGGAAGGACCCTACCCGGAGTTTCAGAGAAAGCATGGTCCCACAAAACTGTGAGACAATAAATTTCTGTTGATTAAAGCCACACAATCATGGGGCTTTGCTGGAACAGGCTGAGAAAACCAAGAAGTTCACTCAGGTTTTTCTATAAGATGTTATGGAAAAGCTCAAATGAACTTTTTGGCCAATCCAACATAACTCCCTTACATCTCTTCCATTACTATTCCTATTATATAATTTCATCAATATTTCAGAACACATTTCTCAAAGATAAGAATTCCACTTATAAACCCAACCACATACTTTTACTATATCCACCAAAATCAACATAATTGTTTGAAGTTATCTTTGCCTATAAGATAGTAAATGTTCTTTGCTCAAATTTCAATGTGCTTCTCAGGGGTGGTTAAAACATCAATAAACAATTCTTGGATACCAACTAGGTGTCCTACAATTCAACTCTAACATTATCTATAATACCTAGTATGCATGCTCAGTCATATCCAACTCTTTGTGACCCCATGTGCCTTAGCCCAGCAGGCTCCTCTGTCCATGGAATTTCCCAGGGAGGAATACTGGAGTTGTCATTTCCTACTAAAACCTAGAGATAGTATCATATCTCACAGGTTATGGGCTCAGTTCTATAAGACTTCCCCCTGCCTCCTTCAGACATCTGTCACAAGCCCAGGTTATCATCTGTACTTCTGACCAATTGGCTATAAATCAAAGGTTCCCATGACTCCCTTCTTAGGTTTGATTAATTTGCTATTGTGGCTCATAACTCACTTTTGCTTACTAGATCATCAGTT
This sequence comes from Raphicerus campestris, assembly GCA_006410735.1. NCBI lineage: Eukaryota > Metazoa > Chordata > Mammalia > Artiodactyla > Bovidae > Raphicerus > Raphicerus campestris. The sequence continues at coordinate 61,668 of SJYW01031518.1, read as the reverse complement.
AATTATAAGAGGATATACCTTGAGAAAAACCAGATGGAACAGATGTACAGGGCAATGTATGGGGAAAGGGCATGGAATTTCTATGCCCTCCCCAAGTGAATCACTCTCCCCAAATCTCCACATGTTCAGCAACTCAGGAGCTTTCTGAATCTGTCCTTTTGTGGTTTTATGGAGGCTTCATTACATGGGCATGGTTAATTAGATCATTGGCCACTGGCAACTAGTTCAACCTCCAAGCCCCCTCCCCTCCCTGGTGTGGTACAAAAAGTTTCAACCCTTTCATCACATGACTGGTCCTGGAAACAAATCCCATTCTAAGGTAGGGTCCAAGAGAAACATTATTAACATAACAAAGACACCTTTGGGACCCTCATCACTTAGGATTGCCCACGGTTTTAAGAACTGTACCCACACGGCTCAGGGGTAAAGAATTCTCCTGCCAATGCAGAAGATGCAGGCTTGATCCCTGGGTTGACGAGATTCCCTGGAGTAGGAAAAGGTAACCCACTCTAGTATTCTTGCCTGGAAAATTCCATGGACAGAGTATGGTGGGCTGCAGTCCATGAGGTTTCAGATACACTAAGCACTCATGCACCAAATATATATTTTTTATTATAAATCATAACATTGATATAAACCACTAAAGATCTTTATTTAAACTGCTGTGATTTAAAGGCAATTGAGATAATTCTCTATGTGACTAAACCAACAACATGATGTACTATTAGGGTCATTTGTTTCATTTTGCTTTTAATATTTATGGACACTTTTTCCAGTTTTATTTATTTCTATCCTTATTCTCGTCATCTTTTTTTTCTTCTTTCACCTTACAGATAACCTTTTTTATTGATATGTGTGTGCGTGCTAAGTAACTTCAGTTATGTCTGACTCTTTGTAACCCTATGAACTGTAGCTCACCAGGCTCCTCTGTCCATAGAATTCTCCAGGCAAGAATAATGGAGTGGGCTGCCATGCCTTCCTCCAGGGGATCTTCCCAACCCTGGGATGGAATCTGTGTCTCCTGCACTGGCAGCTGGGTTCTTTACTGATCTGCTTTTATCCTTTTTTTTTTTTTTAATACAAGCAAATACACACTTTTTCTTTTTTAGCATCTCCTTTTCTTTGCTATCTGCACTTTTCCTCACTTGGTAATATTATCATCCCACAATGGAATTTATAGAGATCTCCCTTCATTCCTTTTTACAGTTGCAAAGAATTTCTTGGTGAGAATGTACCCAGTTTATTCAAGCAGATTTCTTTGATGGATAGCTGGATTAACTGGGTCCACATACAATCAAAATCACCTCTTCTGCCTAGAAGAGAGCCGAAGGCCACAGAACTACTCCTTAGAGTGAGAAAGCTCTCTATGAACTGACATGCAAAGAGCTTCAATATATACCAAGTGAAAGGGGTAGAATAATGTTTGTTGTATAATATAACGAGAGTGGACAAAGGAAAAGAAGAAATATGTATTTATATTTCCATATAAGAGCTCTGCCAGCTGCTGCTGCTGCCACCTCATCACATCTCACCTTCTATAGTATCCTACATGTGCTCATGCACCTCTCATGGGCTCATTTTCGGCTTCTGTTCTTATCACCACTCTCTTTAAGGCAACGACGACCTCCATGTGAAAAAAGCAAGATGTGCTCTTCAGTCCTCACCTAACTCACGTTTCAGCAGCAGCTGATAGTGACTCCTCCTTTTCACTGAGAAGTTCTTTGCCTAAGCTACAGTAGGCAGCTGCCGGAGTTCTCAGCCTGAGCTCGCCTCCACATTCTCCTCACAGTCCAGCAGCCTCAATCTCCTTTGCAGCTTTTCAGTCTCCTTTGTGCATGCCTTTTCCTCTACCTGATCTTTAATCCTCGGAGTTCCACAGGCCTGAGTCCTAGTCCCCCAATTCTTTTCACCCTGTACCCTTTCCATGGGCCAGGTTCATCTACAGACATATTCCAGGCAAGACTTCTCTACTCTCCGTTCCTGATTATACAACATCCTATGCAAAACAGCAATTAGATGTCTCAAAGACAGCTCAAAATCAACATGCCTAAAACTGAATTTATGACTATTCCCTCCCTCCAACCTGTATAACCTATAATTGGCACCTGCTGTTTCTATAAATGGCACCAGTTCTGAATCAAAAACTTTAAAAGGCATCCTTCATACTTCTCCCTCAGTTAATCGATTACCAAGACTTGTTTCTTCTAACATCTAAATAAGTCTCAAATTCATTTAATTTTTCCCACCTCTACTGATACCATCCTTTATGAGTCTTGACTTCAATGACACTGGACTCCTGAGTTTCCTTCTACAGTACACCTTATCTTTATCATCCCTACAGGTTCATTTCTCTCTAACTAGTCATGAAATGCCAGAATTTCTCTAGATTGAGTCCTGTCCTCTTTCTTGCTCTTGCTGTACCCTGGATCCACTCTACAGGTTAACTCAAACTCAAGCATTGTTTCAATTATCTTTTAGTGACAGAGTCTTCACATTTAATGTTCAGTGTATATTATGAGGGATGGAACTCTAAATCAACTAGACTATTTGACATCTTCACTTGAATAACTGGATCAACCAAAAGATGATTCAATTTTAATTCATCTAAAACCATATTTACACTAACCCCCAAATCTGATCTCCTAGCACCACTATCTCAGTGAATGATATCACTGTCAATCCCAGAATAGGCCACAAACCAAGTGAATCATCCTTGACAACTCCATCTCTTCTATCTTCCATATCTGATCCATCTCTAAGTCCTGCGGCTTTTATCTGCCAAATACCTCTGAAATTGGTTCCCTTTTTTCTAGCTCTGTCAACACTTCCTAACCAAGTCATTCATGCATTCACTAACTGGAAGCTGACTCTAACCAAGCACTACTTTAGGTACTGAGGAAATGGGAACAAATAAACAGACAATCCAGCATAAGGGAATTTACAATCCAGAGTAAGAGCAGATAATAAATAAATATGTACTATTTTGCAGTGAGGAGTACTCAGAGAAAATAAAGTATGGTGAAGGAAAAAAGAATGTGGAGGATAAAAGACCATGTTCAGATGAGCTGTGACTAACTGATAAAGTGCCAACTGAGCAGAAACCTATATAGTACAAGGAAGCGAGTCATATGGGCTCCTGTCTGCCAGGAAGAAAAATGGTCCAGGAGAGGAAAAAGCAAGTGCAGAGGCCCTAAGGTGTGAGCCTGTTTGGCCTGCCTGACAAACTGCAAAGAGACCAGGGTGATGAGAGTTCTCCAGTAAAGGGCAGAGAGGAAAGAGACGAAGGTGAAGAGTAGCCAGAACCAGACCACAAAGGCCTCGCGGGCCATGCTGGGGGCTTTACATTGTGTTCTATGTGACAGAAGCCACAAGAGGCTTTGGGCATAAGAGTAAGATAACCTGATCTACATTTTAAATAGACCATTCTAGCAGCTACAAAGAAAAAAGATGTTGGTGGCAGGAGGGGAGGGCAGGGGACAAGAACAAGATTAACTTAAACATATTAAACACACTTTTACCTTGTAAGGAATCCACTGTTTAAAACCACTGCATGCTCTTTCATTAGATTGCTGCTGTATCCTCTACAGCACTTCTCTGGCAAATTAGAAAAAGACCCCTACTCTCTGTACAGATGCAGCCCCAACAAATCTCAGCAAGTTGAAGGCAGCCCACAAATGACTGCTCAGCTGACCATCTGGCCAGGTTCAATCTGCCCTGAATTCTTGCATAAATACAACAAAGGAAGAGAAAAAGACGAAGAAAAGCACTTTCTCATTAGAGGGAATTGTTTACCTAGATCATCATTGGGTTTTTAAATTTTTGAATTAAAGAATATTTTTACATTGGGTGTAAACCAAACTCATGAGATGTTCAAGTTGATTTAATCACATTATTCCTGTTTTTATATATATATATACATACATATACATACACATACTGCACATGCTATAGCAACAATCTAATGAGATTGCTCCCTGAAAGGAAAGCTATGACACTAGGCGGTGTATTAAAAAAGAGATATCTTTCTCCAAAAGAGCCCATATAGTGAAAGCTACAGTTTTTCCAGTAGTCATATATGGATGTGAGAGTTGGACCATAAAGAAGGCTGAGCGCCAAAGAATCGAGGCTTTCGAACTGTGGTGTTGGAGAAAACTCTTGAGAGTCCCTTGGACAGCAAGGAGATCAAACTAGTCAATCCTAAAGGAAATCAACCCTGAATACTCATTGGAAAGACCGATACTGAAACTGAAGCTCCAATACTTTGGCCACCTGATGCAAAGAGCTGACTTAATGGAAAAGACCCTGATGCTGGGAAAGATTGAAGGTATAGAAGAAGGCGATGGCAGAGGATGAGATGGTTGGATGGCATCACTGACTCAGTGGACATGAGTTTGAACAAACTCTGGGAGATAGTGGAGGACAGAGGAGCCTGGCATGCTGCAGACCANGTATAGAAGAAGGCGATGGCAGAGGATGAGATGGTTGGATGGCATCACTGACTCAGTGGACATGAGTTTGAACAAACTCTGGGAGATAGTGGAGGACAGAGGAGCCTGGCATGCTGCAGACCATGAAGTCAAGGAGTCAGACATGAATGAGTGGCTGAAGCACTATTTACATATATACACACATATAATATATATAATATTTCAGAAAACTGATTATAGACTTTGGACTCATTTCTTAAGTAACAGACTCAGATGAGATGTGTACCTTTTGAGCCATTCCCTCCTATCTCTCAATATAAAACATATAGATCCAGGGATGACAGTTTGTTTTCCCTTTTTGTTTTTCTTATTTGTGAGTAGTTTTGAAGTGAAAATACTATTTTTAAAAACATATTTGGAGGCAACTAGAGATCCTAGGAGTCCTACCTTGGAAGCATAAGCTTTTCTGTCACTAGTTGTTGAAAGGGTTGGTTTTTGGCTCTGGTCTAGAGTTAATAATCGAAGTGCTTCCAAGAACATCCAGGTCCTTAACCTAATCTCACAGGGAAGTGAGTTCCTCTTGGAAGGAAATTGTTCTGAGGGTACTTTTGCCTAGGAAGGTGGGGTATTCACCAGGGGTGCAGGAGGGACACAATACACGCNACGGACTCGATGGACGTGAGTCTGAGTGAACTCCGGGAGTTGGTGATGGACAGGGAGGCCTGGCGTACTGCGATTCATGGAGTTGCAAAGAGTCGGACACGACTGAGTGACTGAACTGAACTAATTGAGTATTAATGGCATCTCATTGTGATTTTAATTTGCATTTCCCTGAAGACTTATGGTCTGAACCCTTTTTCAGGTGTGCATGGGCCATCTTTATATGTTCTTTTGTGAAATATCTGCTCAAGTCTCTTTAAAGTCACAATCACAGTTTTTAAGGCTTGTGAAATATGATTTATTTGGTACCAAAGGATACAAGCAGGTCTGAGGGGAGATAGAAATTGTAGTGATGTGGAATGTCCTCCATTAGAGCAATTTTTCTTATTTTCACAGCCATAAATTAAATTTTGTTAAACATCTAGATGCTGTATAAATGTAAACTGTCCCTTAGTCTTTTGATGACAGTAACTTAATTTAGCTGCTCTTAAACTTCCCCTGGTAAATTTAGTTGTGTCAAACAATGGTTCTGTAGGTAGGGAATTCCTTTGAAAGGCCTGGCTGAATTGTTTCAANAATGTCCTCCATTAGAGCAATTTTTCTTATTTTCACAGCCATAAATTAAATTTTGTTAAACCTCTAGATGCTGTATAAATGTAAACTGTCCCTTAGTCTTTTGATGACAGTAACTTAATTTAGCTGCTCTTAAACTCCCCCTGGTAAATTTAGTTGTGTCAAACAATGGTTCTGTAGGTAGGGAATTCCTTTGAAAGGCCTGGCTGAATTGTTTCAAACTCAGATTGATAAAAATTGATATCAAAACTTATCAACTCAATTCAGTTATTTCATGCTGTTAAGAAAATTTATCCTGAGCAGAGACTCTACATTCTCATTATATGCTCTGTTCATCATTGCTCAGTTGTGTACCTGAGCACAGCTCTGTGTCTTCAGATGATCCCATTTGGCAGCACACTGTTCATTCTATCAGTAGACTTTAGGGGTCACACTGCTCATCATGCTCATGGTTCCAATTCTTGCATCATAAGGTTAATTATTGAATTGCCTAATACATAACAACATATATCTGTAATCATTATATCATTATATACTGTATATCATTATACCTATTGTTGTTGTTCAGTCGCTCAGTCCTGTCTGTCTCTTTGTGAACCCCTGGACTGCAGCACACCAGGTTTCCTTGTCCTTCACCATCTCCTGGAGCTTACTCAAACTCATGTCTATTTAGTTGGTGATGCCATCCAACCATCTCATCCTCTGTCATCTGCTTCTCCTCCTGCTTTCAATATTTCCCAGCATCAGGGTCTTTTCAAATGAGTTGGCTCTTGGCATCAGGTGGCCAAAGTACTGGAGCTTCAGCTTCAGCATCAGTCCTTCCAATGGATATTCTGGGTGGATTTATTTTAGGATTGTCTGGTTTGATCTCCTTGAAGTCCAAGGGACTCTCCAGAGTCTTCTTCAACACCACAGTTTGAAATCATCAATTCTTTGGCATTCAGCCTTCTTTATGGTCTAACTCTCACATCCATACATGACTACTGGAAAAACCATAGCTTTGACTAGACGGACGATGGTTGGCAAAGTGATATCTCTGCTTTTTAATATGCTGTCTAGATTTGTCATAGCTTTTCTTCCAAAGAGAAAGTGTCTTTTAATTTCATGGCTGCAGTCACCATCCAGAGTGATTCTGGAGCCCAAGAAAATAAAGTCAGCCACTGTTTCCATTGTTTCCCCATCTATTTGCCATGAAGTTATGGGACTGGATGCCATGATCTTAGTTTTTTTGAACGTTGAGTTTTAAGTGAGTTTTTCACCTTTTCTCTTTCACCTTCAAGAGGCTGTTTAGTTCCTCTTTGCTTTCTGCCTTATACCTATACCAGTTAATAACTTTGAAATACAAATATAATCTTGTCCTATTGTTATTCAGTCACCCAGTTATGTCCGACCCTTCATGACCCTATGGACTGCAGCACAACCAGGCCTCTCTGTCCTTCACCATCTCCCAAAGTTTGCCCAAGTTCATGTCAATTGCATTAGTGATGCCATCCAGCCATCTCATTCTCTGACACCCTCTTTGCCTTCTGCCCTCAAGCTTTCCCAGCATCAGGGACTTTTCTAGTGAGTCAGCTGTTTGCATAGATAACCAAAATACTGGAGCTTCAGCAAAAATTATTGGTTGATTTAAGATGCACATAGTTTGCAACATTTACAGTTGATCAAGTTCTGACAAGTAATCCACACTTATTCTGTTCTCATTCATGTTATTGATGACATTACATTAATTCTTTCATTTCTCAGCTCAGCAATACTCCGGCCCAAGAAATGTGACTTAGTGGTGCAAAATCAACAAACAATTCTAGTCTTAAATCACCTCTAGTAACCTATGAGTGGCAGCATTTCAACCTTAGCTACCTTTGTTTGATACAAGAATAATATTTTAAAGAAGAAAAATTCATAGAGTTTGAGTTCCCTTCATTAACAAAAATCAAGTAGCAATAACTTGTTTAGCAAACATCAACTAGCAGCAAAGAGTGGCATGTTAATCTCTTGGTACCATAGCATATATTTTGTAAAGATTTCAAGATACCCTTTACAGATTTCCTCCTATGCACAAAGCAGTATGCTCATAAGGCATGTGATTCTGTGTGTTCTAAAGGCCTCCAGACACCAGGTAAAAATGAACCCACACAGAAGGACATATCTGAGAAACAGTCTCTTGGCTGAAGTGAGCATTCTCCATCCCAACAGGAAAAGGTTGAAAATTATGATTAGTAAATATACCCATACATCTTAACATACAGAAAAGTTTAGATCTTATATCTTCTATCCAAGAATATATAGTTAAGGTTAGATAGTTGTCATTTTAGGCTCATCATCCTGACCAAGTATCCAGATATCTCTTCTGGCCCAGCAGCTATAATTTCAGCTGACTTCACACCATTCCACTTATGTTTTGGATCAAGGAGCACAATGTGCCAGCCGGTATTTGTCAGACACTTCTGTTCAGTAGGAATAGTCTTTTCAAAGTGCATACAGCTGTTCAGTAGCTGTCTCCTTGGATGTTTCAGGTGATAGCTCAAGTACAAGGAAGCAAGATTCATGATGGCTTTGAAGCCCTGCTGCTGCTGCTGCTAAGTCACTTCAGTCGTGTCCGACTCTGTGCCACCCCATAGACGGCAGCCCACCAGTCTCCACCGTCCCTGGGATTTTCCAGGTAAGAACACTGAATTGGGTTGCCATTTCCTTCTCCAATGCGTGAAAAGTGAAAGTGAAGTTGCTTAGTCATGTCCAATCCTTAGCAACCCCATGGACTGCAGCCCACGAGGCTCCTCCGTCCATGGGATTTTCCAGGCAAGAGTACTGGAGTGGGGTGCCATTGCCTTCTCCTTGAAGCCCTAGGCCCCATCAAATCTAATGTATCTTGTAACAACCTATGAGCATAGCTTAGTTTCCAGGGATCCTGCAAGAGACTTGCCTAGTCTAAATAAACTTTACCAATCAGGAGTCATTTTTATCTTAAGCAATGTTGCCTCATTATTCAGCTGATGAATCTTTTGAGCAGGTTACCAAGGCAATCAGAACCATAAATAAGATTGACTAGAAAGAAACAGTAAACATACTTCTTGGTTGGTTACCAGGGGGACAGAGCTATTAACAGAATGATATTAATAGAATTCTTTTATCACAGAAAGAGAAAAGATTCCCTGAGCTTTTTACCTATAACCTATCCCCTTATTCTTTGGTTATTTTTAAATTTAAACTGTGCTTTGAGATAATTATTAACATGCAATAATTATTCACACACAATTATCAGAAATATTACACAGAGGTCCTATGTATACTTTAATGTTTCACCAGGGTCAACATCTTACAAAACTTACAAAAGTACAATAATGCACTTGTTAGCTTTTTTAATACAAAAAAGAAGACAAGTTAGTATATACTTGGTTACCAGGACTTATATTGGAAAATGAGCCATTGACAACAAATTTATTTATTAAATAATTAGGTGATTTTTAAATNAAAGTTCAATAATGCGCTTGTTAGCTTTTTTAATACAAAAAAGAAGACAAGTTAGTATATACTTGGTTACCAGGACTTATATTGGAAAATGAGCCATTGACAACAAATTTATTTATTAAATAATTAGGTGATTTTTAAATCAAAATAATTTTTAGTATCCATAATATTTTTATAGGAAAATTTCTACCAAATAATAGTATAACAGTATTTAACACATCAAACACAATGTTAATTGACAGAGTTAGCAGTATCATTTTCATCCTTCAGCAAGTGTCTCTTTTAGGTTATCTCAAACTCAGTATTTTTAAAAAAATTGTTTTTAATTGAAGGATAATTGCTTTAGAGAATTTTTTTGTTTTCTGTCAAACCTCAACATGAATCAGCCATAGGTATACATATATCCTCTGCTTTTTGTAATCCCCTCCCATTTCCCTCCCCATCCCACCTGTCTAGGTTGATACAGAGCCCCTGTTTGAGTTTCCTGAATCAAACAGCAAATTCCCTTTGGCTATCTATTATAAATATGGTAATGTAAGTTTCCATGTTACTCTTTCCATACATCTCATCTTCTCCTCTTCCCATGTCCATAAGCCTATTCTCTATGTCTGTTTCTCTACTGCTGCCATGCAAATAAATTCTTCAGTACCATTTTTTTAGATTCCATATATGTGCATTAGAATATGATATTTATCTTTCTCTTTCTGACTCACTTCACACTGTATAATAGGTTCTAGGTTCATCGACCTCATCAGAATTGACTCAAATGTGTTTCTTTTTATGGCTGAGCAAATATTCCATTGTGTATACATACCACAACTTCTTTATCCATTCATCTGTCGATGGACATCTAGCTTCCATGTTCTAGCTATTGTAAATAGTGCTGCAATGAACAATGGGATACATGTGTCTTTTTCAATTTTGGTTTCCTTATGTTATATGACTAGAAGTGGGATTGCTGGGTCATATGGTGGTTTTATTCCTAGTTTTTAAAAGAAATCTCCGTACCGTCTTCCATAGTGGCTGTATCAGTTTACATTCCCACCTACAGTGCAAGAGGGTTCCCTTTTCTTCACATCCTCTCCAGCATTTATCATTTGTAGACTTTTTGATGGAGAAGGCACTGGCAACCCACTCCAGTACTCTTGTCTGGAAACTCCCATGGACGGAGGAGCCTGGTAGGCTGCAGTTCATGGGGTCACTAAGAGTCAGACACAACTGAGCAACTTCAGTTTCACTTTTCACTTTCATCCATTGGAGAAGGAAATGGCAACCTATTTCAGTGTTCTTGTCTGGAGAATCCCAGGGATGGTGGAGCCTAGTGGGCTGCTGTCTATGGGGTCACACAGAGTTGGACATGACTGATGACTTAGCAGCAGCAGCAGACTTTTTGATGATGGCCGTTCTTACTGGTGTGAAATGATATCTCACTGTAGCTTTGATTTGCATTTCTCTAGTAGTGAGTGATGTCCAGAATCTTTTCATGTGTTTATTAGCCATCTGTAGGTCTTCACTGGAGAACTGTCCATTTAGGTCTTCTGCCCAGTTTTTGATTGGGTTATTTGTTTTTCTGGCATTGAGTTGTATGAGCTGCTTGTATATTTGGAAATTAATCCTTTGTCAGTTGTTTCACTTGCTATTATTTTCTCCTATTCTGAGGGTTGTCTTTTCCTTTGCTGTGCAAAAGTTTTAAAGTTTAATCAGGTCCGACTTGTTTATTTTTTTTTTTATTTCCTTTACTTTAGGAGGTGGGTCATAAAGGATCTTACTTTGATTTATGTCATCAAGTATTCTGTGTATGTTTTCCTCTAAGAATTTTATAGTTTCTGGTCTTACATTTGGGTCTTTATTCCATTTTCAGTTTATCTTTGTGTATAGTATTAGGAAATGTTCTAATTTCATTCTTTCAAGCTGTCCAGTTTTCCCCGCACCATTTATTGAAGAGGCTGTCTTTTCCCCGCTGTATATTCTTGCCTCCTTTGTAAAAAAATAAGGTACCCATAGAAGCATGGGTTTATTTCTGGGCTTTCTATCTTGTTCCATTGGTCTATATTTCTGTTTTTGTGCCAGTACCATGCTGCCTTGATGACTGTAGCTTTGTAGTACAATCTGAAATCAAGAAGGTTGATTCCTCCAGCTCCATTCTTCTTTCTCAAGACTGCTTTGGCTATCCAGGGTCTTTTGTGTTTCCATATGAATTGTGAAATTTTTTGTTCTAGTTCTGTGAAAATGCCATTGGTAATTTGATAAGGATTGCATTGACTCTGTAGATAGCATTTGGTAGTATAGTCATTTTCACAATATTGATTATTCCTACCCAGGAACATCGGAGAAGGCAATGGCAACCCACTCTAGTACTCTTGCCTGGAAAATCCCATGGACAGAGGAGATTGGTGGGCTGCAGTCCATGGGGTCGCTAGGAGTTGGACACAACTGAGCGACTTCATTTTCACTTTTCACTTTCATGCATTGGAGAAGGAAATGGCAACCCACTCCAGTGTTCTTGCCTGGAGAATCCCAGGGACAGGGGAGCCTGGTGGGCTGCCATCTATGGGGTCGCACAGAGTCAGACACGACTGAAGTGACTTAATAGCAGTAGCAGGAACATAGAATATCTATCCATCTGTTTATGTTGTCTTTGATTTCTTTCATCAGTGTCTTATAATTTACTGTGTACAGTTCTTTTGTCTCCTTAGGTAAGTTTAAGTGAGCGAAAGTCACTTGAGGTGAGGTGAAGTCGCTCAGTCGTGTTCGACTCCTTGCGACTCCATGGACTGTAGCCTACCAGGCTCTTCCATCCATGGCATTTTCTAGGCAAGAGTACTGGAGTGGGTTGCCATTTCCTCCTCCAGAGGATCTTCCCAACCCAGGGATTGAACTCAGGTCTTCCACATTGTAGGCAGATGCTTTACCATCTGAGCCACTAGGGAAGTCAATAAATTACAAGGCTATAATAATTTAAAATGCAGTATTTTGTCAGAGAAACAGATAAGTAGCAAAAAGAGTGAGTCTATGAACAATGGAGTGAATATTAATATACAGTGGCATTTCAAATCAGTAGAGAAGGACAGACAACCCAACTATTCAAAAAAAGCATTAGAACAATATGCATTTTGGAAAAACTAGAATAGTAGGATACCAACCACACATATGTTTTACAATAATTCTTAGCTGCAGTAACAGCTAACACTGTAAATCTCAGTGACATAACCAAATACTTACTTATCTCTTGCTCATGTGAAGTTCAATCAGTGGCTTGATGGGGTTATGGGGATCTGTTCCATGCAACTAAGCAGGGACCCTGGCTGATATTAATAGAAATTTCACTATCTTGTAAATCTATCTTGTAAGATTGCCCAAGATGTTTAACATCTAGCTGGAAAACAAAGACATAAATGTGGAGATTGCCTGGACAGTTCTGTGGGGCAGGTGAAAATCATGTACCCACATTCTTCTGGCCAGCTTTTGCCAACTTCAAGGAGGCTGGGAAGTGTAATTTAGACAGGTACCTAACTAAAAGAAGAAACAGATTAAATGAACACTTCTTAGCCAGTTTGTAACATAGTATGTCCTTCTGGTTACCAGGTGCCCTACCTCATAAAGCACACTCCCTCCTTCCGCTTAGTCGTGTCCAACTCTTTGTGACCCCATGGACTATACAGTAGATGGAATTCTCCAGGCTATAATACTGGAGTGGGTAGCCATTCCTTTCTCCAGGGAATCTTCCCATACCAAGGATCAAACCCAGGTCTCCTGCATTGCAGGAGGATTCTTTACCAACTGAGCTATCAGGGAAGCCATATTCCTATATATCTAATTGTTTTGGGTGCAATGGTGAATGGGATAGAGTCTTTAATTTCTCTTTCTGATTTTTTATTGTCAGTATATAGAAATGCAAGTGATTTCTGTGTATTGATTCTGTATCCTAAAACTTTTCTAAATTCACTGATTAGCTCTAGTAATTTTCTGAGGCTATTTTTAGGGTTTTCTATATACAAAGGCAATGCCAAAGAATGCTCAAACTACCACACAATTGCACTCATCTTATACAATAGTAAAGTAATGCTCAAAATTCTCAAAGCCAGGCTTCACAAATACATCAACTGTGAACTTCCAGATGTTCAAGCTGGTTTTAGAAAAGACAGAGGAACCAGAGATCAAATTGCCAACATCTGCTGGATCATGGAAAAAGCAAGAGAGTTCCAGAAAAACATCTATTTCTGCTTTATTGACTATGTCAAAGCCTTTGACTATGTGGATGACAATAAACTGTGGAAAATTCTGAAAGAGATGGGAATACCAGACCACCTGACCTGCCTCTTGAGAAACCTATATGCAGGTCAGGAAGCAACTGTTAGAGCTGGACATGGAACAACAGACTGGTTCCAAATAGGAAAAGGAGGACGTCAAGGCTGCATATTGTCACCCTGCTTATTTAACTTATGTGCAGAGTACATCATGAGACACACTGGGCTGGAGGAAGCACAAGCTGGAATCAAGATTGCTGGGAGAAATATCAGTAACCTCAGATATGCAGATGACACCACCCTTATGGCAGAAAGTGAAGAGAAACTAAAAACCTCTTGATGAATGTAAAAGAGGAGAGTGAAAAAGTTGGCTTAAAGCTCAGCATTCAGGAAACTAAGATCATAGCATCTGGTCCCATCACTTCATGGGAAATAAATGGGGAAACAGTGTCAGACTTTATTTT
>SJYW01031518.1:11542-38291 GCA_006410735.1 Raphicerus campestris | reverse complement strand
TTTTTTTTTAACTTATTGTGTTTGAGATCTCCTTTTCCCAGGCTTCAAGGTTGAATTCTTTCTTCCTTTTGATCTCTGCCCTCCTAAGTTTGATCCAGTGGTTTGTGTAAGCTTCATATGGGGTGAGATTTCTGCTGGGTTTTTGTTTGGTTTTTCTATGATGGGCAAGGCTAAGTGAAGTGGTAATCCTCCCTGTTGATGATTGGGTTTGTATTTTTTGTTTTGTTTGTTGTTTAGAGTAGGTGTCTTGCACAGGATGCTACCAGGTGATGGTCTTTGGGTGATGCCAGGTGTTGTATTCAAGTGGCTCCCTTTGTGTGAATTCTCAGTACTTGATACTCCCTAGGGTTAGCTCTCTGGTAGTCTAGGGTCTTGGAGTCAGTGCTCCCACTCCAAAGGCTCAGGGCCTGATCTCTTTAAGCAGTAGACACGGTGAGAGTGGATTTTGGTGCTGTGTTTGGTTTTGTTTTCTGTCTGAAACTTAGTTTGTTTTAAATTGGATATTTTATCTTCTTGTCCAAATCAACATTTTTTTGTTGTTGTTGTTTTGGTTTTTTAGTTAGTTTTAGTGTTAGCTTTACCAATGTTTTTAATAGTTTTTTTTTTTTTTTTTTTTTAGATCAGTGTTAGTTTCACAGCAAAATGCCTCTCTAGGAGGGAGTTGTGAAAAAGGAAAGGTTTCCACACATTGAGAAGTTCCCTAACTGGTGAGAATAAAGAATAGAGGGGAGAGCTTTGGAGCCTTAGAGAGAGCACAGAAACAAGTGTGCAGAAGGCAAAGCAGAGAGAGAGATCTGCACAAAGTGTCGGTGCCACCCGATACTCACTACTCTGAGACACTTGTCTGCTGGCTCACTGCGCTGGGTGGGGACTGGATACTGAGGCTTGGGCTTTGGAGCTCAAATCCTGGGGAGCGGACTGGGGTTAGGTGCATGAAGACAGCGTGAGGGAGCTAGGGTGTAGTGCGCCACAACTGAGGGAGCATGGAGAGAGGCCTGGGCCTGGCTTTTCCTTGGTCTTCTGACTGAGAGTGCATGCTCTGCTTCTTCATTTTGTTTGTATTCCTCTTGTCTCAGGGAGACAAGGGACCATTGAGGGACACTCAAGTAGGGGGCGGGCCTGCCATAGGAGCCGCTTTCTCCAGTTGCTTGCAGTGGCAGGGCATGCCAACATGTGCTTCAGGGGTAGGTGCCAGGCATGGCTGCCATCTTAGCTTCAGAGGTGGATGTGGATCACTGCCAGTGCCACTACCAAGGCGCCTGTGAGTGCTGCAGGCCACTGCCCCACCTTCCTGGGAGCCAACACGGCCTGTCACTGCTGCCAAGGGCCCTGGAACCTGGTGCCAACCACATGTGTGATCTGCCACTGCTACCACTGCTGCTGCAGAGTGACCCATGCCTGAGAGCCAGCCTCAGCCCCTGCTCTTCCTGGGAACCTGCACAAGCTGTATGCCTGCATACCTGCATGCCCCCTATTGAGGGGATATCAGCCAGCACATGCTGAGGCAAGACACAGCAAGCATCCAAACCAAAAACAGCCTTCATGCCCAAAAAATATTAAACCCACACCAGCCACACAAGGATGCTCTCGCTTATACATAGCCCTCCAAGACTGCAGTAAATAGTTGTTTCTCCTAAACTCATATAATAAGAGAAATACAAACAAAATGAAGAAGCAGAGGATGCACTCTCAGTCAAAAGACCAAGAAAATTCCCTTAAGCAATGAAACAGAACTCTTCAGTCTAACAAACACTGAGTCCTAAAGAGAGGTAATGAAAATACTGAAGGAATTAAGAAAGGCTATTGAAAAAAATGCAGATTACTGTAAAAAAGGAACTAGAAACTGTAAGAGGGAGCCAAAAAAAATTAGAAAATTCATTTCCCAAAATGGAAAATGAGCTCAACACAATGAATGGCAGAATGAACAATGCAGAAGAAAGGATAAGTGACCTGGAAGATAGACTAATGGAAATTACCTAATCAGAGAAGCAGAGAACCAAATTTAAAAAAAGAAAAAAATGAAAGCAATGTAAGAGACCTATGGGATAATATAAAGCAAGCCAATCTAAGCATAATAGGAATTCCAAAAGGAGAAGACAGGGAAAAGAGGATTGAAAATATATTTAAAGAATTTATGAATAAAAGTTTCCCAGACCTAAAGAAGGAAAATGTTCAGATACAGGAAGCACATAAGGTCCCAAACAAGATGAACCCAAAAGACTTACACCAGGATGCATTATGTGTAAAAAAAGTAACTAAATATTAAAGAAAGAATTCCAAAGGCAGCAAGAAAAAGTTAAAGAGTTAATTACAAGGGAACCCCTGTAAGACTATCAGCTGATTTCTCTGCAAAACACTACAGGCCAGAGTTCAGTTCAGTCACTCAGTCATGTCTGACTCTTTGCGACCCCATGAAGACCAGGCCTCCCTGTCTATCACTAACTCCCGAAGTTCATTCAAACTCATTGAATCAGTGATGCCATCCAACCATCTCATCCTCTGTAGTCCCTTTCTCCTCCTGCCCTCAATCTTTCCCAGCATCAAGGTCTTTTCAATTGAATCAGCTTTTCTCATCAGGTGGCCAAAGTATTGGAATTTCAGCCTCAACATCAGTCCTTCTAATGAACACCCAGGACTGATCTCATTTAAGATGGACTGGTTGGATCTCTTGGCAGTCCAAGGGACTCTCAAAAGTCTTCTCTAATACCACAGCTCAAGAGCATCAATTCTTTGGTGCTCAGCTTTCTTTACAGTCCAACTCTCAGATCCATACGTGACCACTGGAAAAACCATAGCCTTGACTAGATGGACCTTTGTTGGCAAAGTAATGCTCTGCTTTTTAATATGCTGTCTAGGTTGGTAGTAACTTCCAAGGAGTAAGCATCTTTTAATTTCATGGCTGCAATCACCTTCTGCAGTGATTTTGGAGCCCCCCAAAATAAAGTCTGACAAGTGTTTCCACTGTTACCCCATCTAGTTCCCATGAAGTGATAGGACCAGATGCCATGATCTTAGTTTTCTGAATGTTGAGCTTTAAGCCAACTTTTTCACTCTCCTCTTTCACTTTCATCAAGAAGCTCTTTAGTTCTTCTTCACTTTCTGCCATAAGGATGGTGTCATCTGCATATCTGAGGTTATTGATATTTCTCCTGACAATCTTGATTTCAACTTGTGCTTCATCCAACCCAGCATTTCCATGATGTGCTCTGCATATAATCTAAATAAGCAGGGTGACGATATATAGCCTTGACATACTCCTATTTGGAACCAATCTGTTGTTCCATGTCCAGTTTTAACAGTTGCTTCTTGACCTGCATACAGGTTTCTCAAGAGGCAGGTCAGGTGGTCTGGTATTCCCATCTCTTTCAGAATTTTCCACAGTTTATTGTGATCAACATGGTCAAAGGCTTTGGCATAGTCAATAAAGCAGAAATAGATGTTTTTCTGGAAATCTCTTCCTCTTTTGATTCAGAATGGCTCCCAAGCATGATATTGCAATGATATCCACTGTTCCTAAGTGCAGGAAGGCCATGATGTGTTTAATGGAGAAAATAATCTTTGTTCAGGCACCTGGTACAGTGCTATTTGCTATCAGTTCAATGTTAATGAATTTACAGTATATATATTAAGGTATCTTTAAATAGAAACATACATACAACAAGGTATGTATTGATTGGTTGACCAATAACAGTGTGAGCAGAGGTTCACAGGAACCTATTTATCCTAATAGCAGTGGTTCGGTATTCACTGATTAAGTGTTTATCATGACTTCATTGAATATAACTACCTCATATAGAGAGAATTGATTGTATTTTTATCTCTAGATGATAAAGCTGAGGTGCAGAGATATAAGGAATGAGCCTAGCCTGGGATCACATAGCTAGTAACTAGTATAGCTAATATAAGAACTTGGGGCAGTTCTGCTCCAGAACCTGTATTCTTCCCCACCACACCATCCTGCCTCTTGTACAGTGAGAGTATCCTGGGTATCAGTCTTCCTTGAAGGTCAGTGTTGGAAGTAGAAAACAAGATGCCCTGGAAAACCAACTCTTCTCAGCATCCCGGCCTCTTAAGAGATAATGGTATTCTGGGTTATTAAGTCAAACCTGTAATGTCTCAATGTCCTTGGGAAACGGGGTAGTAGTGTTTCTTTGTATTATCTGAGTGTCCTGGGATCATCAGGCTGCTCTGGATGGCTAATCTGAGTTCCCTTATAAGATTAGGGTCTCTTGAGGCAGCAAGAGTATGGGAATTCAGTGTCTGCTTGTGGGACCAAGTTGGCTACAAGAGACTTGGGAGGTTCATCTGCCATGGGGCTCAGGTTTCTCTAGGAGGTCTTAGTATATTCTGGGGTTGGGGGAGAAGTTTCGCATCTTGGACTACTGCTTTTTGACTCTTACGTTGTTATGAGTTGAACGTTTGTGTCTCCTCTCGGTTCAGTTCAGTTCATTTCAGTTGCTCAGTTGTGTCCGACTCTTTGCAACCACATGGACTCCCTGTCCATAACCAACTCCTGGAGTTCACTCAAACTCATGTTCATTATGTCAGTAATGCCATCCAACCATCTCATTCTCTGTTGTCCCCTTCTCCTCCTGCCTTCAGTCTTTCCCCCAGCATCAGGGTCTTTTCCAAGAAATCAGTTCTTCACATCAGGTGGCCCAAGTATTGGAGTTTCAGCTTCAGCATCAATCCTTCCAATGAATATTCAGGACTGATTTCCTTTAGGATGGACTGGTTGGATCTCCTTGCAGTCCAAGGGACTCTCAAGAGTCTTCTCCAACATCATAGTTAAAAAGCATCAGTTCTTTGGTGCTCAGCTTTCTTTATAGTCCAATTCTCACTTCCATACATGACTACTGGAAAAACCATAGATTTGACTATATAGACCTTTGTTGGCATAGTAATGTGTCTGCTTTTTAATATGCTGTCTAGGTTGGTCATAACTTTTCATCCAAGGAGCAAGCATCTTTTAATTTCATGGCTACAGTCACCATCTGCAGTAATTTTGGAGCCCCCCAATATAAAGTCTCTCACTTTTTCCATTGTTCCCCCATCTATTTGCCATGAAGTGATGGGACCAGATACCGTGATCTTAGTTTTCTGAATGTTGAGTTTTAAGTCAACATTCTCACTCTCCTCTTTCACTTTCATCAAGAGGCTCTTTAGTTGTTCTTCACTTTCTGCCATAAGGGTGGTATCATCTGCATATCTCAGGTTATTGATATTTCTCCCAGCAATCAGCTCATATATTAAAGCCCTAAACCCAATATGGTGCAACGATATTTGGAGGTGAGCCTATGGGAAGTGATTAGGATTGAGAGAGATCATGAGGGTGAGATCACAAGATCAGATTAGTATCTTTATAAGAAGAAGAAGAGAGACCAGGACTGAGTTTTCCATCTTGTGAAGGTGAAGAAGTTGGCTGTCTGCAACCCAGGGAAAGGGCTCTCAAGACTTGAATCAGCTAGCACCTTAGTCTTGGATTTCTCAGACTGGAAATGTGAGAAATGGAAATCTATTGTTTTAACCACCCATCCTTTGGTATTTTGTGATGGCAGCCAGAGCTAGTGAAGACAAGTGTACAGTCAGTTCTCCTGGGGATCTTGTTACAGTGAAGATTCTGATTAAGTAGGATTCAAGTGGGGTTCCCAAATTTGCATTCCTAACAAGCTTTCATGTGCTGCTTATTATTCTGATCTATGGATCATATTGTAATCTTAAGAGTCCTAGAAGATTACCATGTTTTCTGAATTGAATTTTATTTTTAAAGGATATGCTTGAAGGATTAGCATGACCTTGGAGTATGGGTACAGTGTGTTCCAACACTAATAAGGTATTCTCATGGGTTCAGCCAATATTGAGATTTCAAAACTTCATGGCAGGTGACAAGGATTATCTCCTAGTAGGGGTGAAATGTTCTGGGTTTCAGTGTGTCCTAGAGGACCCTAGAGTCCTAGGATACTGGGTTGTCTTTAAAGGGTCAGAATGGCCTAGGGATCTCAGAATGTACTTCCTGGAGCTAAGTAATCTCAAGAAGCAGACTATTGCAGGTGTCAGGGTGTCCTGACTGCTCAGGGAGGTTGGGTGTGTCAAGGTTTCCTTGAAGAATCAGAATGTCAGTCTTCTGCAGAGTTTTTGGGTTTGGGAGATTCAGGATGTACCTGGATTTCAGACGCTCTTCAGGGTCAGGGTACTCTGAAGTTCTGTGCAACCTTGGAAGTTCAGGGAGTCCTGGGGGGTTCTGGGTGAATAAGGAGGTGACATTTGGGAAAGGAAAGCAGAGAATATTTGAGAACTATGGTTTTCCAGAAGACTCATCCTATGCTTTATGTTGTTCTGAGGGAGTGTCCAGAGTATTCTGAGAATCAATATATCTAGGAGGGATCAGAATGTACTTGTGTCTTTTAGCTTTTTAGTTTCCTAGAAAGAAGTCTTTGGGAATCACCTGCATAATGAGATACCAGGCAGGCCCTACTCCTGGCCCCCATTTGTACCCCCTCTCCATTCTCATGATGGGGTTCTGAGGAGGGGTCTCAGGCAGCATGCATTTTCTCCTCCTTCCCCTGTCTGCTCCCAGGAGGGGATTTAAAAAGGACAAAAGAATTTGGCCTTCTGGGAATATGAGCTCTTGGCCCCAGTCCCTGGACCCTCCAACGGAGCACCTTCTCTCATCCGGCTTGTGATCCTCCCTTGATGATGGGGGCTCTGGTGACCAGGCAGTGATTGGATGGGCCCACAGGGGTGAGGAGGAGGTCACTCCTCCAAGGCTCAGGGAGAAAAAAGGTAGTGTGGGATTGCAAGCTGGGAAAGTAGGCAGCTGAGAGCAAAGGGAGAGAACAGCATCCCAGAGAGAAGGGGTAGGGAGAGAAAAATGGAGACTAAAACAGAGGAAAAAGAGTGAGGGCAAGACAGACAGAAGGAGAGCATACTTAAGCAAGGGAATGGAAAATTAGAAGCAAAAGTTAGAAAAAAGGAGAGAGGGAGAAAGACAGAGATCTCTATCTCTATCTATATTTGTATTTACCTAGGGAGAGAGAGTCAAAGAGAGGCCTAAATAGAGGGAGAACATCAAGATACCAGGCATAGAGGGGAACAGAAACTTAGAAAGACTGATCCAGAAGCAGAGCCTTAGGACACTGGACTGGACTCTCTTTCATCTCTTTTGTGAGCCATGGACACAGAAGGGGGAAGTGAACAGGCTAAGCAAGCGAAGGAGCAAGTGTGCAGCAGCCTGTGGCCCGAGGGCTACCCAGCCGCTGAGACTGTGACCTCCTCAGTGGGTGAGTGAATCTTCTGGGTGGTGTTCCTGAGGAAGCAGCTGGTGTGTGGGCTCCATGGGACAACTGTTTGCCATGAGGAAGATGAAGAGGAGAAATAGAAAACCAGAATCCTAGAATGTTAAAAATAAGGGGACCTTAGAAGGGACGGGGTGGTACAACTTGTCTGCTTTATAGAGTCGGGTCGCTGAGGCCCTGCCCTGAGGAGGGGGCCGAGGCAGAGCTGAAATCTGTGTCCTCACTCCTGACCTCGGAGTTCACCGACTGCATAGCCTTCTCTGAGGAGGAGAGCTGGAGGGACCAGAGCTTTGGATCTGAGCAGAGTAGGGGGCCAAGGTGGACATTGAGCACCAGGTGGGGACCACCTCCTGGGTCCCCAATGGGATGAGATCTTCACTCCAGACATGTTTTTTCAGTGTGTGCCTTCCAGGTGTTTCCTTTTGCTCCTGTTCTCTCTTCCCTGAGTGGCTCTCAGACTAATTAGTGTGGGGGCTTAGTAAGCCTGTAGGGAGAAGAGTCAAGCCTTTCCCACGAGCTCAGGTTCCTGCAGCCTGGTGGCCGGGCCAGCACTGGGATAGGGGAGAAGATGAAATGCATGCATGCAGAGGGTGCATCTGAGTAGAAGAGGGAGGGATGTTTCATCTTCCCAAGTGAAGGGTATAGGATGGGAACAGTATAAAATTTTCAGTTGCATGTGAGCCGTGAGAGCAGGGAGCAAGTAATAGGGGTCTTAGAGTCCTAGGCAATTTGTTATGGTGTCAGAGTAAACACAAGGTACATAGGGTAAGATCCAGGAAGGTGGTATGTGTGCTCAGAGAGGTGGAAGGCTGTGGAGGGGCATGCCTTACATGGGGACACATCTGGGAGAATGTAATAGGGAGTGGGCATATGGGTGCAGAAGTGAGGCAGCAACAGCGAGAATGCCCAGGACAAACGAGTCTGAGGTGTGGCCCTCATCTGGAGATGACAGCCTGAGTTATGGGACTCAGAAACAAAGTGGAGCCAAGGCTGAGCTAGGATCAGCTTGTTCTGAAAGCTGAAGAATTTCTGGCTGGGGCAGAGTGTATGAGCCACACACTGGGCCCAAGTAGACTCTGGGGATTCCAGCGTGTGTGGTCTGGGAGGGATGGATGGGTCTCTGCGGCAGCAACCTTTCCCTCCCCTCTCCTCCTCAGACATGAACACTCAGCCCTACCGGAACCTCTCTGGTGTAAGAGTGGGGAGACCAAAGCTTTCCCCGCAAGGAGGACAGAGGGGTCGGCCACACTCCCGGCGCCGTCACCGCACCACCTTCAGTCCAGCGCAGTTGGAACAGCTGGAGTCAGCTTTTGGGAGGAACCAGTACCCTGACATTTGGGCACGAGAAAGGCTTGCTCAGGACACAGGCCTCAGTGAGGCCAGAATCCAGGTGATGGCCCAGAATTCCGCACCTCCACCCCCCAGAAAGAAATGCAGATTCAGTGCTTGGGAACTACTGGGGCATAAATTCTCAGGGAATTATAACACTAACCCAAACCTTCACCAGAACAGAGTCTTATCCAACAGTCAAGGTAACCTCATCTGTACCAGGAATGTCACTTGAGTTTAACCTAATCTAACTTGAATTCCAACATCAACCCCCAGTATCGACCCCCAACCTTAATAGTGATCTGAACAGCAGTCCTAACTATTCCTATACATATGCAACCTTGTCTCTAACCATGGCCTTGAAACTCGATCAGCCTGATACTCCCTTATATCTAACCATATCTTGTGTGTGTGTATTAGTTGCTCAGCTGTATCTGACTCTTTGCAACCCCATGGACTGTAGCCCATCCATGGAATTCTCCAGGCAAGAATAGTGNCAACTTGAATTCCGACATCAACCCCCAGTATCGACCCCCAACCTTAATAGTGATCTGAACAGCAGTCCTAACTATTCCTATACATATGTAACCTTGTCTCTAACCATGGCCTTGAAACTCGATCAGCCTGATACTCCCTTATATCTAACCATATCTTGTGTGTGTATGTTAGTTGCTCAGCTGTATCTGACTCTTTGCAACCCCATGGACTGTAGCCCATCCATGGAATTCTCCAGGCAAGAATAGTGGAGTGGGTTGTCATTTCCTTCTCCAGGGGATCTTCTTGACCCAGAGATTGAACCCAGGTCGTCTGCAATGCAGGCAGATCCTTTACCATCTGAGCCATGAGGGAAACCATATCTTAGGAATCTTAATCTTAGTGTAAACTATACCCTAAAGCCAACCTGGTCTATGACAATTAAACTCATCCATAGTCTTAAACTCTAATAACCCTAGGGAAGTTTCCCACTCTCTGGGGAAGGGAAATGTCATTTTCTCATGTTTATCTCTTTCCTGTTGGAAGTTGACATTTCTTACTCACCTAAAATTGAAGCAGGGCAAATTTAGACATGGGCTGGAGGAATGGTGTGGTCTCACTTTGTCACTAGGCCTGGCTCAGTTATGCCTTTCACAGGAGCTTTGCCTCCTCTGGGGATGTGGGGGAATTTTATGCCCTGTACCTTCAGTCTTCAAGGAGAGAGGGTGCATGTGATAATACCACCTATTTGAGAGAGAGGCTCTGATNAGTTATGCCTTTCACAAGAGCTTTGCCTCCTCTGGGGATGTGGGGGAATTTTATGCCCTGTACCTTCAGTCTTCAAGGAGAGAGGGTGCATGTGATAATACCACCTATTTGAGAGAGAGGCTCTGATGTGGCTCTTCTTCCCCCTCTTCAGGTCTGGTTCCAGAACCGCAGAGCTAAGCAGAGGAAGCAAGAGCGGTCACTGCTCCAGCCACTGGCCCACCTGTCTCCTGCCACCTTCTCTGGTTTCTTGCCCGAGCCCCCTTCTTGTCCCTACTCCTACCCAACACCACCTCCCCCAATGACCTGCTTCCCTCACCCCTACAACCATGCTCTTCCATCTCAGCCCTCCACAGGTAGCTCCTTTGCTCGATCCTACCAGTCTGAAGACTGGTACCCCAACTTGCACCCAACCCCTGCTGGTCGTCTGCCCTGCCCTCCACCCCCACCCATGCTTCCCCTCAGCCTTGAGCCACCAAAGTCCTGGAACTAAAGTAAACAAGTACTGATAAGGTAATTCCCCAGTCTGTGACCCTCACAAAACAGAGAAAACTGGGTGATTTCCTTTCCTTCTAACGGTAAAGTAAAAATATGGTGAAGGGTAGCACAGAGATTGGGAATGTAGAAATGGGAGATTATGATGAAAGTCTCACTGAGGTGACTGAGTAAATTTAAGGAGGTGAAACTACTGGAAGATGTAGGTAAATAACACCAGTGTAGGTGACTGGTGGAAGGGTGGACTTGAGGGAAGCAACGGTTGCTGCTGATGAATGGAAATGGTTGTAGGGTATAGAACTTTGTGGGTTTCACTCATTGAGATCACAGCTGAGAACCTTTATCTCTGTTGTTTCTAGCCGATTTCAATAAGGCATTTGATGTATAAGTCTACTTATACATCCCTTCCCCATCACCACCACTCAAACCTGTCATTAACTTTTGTTCATTCTATTCTGAAAATCCTGGAGAAGGGAATGGCAACCCACTTCAGTATTCTTGCCTGGAGAAACCCATTGATAGAGGAGCCTGGTGGGCAACAGTCCATGTGGTTGCAAAGAGTCAGACATGACTGAAGGGACTTAGCATGCACGCATTCTGAAAATAGCTCCTGAATTTAATCCTCTCCTTTCTATTCCAGCAGACACTTTGCTTTTACTGGCCCACATTTTCTAATTAATCCTCCTTCTTGGTTCCCTTAGGTCCAGTCTTTCCCACATCCAACCGGCCTTGCACATCTGATAGTACAAGACTAGCTCTTCAATGTGTTATAAAAAATAAATAATAACTGATATAACACATACTTAGCCTGTAAGAATCTTCAGTTACTTTCAACCTAACTTTTAAGTCAACTGAATGTGGTTTTGTTACTGAGCAAAGCTCTTGTGGCACAGAAAGCCAAACTCTGACAGTGAATGTTTACAGCAAAGTAAGGTTTTACCACAAGGCTCCAAGCAAGGGAATGGGAGGCAAGTCAGATCCGCTCCAACTTGGTCTTTGAGTTGGGGGTGTTTTTAAAGGAGAAGAACAAATAAGTTGAGATTAATCATCATCTTGTGACATTTCTGTGACATCTCTTAATCATAGTTGTGGAAATAAGAGTATCTCTAGTTTATGATTCTCTAGTCAGGTGGTCCATGCCTGGGGCATATGTGAGCTTATCCTACTCTGGAGAAACAAACCCAAGTTTGTGTGTTAATAATAATACCTACAGCAGCAATTTTAGTACATTGACAGTGTTATAGACAACAGCAATTTTAGTTGTCTGATTCTGATTGATTAGTGTTTGTTTGACACAGGACTGAGGTCAGAATAAAAGTGAATAAAATTTTGAATAGAGAGATTAATCACAAACTCACAAAAAGAAACTCAGTTTTAGAGAGGCTCAGCTTCAGTTTCTGATAGAGAAGGAACAATTTGATTAAGGGCAGACTTTTCCATTCGCAAACCATGAGTCTTGAGGCTCGTAAGTGGTCATGCCTGGTGAAGTGCCTTAGTCTGAGCTCTCCCAACAGAAACATGGTGTGGTCTAGCTGGTGATATCGTTTATATACCTTATTGCTTATAAGGTACTTATTTTACTCATAACTTATTTAAATATATGCCTACCTCACTTATGGGTAGGTCCATAGAAGAATTCTGAGTAAACAAGCCTCTAGGGATTTTGTTTACAATTTTTTATATGTATTGATATTACATAAAAAATGTCAAAACCTCTGTGATGAACAATTCCATTTCCATGTAATTATCCCTTTGGGCCAGACTGCCTTCCAGAAAGATAATACTGGTTTGCATGCCTCTCAAAATATCAGTATCAGTATCAAAAATGATATTGATCATTTCAGAAAAGTTGTTCCCTGAGAGGGATGTTTCCTTGCTGGTTATTATTTTTTTTTTTTTCAGTTTTCATTAATCAATTGCTAGTGAAAGTTGAAGATAGTTTCATGTTTATTGAAAATTTCCTTTTTTTCTCTTCTGCATTGCTTCTCTGAGTTATTTGTATATTTATGTATTGATCTAGTCATCTTTTATTAGTATTTCAAGAACCACAGGTGAGAGATCTCCCCTTATTTTTCCTGGCTTCACCCATATTTTTCTCATTATTTGGATCAAAACATTATGCTTTGAATCATTTTAAATTTATTTTAGTTTGTGCAGTAAAATAGTCATCTAATTTCCTCTCAATTTGTTTAACAGTTTAACTCTGTTTTGTAAAAACATTTTNCCAAGTTTGTGTGTTAATAATAATACCTACAGCAGCAATTTTAGTACATTGACAGTGTTATAGACAACAGCAATTTTAGTTGTCTGATTCTGATTGATTAGTGTTTGTTTGACACAGGACTGAGGTCAGAATAAAAGTGAATAAAATTTTGAATAGAGAGATTAATCACAAACTCACAAAAAGAAACTCAGTTTTAGAGAGGCTCAGCTTCAGTTTCTGATAGAGAAGGAACAATTTGATTAAGGGCAGACTTTTCCATTCGCAAACCATGAGTCTTGAGGCTCGTAAGTGGTCATGCCTGGTGAAGTGCCTTAGTCTGAGCTCTCCCAACAGAAACATGGTGTGGTCTAGCTGGTGATATCGTTTATATACCTTATTGCTTATAAGGTACTTATTTTACTCATAACTTATTTAAATATATGCCTACCTCACTTATGGGTAGGTCCATAGAAGAATTCTGAGTAAACAAGCCTCTAGGGATTTTGTTTACAATTTTTTATATGTATTGATATTACATAAAAAATGTCAAAACCTCTGTGATGAACAATTCCATTTCCATGTAATTATCCCTTTGGGCCAGACTGCCTTCCAGAAAGATAATACTGGTTTGCATGCCTCTCAAAATATCAGTATCAGTATCAAAAATGATATTGATCATTTCAGAAAAGTTGTTCCCTGAGAGGGATGTTTCCTTGCTGGTTATTATTATTTTTTTTTCAGTTTTCATTAATCAATTGCTAGTGAAAGTTGAAGATAGTTTCATGTTTATTGAAAATTTCCTTTTTTTCTCTTCTGCATTGCTTCTCTGAGTTATTTGTATATTTATGTATTGATCTAGTCATCTTTTATTAGTATTTCAAGAACCACAGGTGAGAGATCTCCCCTTATTTTTCCTGGCTTCACCCATATTTTTCTCATTATTTGGATCAAAACATTATGCTTTGAATCATTTTAAATTTATTTTAGTTTGTGCAGTAAAATAGTCATCTAATTTCCTCTCAATTTGTTTAACAGTTTAACTCTGTTTTGTAAAAACATTTTTCCACATACTAAGTTCTTATATGGGGCAGTTGTAGACTCCTAATTCTTTTCCACCAATTAGCTTCTCTGTTCTGGTATCAGCTACATAAAGTCTTAATTATCAAACATTGTAAGGATTATTGATATCTCTAAAATGTTAAACTTCCTTATCAAATACAAGGTGAATCTTGTCATTTTTTCCCCAGCCTTTTCTTAAGTTCTTCAGGAAACTTCTGGGTATTTTTTCATAAAACAAATCTTTTTATTTACTTATTTATTTTTAACTTGAGGA
This sequence comes from Raphicerus campestris, assembly GCA_006410735.1. Lineage (NCBI taxonomy): Eukaryota > Metazoa > Chordata > Mammalia > Artiodactyla > Bovidae > Raphicerus > Raphicerus campestris. The sequence goes on along the minus strand of SJYW01031518.1, from coordinate 24,397 downwards.
TAATTGCTTTAAAATGTTGTGTTGGGCTCTGCCAGACATCAACATGAACCAGCCATAGGTATACATATGTTCCTTCCCTCTTAAACCTCCCTCCCACCTCCTACCCCACCACACCCCTCTAGTTTGTCACAGACACCAGATTGATTTCCCTGTGTTATACAGCAATTTCCCATCACCTAACCATTTTACATATGGTAATTTATATATTTGAAAGCTAGTCTCTCAATTTGTCCCACTCTCTTTCCCCATCTGTGTCCATAAGTCTGTTCTCTATGTCTGAGTCTCTATTCTTGCCCTGCAAATAGTTTCATCAGTACCATTTTTCTGGATTCCATATACCATAAAAAAAATCTTAATAGGAGTTTTATAACTTACAAAAGTTAAGTATGCTGGTTGTAACAGTCAACTCAAGATTTATATATATATAAGACATATATATTATATATATGAATATATATTACCTAGAATATATATTTATATATATTAACTGGATTAATCACAAAACCTCATGTTAAGCAAACTCAACTCAACACATGAGATAAACAACATTAGTAGTGTGTTATCTGTCTACAACTTAATTTACTCATAGAAAAATACATAGATATACACACACTAATTTTTTCCTTTTTAAAAATAAAAATGAGATCCTACCATAAGTGGATATAGATATAAAAACACCTTTCAAGTGGATCACATAGTTTACTGTTTTCATTCCATTAACTGGCAGTTTTATGAGCCACTTAACCATTCACCTGCCATTTGAGACTCAGANAAAATACATAGATATATACACACTAATTTTTTCCTTTTTAAAAATAAAAATGAGATCCTTCATAAGTGGATATAGATATAAAAACATCTTTCAAGTGGATCACATAGTTTACTGTTTTCATTCCATTAACTGGCAGTTTTATGAGCAACTTAACCATTCACCTGCCATTTGAGACTCAGAGTTGATTTGATACTTTGTTTTGTTTTACCACCACAAACGNTGTTATCTGTCTACAACTTAATTTACTCATAGAAAAATACATAGATATACACACACTAATTTTTTCCTTTTTAAAAATAAAAATGAGATCCTACCATAAGTGGATATAGATATAAAAACACCTTTCAAGTGGATCACATAGTTTACTGTTTTCATTCCATTAACTGGCAGTTTTATGAGCCACTTAACCATTCACCTGCCATTTGAGACTCAGAGCTGATTTGATACTTTGTTTTGTTTTACCACCACAAACGTTACTGCAGTTGTCTCATTAAAAGATAATTCTCAGAAAAAGGTAAAATCATGACTCTCATATATATGAAAATTTTATTTAACTCATTGCTAATAAACAAAGAATGATAAAGATGTCAAAGCCAATTCATAGGACAAAGAACAAACATATTTATAGATAAGCAATAGTGAAATCAATGTGTAAATGGAGGTAAGCTGTCTCCTGGTTGAGGAGGGAAGTCAACTGACACTCTAGGGGATGGGATTTATGTACATATCTATAAGACAACATTCAGAAAACTAAGATCATGGCACCCGGTCTCATTACTTCATGGAAAATAAATGGGGAAACAATGGAAACAGTGACAGATTTTATTTTCTTGGACTCCAAAATCACTGCAGATGGTGACTGCAGCCATGAAATTAAAAGATGCTTGCTCCTTGGAAGAAGAGCTATGACAGCATACCAAAAAGCAGAGACCTTACTTTACTGACAAAAGTCCATCTAGTCAAATCTATGGTTTTTCCAGTAGTCATGTATGGATGTGAGAGTTAGACTATAAAGAAAACTGAGCGCCAAAGAATTGATGCTTTTGAACTTTGGAGAAGACTCTTGTGAGTCCCTTGGAAATCCAACCAGTTCATCCTAAAGGAAATCAGTCCTGAATATTCATTGGAAGGATTGGTGCTGAAGCTGAAACTCCAATACTTTGGCCACCTGATGCACAGAACTGACTCATTGGAAAAGACCCTGATGCTGGGAAAGATTGAAGGTGGGAGGTTAGGGGGCTGACAGAGGATGAGATAGTTGGATGGCATCACTGACTTGATGGACACGAGATTGAGCAAGCTCCAGGAACTGATGATGGACAGGGAAGCCTGGTGTGCTGCAGTCCATGGGGTCACAGCATCAGACACGACTGAGCAACTGAACTGAATTGAAGGTTTTAAAATCTATTCTTGGTTCTATACTCCAGAGTTGGTTCTCTCGGTAGCTTTCCAGGACCATACAAGCATTGGCATGTACCTGGGGTGCCCCTCACCTTTTGTCTCCTGCTGGTTGTGAAATGAAATATTTTTGTGAAATAAAAGATTTTCTGCTATACCAATAAACAAGCCATGCCACAGCCATTGGGGATTCCAGCCTTCCAAATGTAAACTTCTGAGCCCAGATGAAACAATACCAGCTATCTGGCAGCCATCAGCCAGGGTTGAGGACCTGGGGTAGGGTGTGAGAAAGCACAGGAGGCAGCCAACTGCCACATCCACTACCCCTTATGGTAAATGAGGAACTAAGGATGGGAACAATCAAAAAGAAGCATTTGGTTCCAGACAGCTGAGATACATATGAAAGAAATGATTTCACTAAGCCTGGCCACTTGTATCTTCCCATATGTTGTTCAGTCGCTTAGTTGTAGTCAACTCTTTGCAACTGCAGGACGCCAGGCTTCCCTGTCCTTCACCATCTCTCGGAGCTTACTCAAACTCATGTCCATTGAATTGGTAATGCCATCCAAACATCTCGTCCTCTGTCATCCCCTTATTTTCCTGCCCTCAATCTTTCCCAGCATCAGGGTCTTTCCTAATGAGTCAGCTCTTCGCATCATGTGGCCAAAGTATTAGAGCTTCAGCTTCAGCATCAGAGTGCTAAATCGCTTAACACGAGAGATCTGGTTTTGTTAACGAGTCCAAGTTTACTCTGCTTGCCCCAGGATATACCGATAAATCCGAGGGACAAGGTGTTGAGATAAAGAAGGCACTTTATTCTGGAAACTGGTTGACTGAGAAGATCGCAGAATAGTGGCTCAAAAAACCCATCTTGTTGGGGCTTGGATGCCAGGTTCTTTTATGGATCAGAGATATGGGAGGTGAGGAAACAAAGTAAAAAGACCATTCAATTCTTGCAAATATCTTCTAGAGCTGCAAGCCTCAGGCAGGGGGATGTGTTAGTTTCACCTTGATCACTGGTGGACTGAGTTGAACAGGCGTGCTCGGTCGCCTCTGACTCTTTGAGACCCCACGGACTGCAGTCTGCCAGGGTCCTTTGTCCATGGGATTTTCCGGGGAAGAATACTGGAGTGGGTTGCCATTTCCTTTTCCAGGGGATCTTCCCAATCCAGGGACTGAACCCACATCTCCTGTGTCTCCTGCATTGGTAGGTGGATTTTTTTTTTTTTTTCCTCATTAAACTTTTTTTTAATGCGTCTCAAATTCTGTGAGATTTTTGGTCAAGTTGTTTTCTTTAGAAAGTAGTGATTTTAAAAACTGATAACTTAAACTGCCATATACAAAACATATGGTCCACAAAACATTCTCCTTTCCTTCTGAAGGAAGATGCATTGTTATAATTAACCAGTCTTTTACTATTAAACTTAAATGGCCAATTGAGACAAAACAGTTCTGAGACTGTTCTTCCACCACTGATTAAGACTGGGGTAGCAGGTATTGGGGATATACTCATTTAACCTTCTGAGCTTTCTGGGCAGACTTGGTGACTTTGCCAGCTCCAGCTGCCTTCTTGTCCACTGCTTTGATGACACCCACAGCGACCATCTCTCATGTAATGCACAGCAAAACGGCCCTTGAGAGGATAGTTAGAGAAGGTCTTGACACACATGGGTGTCATATCAACACATGGGACACCATATCAACAATAGCAGCAATACCAGATTTCAAGAATTTAGGGCCATCTTCCAACTTTTTCCCAGAATGATGGTCAATCTTCTCCTTCAGCTCAGCAAACTTGCAAGCAATGTGAGNTGGGAAGGGTTTTGAATTCATACTGGATTTGCTTCTGTGGCTTTATCCTTTATCTTGTCACTTTTGTTATTATAGGCATACAAAATGGCCTGCCTCGAGGAGATAGACCCTGCCTACCTGGGGTTTCTGAGGTGACTCTGTGGTAAAGAATGCACCTACCAGCTTTTTCGCAATGGGTTTGCTGCCAGGACACAGGTGTTGTGAATATCACTGTTAAACCTAAGAGAAAGTGGGAAAGGAAAAGACCCACATCAATATCATTGTCATTGGACAAGTAGATTCAGGGAAGTCTATCACAACTGGCCATCTGATGGCCAAATGTGGCTGAATCAACTAGAGAACAATTGAAACATTTGAGAAGGAGGCTGCCAAGTTGGGAAATGGTTCTTCAAGTATGCCTGGGTCTTGGAGAAACTGAAAGCTGAACGTGAGTGTGGTATCACCATGGATATCTCCTTGTGGAAATTTGAGACCAGCAAGTACCATGTTACCATCTTTGATGCCCCAGGACACAGAGACTTCATCAAAAACATGATTACAGGCACATCCAGGCTGACTGTGCTCTCCTGATTGTTGCTGGTGTTGGTGAATTTGAAGCCAGTATCTCCAAGAATGGGCAGACCCATGAGCATACCCTTCTGGCTTATACTCTGGGTGTGAAACAACTAACTGTTGGAGTTAACAAAATGGATTTCACAGAGCCACCCTGTAGCCAGAAGAGATATGAGGAAATTGTTAAGAAAGTCAGCACCTACATTAAGAAAATTGGCTACAACTCTGACACAGTAACATTTGTGCCAATTTCTGGCTGGAATGGTGATAACATGCTGGAGCCAAGGGCTAACATGCCGTGGTTCAAGGGATGGAAATTCACCTGTAAGGACAGCAATGCCAGTGGAACCACCCTGCTTGAAGCTCTGGATTGCATCCTGCCACCAACTCACCCAACTGACAAACCCTTGCGTTTGCCCCTCCAAGATGTCTATAAAATCAGTGGTATTGGCACTGTCCCTGTGGGTCAAGTGGAGACTGGTATTCTCAAACCTGGCGTGGTGGTCACCTATGCTCCAGTCAGTGTAACAACTGAAGTGAAGTCTGTAGAAATGCACCATGAAGCACTGAGAGAAGCCCTTCCTGGGGACAATGTGGGCTTCAATGTCAAGAACGTGTCTGTCAAAGATGTTCGTCATGACAGTGTGGCTGGTGAAAGCAAAAAGGACCCACCAATGGAAGCAGCTGGCTTCACAGCTCAGATAATTATTTTGAACCATCCAGGCCAAATCAGTGCTGGATTGTCACACAGCTCACATTGCTTGCAAGTTTGCTGAGCTGAAGGAGAAGATTGACCATCATTCTGGGAAAAAGTTGGAAGATGGCCCTAAATTCTTGAAATCTGGTATTGCTGCTATTGTTGATATGGTGTCCCATGTGTTGATATGACACCCATGTGTGTCAAGACCTTCTCTAACTATCCTCTCAAGGGCCGTTTTGCTGTGCATGACATGAGAGATGGTCGCTGTGGGTGTCATCAAAGCAGTGGACAAGAAGGCAGCTGGAGCTGGCAAAGTCACCAAGTCTGCCCAGAAAGCTCAGAAGGTTAAATGAGTATATCCCCAATACCTGCTATCCCAGTCTTAATCAGTGGTGGAAGAACAGTCTCAGAACTGTTTTGTCTCAATTGGCCATTTAAGTTTAATAGTAAAAGACTGGTTAATTATAACAATGCATCTTCCTTCAGAAGGAAAGGAGAATGTTTTGTGGACCATATGTTTTGTATATGGCAGTTTAAGTTATCAGTTTTTAAAATCACTACTTTCTAAAGAAAACAACTTGACCAAAAATCTCACAGAATTTGAGACCCATTAAAAAAAAGTTTAATGAGGAAAAAAAAAAAATCCACCTACCAATGCAGGAGACACAGGAGATGTGGGTTCAGTCCCTGGATTGGGAAGATCCCCTGGAAAAGGAAATGGCAACCCACTCCAGCATTCTTCCCCGGAAAATCCCATGGACAAAGGAGCCTGGCAGACTGCAGTCCGTGGGGTCTCAAAGAGTCAGAGGCGACCGAGCACGCCTGTTCAACTCAGTCCACCAGTGATCAAGGTGAAACTAACACATCCCCCTGCCTGAGGCTTGCAAGCTCTAGAAGATATTTGCAAGAATTGAATGGTCTTTTTACTTTGTTTCCTCACCTCCCATATCTCTGATCCATAAAAGAACCTGGCATCCAAGCCCCAACAAGATGGGTTTTTTGAGCCACTATTCTGCGATCTTCTCAGTCAACCAGTTTCCAGAATAAAGTGCCTTCTTTATCTCAACACCTTGTCCCTCGGATTTATCGGTATATCCTGGGGCAAGCAGAGTAAACTTGGACTCGTTAACAAAACCAGATCTCTCGTGTTAAGCGATTTAGCACTCTGATGCTGAAGCTGAAGCTCTAATACTTTGGCCACATGATGCGAAGAGCTGACTCATTAGGAAAGACCCTGATGCTGGGAAAGATTGAGGGCAGGAAAATAAGGGGATGACAGAGGACGAGATGTTTGGATGGCATTACCAATTCAATGGACATGAGTTTGAGTAAGTTCCGAGAGATGGTGAAGGACAGGGAAGCCTGGCGTCCTGCAGTCGCAAAGAGTTGACTACAACTAAGCTACTGAACAACATATGGGAAGATACAAGTGTCCAGGCTTAGTGAAATCATTTCTTTCATATGTTTCTCAGCTGTCTGGAACCAAATGCTTCTTTTTGATTGTTCCCATCCTTAGTTCCTCATTTACCATAAGGGGTAGTGGATGTGGCAGTTGGCTGCCTCCTGTGCTTTCTCACACCCTACCCCAGGTCCTCAACCCTGGCTGATGGCTGCCAGATAGCTGGTATTGTTTCATCTGGGCTCAGAAGTTTACATTTGGAAGGCTGGAATCCCCAATGGCTGTGGCATGGCTTGTTTATTGGTATAGCAGAAAATCTTTTATTTCACAAAAATATTTCATTTCACAACCAGCGGGAGATAAAAGGTGAGGGGCACCCCCAGGTACATGCCAATGCTTATATGATCCTGGAAAGCTACCAAGAGAACCAACTCTGGAGTATAGAACCAAGAATAGATTTTAAAACCTTCAGTTCAGTTCAGTTGCTCNCGGGAGATAAAAGGTGAGGGGCACCCCCAGGTACATGCCAATGCTTATATGATCCTGGAAAGCTACCAAGAGAACCAACTCTGGAGTATAGAACCAAGAATAGATTTTAAAACCTTCAGTTCAGTTCAGTTGCTCAGTCGTGTCTGATGCTGTGACCCCATGGACTGCAGCACAGCAGGCTTCCCTGTCCATCATCAATTCCTGGAGCTTGCTCAATCTCGTGTCCATCAAGTCAGTGATGCCATCGAACTATCTCATCCACTGTCAGCCCCCTAACCTCCCACCTTCAATCTTTCCCAGCATCAGGGTCTTTTTCAATGAGTCAGTTCTGTGCATCAGGTGGCCAAAGTATTGGAGTTTCAGCTTCAGCACCAATCCTTCCAATGAATATTCANTCCAGTTCTAACTATTGCTTCCTGACCTGCATACAGATTTCTCAAGAGACAGGTAAGGTGGTCAGGTATTTCCATCTCTTTCAGAATTTTCCACAGTTTATTTTGATCCACACAGTCAAAGGCTTTGGCATAATCAATAAAGCAGAAATAGATGTTTTTCTGGAACTCTCTTGCTTTTTTAGACAGAGCATATTTGACTGTTTGCAAATTAATGAGGAAAACCCAGTCCAAGGAATGCTGGAAAACAGTTCTTGAGACACACATCTCATTGTGGGTGTTCACATGAAAGGAAATTTTATAATATGTTTACTTTCTATTTATTTTGTTATCTGTGAAGCTGAATGTATTTATGGGTTTGTTAGATACATATTTTCTTCACTGTAAATTGTCTCTAGGAGTCCTTTCCTTTTCTATAGTGAGGTCATAGTGTTTTTATACCCATTTCCCCATTTGTTAAAAAGATAGAGTTTTTCGTTGTTATTGTTTTAACCAACTGGGAGTTTTATATTTGGTTAATTTATGTACATAGGTTTCTTGTTGAGGAGAGGAATACTAATTTTCTAGAGATATTGGGAGATAACCCTGTCACAAGTCAATATTTTGGAAGTTCATGGGACCTAGTAAACACAGGTAATCAGCCTCAGATTTGGAAGAAACAGTAACTCAAGATTGGGATAATGATAACTTAATGGTGAACTGTTGTCAGACTTGTGATCTGCAAAGGAGAGAATTTCACTAAGGGACAAGAGACGTGGCTTCAGACTTTCATATGGCAAAAGTTTTATTAGAGTGAAAAAGAGATAGAGAAAGCTTCTAACACAGACATCAGAAGAGGGCAGAGAGTGCCCCATCACTAGTCCTTAGCAAGGGAGCTATATAGTTTTTTCAATTGGTTACTAACAATAGATCAAAAGAATGTCTCAAGGTTGGAAAGGTCTTAACATACATCTTAAGATAACGGAATTAGTCAGAAGTTTCTTAAGAAGGAGAAACGGGTTCTTAAGCGAGATACATTGTTTTTATATAATCATTAGTATGAAGCTTAAGAAAAAACATACCCTTGAGCAAGAGGAGTTATTTTGTTGTGTAATCAATAGCTCTGGGCTTAAAGAAAGTTAGTCTTAGAAGAAGTAGTTTGTTGCCATAGCAACTCAGAGTTTAAGAAAAAAAATGTCTTGTGTGACTAAGAGACAGAAATGTAGAAAAGAAGTTTGTCCTTTTCTCCTCTGGACCCCTTTCTCCTCCTCCTCCTCCTCCTCCTCCTCGAGGGTACCAGACTCCTTATCAATCTACATAAGAATTAATTCTCTCAATAAGCTGTAAAGAGGTGAAAGCTGTGGAATGCAGGAGAGTTCATGGAGAAGGAAGAATAAACACTAGATTCACCTGCCTTCTAATCTGATCTCCTGGGAACAAAGAATGAACAGGAATCATTTTTTTGTGTGTTCAGACCAGTGTTCCCACAGGGAATTCATGTGCTCAGAGGTGGGAGTAACAATGGAAACAGTGCCTAATGAGCAGTCTGGGGAGCTATAACTATTTCTACTACAGCCCCACAGTGTGTAAATCCCTGGTACTGGAAGGACTTGGTTATTGCATTTGGAGTCCCTATTGTGGCTCAGAAACCAATGTTTTAGTCCTTCCTACTGGCCTGTTTGGGAACAGAGCTTCAACTTCCATCATCAGTTACCCAGAGTAATTCAGACATCTGCACAGAGATTCTCCTGTTAGAGACATTACCTAGGTACATCTGAGACCTCAGTAGGTATGTGAAAAGAGGTTCAGAGAAAAATGAACCTGAAAATTTTTACCTAAGTTCACCTGAGATCCAAACAACCCTAGCCCTGAGATGAGAGATTGTCATGTTTCTTTGTTAGGTAGACTAATTCATCTACAATATAAATACACCTAAAAAAGAAATGCCTTTTCAACTCAGAAATATGAGGGTCACTGTTATAACTAATAGCAGGGAAGGAAGTTCAGTTTAATGAGGACAAAGAAGGAAAGGAAGCATAAAATGGTTCCAGTAAAATTAGAACACAATTGAGGAGGTTTACAGTTAGGGGAATTGTAAACTCGAGTATTAAGCTTGAAGACTTGTGCACTGAACTGAAGTCACTCTTTAAATATTTGATGGGATGAAATTGAACATGTTTGTATGTTTGTTAGAAAGACTCAGACTAAGGGAGATGAATTAGTTCGCAACATCATCTCCCAGGGCAAAGAATTCACAGTTGTCTCAGTTCAGTTCAATTCAATTTAGTTGCTCAGTTGTGTCCGACTCTTTGCTACCCCATGGACTGCAGCACTCCAGGCTTCCCTGTCCGTCACCAACTCCCAGAGCTTGCTCCAACTCATGTCCATCGAGTCAGTGATGCCATCTAGCCATCTCATCCTCTGTCGTCCCCTTCTCCTCCTGCCTTCAATCTTTTCCAGCATCACGGTCTTTTCCAGTGAGTCAGTTCTTCGCATCAGGTGGCCAAAGTATTGGAGCTTTAGCTCCAGCATCAGTCCTTCCGATGAATATTCAGGACTGAATTCCTTTAGGATGGACTGGTTGGATCTCTTTGCAGTCCAAGAGACTCTCAACTCCAACACTGCAGTTCAAAAGCATCAGTTCTTCAGCATTCAGCTTTCTTTATAGTCCAACTCTCATATCCATACATGACTACTGGAAAGACCATAGCTTTGACTAGATGGACGTTTGTTGGCAAAGTAACGTCTCTGCTTTTGAATATGCTGTCTAGGTTGGTCATAGCTTTTCTTCCAAGGAGTGAGTGTCTTTTAATTTTATGACTTCAATCACCATATGCAGTGATTTTGGAGCACCTCAAAATTGGTTATTCATATAGGAAACAAATTGTACTTAATATGAAAAAAGATTTTGCTAACAAGCTTTACAATTATTGCACTATCTAGAGGTGGGGAAGCAATGGTGACATTTGAAAGGTAGAAGAAAAAAAATCAGGCACATTTCATCAACAGTTAAATACCTTTCATTTATTGCCAGAAAGGAATTATTCTGAGATTTTTATGTACATTGAATAAATATGTCAAGCACTTGCAGACAATGGATACTACTCTGCTCACTATGTTTTTTTTTTAATTTTAATAATTTAAAAAGTTTGTTTATTTTTGGTCGCGTTGGTTCTTCGTCGCTGTGCGGGCTTTTCTCTAGCTGTGGTGAGCAGGGGCTACTCTCTGATTGCGAGCGAGAGGGCTTCTCACAGCAGTGCGTTCTCGTGCTGCAGAGCCCTGGCTCCAGGGCCTGCAGGCTCAGTAGCTGCGTTGCATGGACTCGGGAGCTGTGGTTTCTGAGCTTTAGAGCGCAGGCTCAGCAGTTGTGACGCATAGGTTTAGTTGCTCCAGGGCGTGTGGAGGATCTTCCCAGACCAGGGATTGAAACTGTCTCCTGCATTGGCAAGCAGATTTGCCGTGAGGGAAGCCCCCAATATGTATTTTTAATGGAACTTTATTTTATAATGTTAGCATACCGAATGTGTTTAACATAAGTGATCATTAATATATCATTTAGGTAAATATGTGAACTCAAAACCACCAAACTCTTTGGTCAAAGATTTAATACTCATAATCAAAACAGCAGTGTTCAGGGTTGGGTTATACACAGGAGCATTATTATGGTTAAGCTTCCTGAGAGAGTGTAAAAAGTTTAACAGACAGTCAAATATTGTTCTGCTTACTATTTGAAAGAGAATTATTAGCCAATGGCAATACCATACAAAATGAACCTGATCTCTTATGATCTCAGAAGCTAAGCAGGGTTAGGATTGGTTCGTACTTGGATGATGGAAAACCGCCTGGGAATACTGGGTGCTGTAGGCTTAAAAATAAATAAAGAAAAGAAAATATTAACACTTACAGTGGTTCAGTTGGCTTCTCATGGAAAAGCAATTAGCATGTGATAGATCCAGGATTCAAAGCTCAATTTTCTGATCCCCCAAATTTGCATATAATACCATTTTTAAAATCTCTCATATTTTCTTCTTTCATCTTTAAAAATGTTCAATGGTTATTTTACCTTGTATATTTTCTGTTGTAAATTGATAATTTATTTCCTAAGTGAATTTATCTAACAAAGTATTTAATCAGTAAAAGGTTGTAACATTATAAAATATTCCTTGTTTCTCTGGAGAATAAATTGTGAGTTTTCCCCATCCTTTTATTAGGTATTCTATGCATTTAGGGGATATGGTTTGGAATGCTGCCAGAATCAGAAAAAAGTCCCTCTCATCATAATCTCTCAGAAACTACCTGAGCATTCTAGATCATTTAATCTCTGATGTGTAGATCTCTTCTTTCACTTTCCATTTTTGAATCTTTTTTATGTTTCCTTAAATACTAGACATCAAATGGGCATATAAATATAGATCTCCATGTTGACATGTCCTTGAGAGAATTATCAATTGGAACTGTGTGCTATTTCTACATTCTTTTTTAACTGAAGTGACCTTGGTTTATAACATTATGTAGTTTTCACATATGCAACGTTATATTTTGAGTTTTACTACACTGTATTCACTACCAAAATATCAGTTTCCAACTGTTGCCACATAACTGTCCCTCTTTATCCACCTCCCCCTCTTCTCTCCTCTGGGAACTATTCTGTTCTCTGTATCTGCGTGTTTCTTTTTATGTGAACTGGTTTGTTCATTTATTTAGTTTTTTTCCCTTTCTCCTATACCACACATGACTGAAATCACATAGTGTCTGTCTTTTTGCCTCTGACTTATTTCCTTCCATCATACCCTCGAGGCCTAGATGGACCTTTGTCAAAAAATGTCAATAGTTCTTTCATTTTAGCCAAGCAATATTCCATTGTAGATACATACCACAGCTTCTTTATCCATCCATCTGTCAGTACACACTCAGGTTGCTTCCATGTCTTGGCTATTGTAAATAATGCTGTAGTAAATATTGGTATGCATGTAACTTTTCAAATTAGTGTTTAATGGTTTTTTGGAGGGGAGGGGCATAAATATCCAGAAGTAGAATTGCTAAATGATGCGGTAGTTTTATTTTTAAAATTTGAGAAACTGCCATACTATTTTTTATAGTGGCACCACCAATTTACATTCCCACCAATAGTGTATAAGTTTTCCCCTTTGTCCCCATCCTCTTCAATGCTTGTTATTTCTTGTAGTTTTTTTTTTTTTTTGGTAACAGCCATTGTAATGGACCTGAGGTGATAGTCTGTGTCTTTTTTTTTCCAGAAGTTTTATGGTTTCTCAGGTCTAATAGTCAAGAATTTAATCTATTCTGAATTTATTTTTTATAACTTTTTTTTGCAATTTTAAATAGGATGGTATTCTTTTTTTTT
>SJYW01031516.1:58874-69004 GCA_006410735.1 Raphicerus campestris | reverse complement strand
GTCACGGTTCTGCGGGACAGCGGCCTTCCTGGGACCAGCTGGGGTTCTGAGGTGCACAGTCCTGGACGTCATGGTTCTGCAGGACAGCGGCCTTCTGGGGACCAGCTGGCGTTCTGAGGTGCAGACTCCTGGACATCACGGTTCTGAGGGACAGTGGCCTTCCAGGAGCCAGCTGGGGTTCTGAGGTGCACACTCCTGGACGTCACGGTTCTGCGGGACAGCGGCCTTCCGGGGACCAGCTGGGGTTCTGAGGTGCAGACTCCTGGATGCCAGGTGTGTGCACATGTGTCGTACGTGCCCGCGTGCGAGTGCACGCTCACATGTGTTAGTGGGGAGAGCACGGGGGTGGGAGATAAGCTTGTGGACAGGACCCGGCCGGCCTTCCCAGCTCCCATCCAGGACAACAGCTGCAGGGGCCCCGGGGGCAGCCGACGAAGTGACCCCCTTAGCGTCTTGCCACCCAGCCACCCCCTCCCACATCTCTGGAGGCCAGAAGTCTGCAGCCAAGCTGTGAGCAGGGCTGAGCTCCCTCCAGAGGCCCTGTGGAGGAGCCCTCTGCCTCTCGCAGGCCCTGGTGGTGGCGCAGTCCCCGACCCAGGGTGCACCCTGCCCATCCCTGTATCCCTCCCCACGCACTGTCTTCCCTGTGTCCCTGTGGCTTGAACTCTCCTCTCCTTTTTTTTTTTTTTTTTAACAGCCACCAGCTGCTGGATTAAGAGCCCACCCAAATCCAGGAGGACTTCATCTTGACATCCCTAACTTAGCGACCTCGGTGAGGGCCTATCTCCAACTGGGGTCAGAGTCACGGGTGCTGGAGTTAGGACCTGGCACGTCTTTGGGGAGCACGAGGCGACCTGCTGCAAAAGCCTGGGGCTGAGCGAGAGGGCCGGAGGGGTCCCGGGTGACTCAGGCGGGGAACGGCCAGAGTCCGCGTGTCCCAGTGCGCGTGCTCAGCGCTCTGACAGCGACTCCCGTTAGGGGGCTCACAGTGGGCCCCAGGGCCTGGCGGTGAGGGGCCTACTGGCGGCAGGCAGGGGAGGACCGAAGCCGGGGCCCCTGGGACGCGGCCGCTCCTGGGGCTGCAGGGCCGCACCTGGAGTCCTGGGCACCGCGCTGCGCCTCCCATGGCGGTGCCCTCGTGCTTCCGACTGTCCGCATCTCCACCCCTTCCTCCCAGCGCCGGCTCCCTGCTCCTGGCAGGGACTCCACTGGGGGTTCTGGCCTGAGGAAGTCACCCGGCTTTCAGGGGAAGACGTACTTTGTGTTCTAAACCTCAGCAGCGTCCGGACCTCACCCGGAACACCCCGGTCCTGCAGGAGCACGTGCCACAGAGATGCCATCAGGGGCCCTGCCCTGGGACAGCGTGACTTCCACGGCCACCGCGCAGGGCGTGGAGGGCCGTTCTCGAAGGGTCTGGAACCCGGCTGTGTGCTCATCCGAGGGGAGGGTCTGGAACACTGCCCCAGCCGTGTGCTCATTCGCGTCTTCTCTTTCAGCTGTCCTCAGAGCAGGACACGACTGGATTCTGCACGCCGCATCTCTGCCGGCTGCTGGGGCGCTGGGGGCGTGGAGGATGAGCACACAGGCCTAGGGCAGAAGGCACTCAGCTAGGCCGGCCGGGCGCTCACAGTGCCCGCTTCTGTTCTGACCCCCTTCTCCAGGTCGGATGGCGAGACACCAGTCCTCAGGGGGCCGGCGTCCCGGCAGGCTTGGTCACGGGAGAGTCGCGGGGTCTGCGGGGTCTGCCAGGTCTCGCCGGCTTTGCGTCTCACGGAGCGCGGTCTCCTTTTCCTGCAGACGCCAGGGCTCTCTGTCCCCGCCGCCGCCGTCTGCGGGTGACGGGGACCCCTCTGTGGGGCTGGGTCTGTGCTTTTCCCCAGTGCTTTCCCGCAGTTTCCCAAATAATCCTCAGCTGCCCCGTGAGTGCGACAGAGCTTGTAGTGTGTTTAGGTCAGTATATAGATGTTAGAGTTCCATCCCTGGGAAGATCCCCCGGGGTAGGAAATGGCAGCCCACTCCAGTGTTCTTGCCTGGAGGAGCCCATGGATGGAGGAGCCTGGCAGGGTTCGGTCCATGGGGTCATAAAGAGTTAGACGCGATTGAAGCAGCTTTGCACAGATATTAGAGACTTGCTTAAATTTCCCTAGATTTCCACAGAAGTCACACTGTTGGTCCCAGAAGCTGGGTGGATTTATTTCTGAAAAACCGGTGAATTCCTGTAACATGAGACCTTTGTGCCGCACATTTCCTTACCGACAGGCGACAGTCGTCGGAGGGAAGGCACGATGTCCTGTGGTCACGTGATGTAACCTCAGAGGAAGTGGCTCCTCCCGCGTGCAGGTGGTGTGGGGAGCGTTTCCTGCCCGCAGCAGTGCCGTGAGCCCCTCGGGCTGTGGTGTTATCAGCCCTGTTCTATTAATTAGACTGTGCCTCTAACAGAACTCAGGGGGAGAGGCGATTGGGTTCCCATATGTGCTGTGAAGTTAGCAGCTCCTGCAGCCGTCTGTTACACTATGCTCTTTTCTCCTGTGAATATATATTAACAGATATGCGTGTATGTGTGTGTGCATGTGTGTCTACGTGAGCACACGCATTTGCCTTCCTCAGCCTTGCCACTTACCGCTTTTTTCTTATAAAAGTTGCAACCGCTTACTGATAACGAGTCCTTTCACTATGAGATCTAGTCCACGTGCTGTGTGCTTAACACACACGCAGTCAGAACCATTCATTTCTTTTATGCACGATTCCACTGATCAAATGCTAGGGCTGCAGGCCGCCCGAGAACATCGCAAAGTTTCCCAAGGTGATAAAGCTCAGGCAGTTGAACGACCAGCCAGGGGCTCCTTTGCTTGGGCTGCTTTCCAAGGCGTGACACGCAGCGTGCTGTGACCGTGCCTGGGTACCACACTGACCCAGAGATCCAGCTTTCCCCGGAGACCTCCCACCTCTTTCCACATCCCTCTCCCCCCACCCCTGGCCCACACCCTTC
Source organism: Raphicerus campestris (assembly GCA_006410735.1). Lineage (NCBI taxonomy): Eukaryota > Metazoa > Chordata > Mammalia > Artiodactyla > Bovidae > Raphicerus > Raphicerus campestris. Next base: position 66,015 of record SJYW01031516.1, on the reverse strand, counting down.
TCGGCAAAGTGCTGCTCCGCACGAGGAACCACGGGCCATCCCCTCGGGGGTCTCAGGGCAGGTGTGCTTGTCCTGGAACCACCAGAACCTTTTGCTGAGATCTGGATGCCACAGGAGGGTGCTGACTTGGAAACTCTTCTCTTAAGGCCAATCTGGGTTTTTCATGCCTGCTTCTCCTGCACCGGCTCAGGGATCATCATCCACAGAGCAGGGTTGAAGCGCACTCCTGGATAGCTGAGACTATAGGAAAACGCAGGATTTGCCCATGAGATGTGATTAGTAATTCCACAGAATGAGGAAAGCTGCGTGAGGAAAAAGAGAACCACCAATAACTGTGGTCTGAGCTGTAATCCTCAACGATGTTGAATGGAAGCTGAAGGAAAATTTGTAAGCCAGCATGCGCAGAGCAGTGAATCAGATAGTAGTTGGGGAAATCATGGTAAAATATTTAAAACCAAAAGTCCCCGGGGGGCCTGTGGTCATCCAAGACACTTTGTTAAAAGCCAGTGGAAGCAACACAACACATCTAAACACCACGTGAAGGCCCAGCTAACTTTTTTTAGGTGTGTGCCACAACGAAGGGAACCAGACAAAAACCCACCCTCAGGCTCTGCAGGAGGGAAATTCGCAGTGCTTTTTTCTTCAGACACGTGCCAGCACTTCTCACGTTCCAGGCCCTGGGCTGGCTGCTGGCATTAAGTCCATCCTCGGAGCCAGCCATGGTCTCTGCACCTGTGAGTGCTGGATCCCTCGGAGAAGATTCACCAGAAACACACCTGGAGAGGAATCCACACTGTGGAAGAGGCGACATGCTGCTGAGACGTGGAGAAGAGGGCTGTTGCGGATGGCGTGGATGGTGGAGGGGAAGGGCAAGAGTGAGCAGGATTCCTGAGCTCTGGAGTGAGCCCAAAGTGGAAGAGAAGCTGGTTTTCTGGATACAGATAGAATGCGAGGATTTATGTTCGTGGCAGGAGAGGTGTGCTATCAGAGCAGGACTGAAATAGGGTAAGACAGCCACACGGCTTCTGGCCTTTGGGAGACACCTCATGAAACTGAAGAGCTGAATCCTTGAACAGGATTGGGAAGGACTAAGAAAAACTCATCAGCAATAGATTTATGAGGACCTACCGATGATGCTGGAAAGAGCCTGGCTGGTGCCCCAGCTGCTGAGATCAGTGTCGCAGGCCCCAAGCTTGTCCTCCGCTGTGGGGCCTTAGAGCAGAGCTCTTGGCCTCAGGGTGGGGGACTTGGCTCTCTGCGGAGCTGGGTCTGCCCACGGCCCTGTAGGAAGGGACACGGCTGCCCCTCCCGCCTGGTGAGATCCGGCACCGCCCCCTGCCTCACCGTCTGGTCAAGAACTCCCAACCACTCCACAGGCATCCTGCTGCCTCGGGCAAGAGTGTGGGGCTGGTTTCAGGATCCGGCATCCTTGGAGTGGCTGCAGGTGAGACAGTAGCTGAAAAGAGCTGGAAGAAGAAATCCCAGCGATGCCGTCACCTCTCACAGGACAGATACTAACGGAGTTTACTCCGGGCTAGGCTGGGTGTGTGATTGTTTCCAGGCCCAAGACCATCCTCCTGCTGATCACACAACAGGCCAGTCAACAAACACACAGGTAGCTGAGGCGAGAAATAGCAACTTCATGCGGAAAGCCAGCAGAGCAGGCCGGCCTGTGTCCTGAAGACCCGCCCTGCCTCAGTTAGCATTCAGGCCTCTTTTATGCTAAAAGAAGAGGGAGTTAAGTCCTGGTTCTGGGCAGCCTCTGGAGGGGGTGTGTTATTAGTAACTTCTTCCTTCCTTCAGCTCCTCACAGGTGGGCTGGTCGGGAAATTTCCTGTGAGCTAACAAAGGCATTTTAGTTCAACGCCCAGGTATTGGAAGCAAAGTTCCCAGAGCTGGGCTGTGATGTAAAAGTTAAGCTTATAGGCAGCATCTCTCGAATGTCCCTGATGGTTCAGGGATAAAGACTCTGACTTCAGGGCAGGTGATGCAGGAGACACGGGTTCAGTCCCTGGGTCAGGACTGTCCCCTGGAGAAGGAAACGACCACCCACCCCAGTATTCTTGCCTGGGAAACGCTATGGCCAGAGGAGCCTGGAGGGCTGCCGTCCACAGTGCCGCAGAGTCGGACATGCCTGACAGGACTAAACACCGGGAGGGTGTGGCGCCTCCTGCGGGCTTGAGCTGGGGTGCGTGCGGGAAGTGATTTCTTTGTCCTTCTGTCGACATGAAGTGCGGGGAATATTGACAGAACGCAAGCCCCTTCCCCCCCGTGAAAAGCTATCTTTCCGATTATAACGATTATCTACCTGGTAACAAAAATGTCCACATGCTCCAGACATGTGTGTGTGTGTTTCTGGAGTTGCTGCTCCTGTTGTTTGGTGGCTCCTTGCGATTGCAGCCTGCCCGGCGCCTCTGTCCATGGGAGTGCCCAGGCAGGAATCCTGCAGCGGGCTGCCACTTCTCCGCACGGCTCCTGCACTAGAGGGGTGCAGGAAGGCGACCCCAGCCCTTTTCTCTGACTCACTTCATGGAGCAGACAGCCTGGTCCTCTCCTCCCTGGGGCTCAGTCATTGTTTTCCTGTCCTGAAAACACTCCCACCCCAGGCGCAGAGGGTTCCAGGCCAGGCAGGAAATAACTCATTGTCTGGTACCTCAAAGCCACAGTAATCCAAAACATGACTTGTTTTTCAGTACCGACTCCTGGCCTGTCAGGAGTCGCTGTGCATCTGGGCGCAGAGGCTGTCGGGAGGGAAGGCGCCCGATGCAGGCGGGATCAAGCGTCAGGAGGTGAAGTGAGGACACAGGAAGCAGGCGAGGGGGCTTCTGGGCCCCGGGGGTGGGAGGGCAGGGCTGGCAGACAGCGCACAGTGGTTTCTGTCTGCGTGTCAGCTCTTAAACCCTCCACTAGGCACCGGGTGAATGCCCAGCTTCTCACCTTGCTCAACGCGTATTTCCAATTTGTGTTTGCACAATGCATATGCTTAGCTGCTGGTGGGACCCCATGACTGCATGCCATGTGTTTTTTTTCCATTTATCTCACAGGCAGATTTCATGTTTTTGAAGGACTCTGCCTCCCTGTCAGTTTTAACGACGTTATTGCTTCAGTCCACTGTAGCTGGTGAATCTGCAATGACTCAGGGGTTAAAACTAAGCTCATCATTCAGGGAGCATTTAGAAACAGGGAGGGGTGCAACATCCTTGACCTTGAAGGCGGCCCATCAGCTGCTGCCCCGCCCTCCTGGGAGGATGGAGATGCTTCCCCCACCCGCTCCAGACAGGAGTGCCTCCCGATGCTGCTGCCTAATCTGCCTTTTTTTTATATCAGATTCACCTCCTGTGGCACCTTNATGTGTGTGTGTGTTTCTGGAGTTGCTGCTCCTGTTGTTTGGTGGCTCCTTGCGATTGCAGCCTGCCCGGCGCCTCTGTCCATGGGAGTGCCCAGGCAGGAATCCTGCAGCGGGCTGCCACTTCTCCGCACGGCTCCTGCACTAGAGGGGTGCAGGAAGGCGACCCCAGCCCTTTTCTCTGACTCACTTCATGGAGCAGACAGCCTGGTCCTCTCCTCCCTGGGGCTCAGTCATTGTTTTCCTGTCCTGAAAACACTCCCACCCCAGGCGCAGAGGGTTCCAGGCCAGGCAGGAAATAACTCATTGTCTGGTACCTCAAAGCCACAGTAATCCAAAACATGACTTGTTTTTCAGTACCGACTCCTGGCCTGTCAGGAGTCGCTGTGCATCTGGGCGCAGAGGCTGTCGGGAGGGAAGGCGCCCGATGCAGGCGGGATCAAGCGTCAGGAGGTGAAGTGAGGACACAGGAAGCAGGCGAGGGGGCTTCTGGGCCCCGGGGGTGGGAGGGCAGGGCTGGCAGACAGCGCACAGTGGTTTCTGTCTGCGTGTCAGCTCTTAAACCCTCCACTAGGCACCGGGTGAATGCCCAGCTTCTCACCTTGCTCAACGCGTATTTCCAATTTGTGTTTGCACAATGCATATGCTTAGCTGCTGGTGGGACCCCATGACTGCATGCCATGTGTTTTTTTTCCATTTATCTCACAGGCAGATTTCATGTTTTTGAAGGACTCTGCCTCCCTGTCAGTTTTAACGACGTTATTGCTTCAGTCCACTGTAGCTGGTGAATCTGCAATGACTCAGGGGTTAAAACTAAGCTCATCATTCAGGGAGCATTTAGAAACAGGGAGGGGTGCAACATCCTTGACCTTGAAGGCGGCCCATCAGCTGCTGCCCCGCCCTCCTGGGAGGATGGAGATGCTTCCCCCACCCGCTCCAGACAGGAGTGCCTCCCGATGCTGCTGCCTAATCTGCCTTTTTTTTATATCAGATTCACCTCCTGTGGCACCTTGTGATCCTCTGGCTTTCCGTTGCCTAGGATACCAAACAGGGCCGCGGCAGGGGCCGAGTGAGGGCGGGGGGGCTGCATGTTCTCTGGAGCTCGCCAGGTGGAAGGGGGGCCGCCTCTTTATCCGACAAGAATTTCTGCAGCCGCCGGGCAGCCTCATTAGGGTTTTCCCATGCCACCTCACAAAGGACAGCAGGCGCGGACAAAAGTGAGATGCTAGCCGGCTGTATCCCTTTGTCCAGGCCTGGCCGGACCTCCCGGCTGAGGCACGCATAATTCAGGGCAGCTGGCTCAGTGCAGCGCGCTCCCCTGAAAGAAAGAGTGGCCCTGGGGAGGAGGGGTCGAGGGACAGGGGCTGGTCTAATTAGGAAGACCCAGTTGGGCTTAATATTTACATAAGGCAGAGCTAAAAATTTCTCAGGTTGTTGAGAAAGGGAGAAAGTAAGAATTTAACCTCTCAGAGCAGCAAGATAAGTGGAAGTGAAGCGCTTTCTAATTTTCATGGCATTTGGCCTCTGAAACAGTCTTTCGAGGGTGCGGCCAGAACTCAGGCCTTGATGCCCACGTGGGCTGAGGCTGCCTCTCTCAGAAAGATTTCTGAAATCATCAGCGCTTTTTCCCAGGACCCAGTCAGGTCGCATTATCTCATGGGATTCACAGGACTGCTTCATCCCTGTTTTCCTGAGAGCAGACCAGGCTGATGGAGCTGTGCTCACGGCCTCCCGATCCTGCAAACCATGCCAGGGACCCAGGCGGGCGTGCCCCTCGGTCCTGCTTCAGGCCGCTGGCCCGTCAGCTGGCCCTGGGTGCGCCCACCGGAGCAAGGCAGAGGCTCTGCGGGTCTTGTCACCAGTTCCTGCTCAACACCTCCAGCCTCCATAGTTCACAGAGCTGCGCAGGAAAGGGAAATGAGAAAGGGAAGCCTGTTCCGAGATGCTGTAGTGATTCTAGTCTCGTGCAGTGGCAAGGCTGTTCGTGTTTTCTGTCTGAAGAGTTCAGCGGAAGGTGGGACTTCTCTACTGGTCCTGTGGGTAAGAATCTACCTTGCAACGCAGGGGATTCAGGTTCAATTCCTGGTCAGGGAACTAGGACTCCACACGGCCAGGTGCATCTAAGCCCAAGTGCCCCAGCTCCTGAGCCTGTGTGCTCCAGAGACAGTGCTCTGCAAATGCTAAGCCCCAGAGCCACAGCTGGAGAAAGAAGCCTGCCACAGCGAAGAGCCCGCCCTCAGCGGCAGAAGAGCTGGTGCACGGCAAGGGAGGTCCCGAGGGCCGCAACCAAGACCCGAGGCTGCCAGATAGACACATGAAGCTGTGCAAGCCACATTCCGTCCAGAGAAAAAGCATTCAGTAAAAGGTGATCTTGCTCCTGGGACAGGGCGTCCCCGTTTCTGATTGTTCTAGTTGTCCTTAAAACCCTCAACCCACAGAGTCACCTGTGACTCCTGACTGCGTGGTGGGGTCTCGTCCTCCGATGGGGCCTGAGGGGGTGTGGAGGTCAGGTACACTGGCACGCGTGTGCACATATACACACTGTTACACCCAAGTCGCAGAATCTCCCAGTGACCACCAGGGAGCCCATATCCGATGCAAAAGCAAGAGAGTCTTTATTACCAAGCTCGAGCCGGGGCTCCCACCAGCACCGACGCAGCGGCTACAGGGAGGAGCCCTGAGCTCTGGGTTACACTGCTTATATAGGGAATATTCAGGTAAAAGGGTAACAAGGGGTGTTCGGGCTGAAGGACTACTGCTGATTGGTTACCCTCTTCTGTAGGGCTGTGTGTGGATTTCTGATTGGGTTTTTTTTATTTCCAAGGTAAATCAGTACTTCCAAAGTAAATCACAAAGGTAGATCATTACTTCCACAGTAAATCACAAGTAAATCATTAGTTCCAAGGTAAAGCACAAATGTAAATCTGCCTCTTGAGAAATCTATGCAGGTCAAGAAGCAACAGAACTGGACATGGAACAACAGACTGGTTCCAAAGAGGAAAAGGAGGACGTCAAGGCTGTATATTGTCACCCTGCTTATTTAACTTCTATGCAGAGTACATCATGAGAAACGCTGGACTGGAAGAAACACAAGCTGGAATCAAGATTGCTGGGAGAAACATCAGTAACCTCAGATATGCAGATGACACCACCTTTATGGCAGAAAGTGAAGAGGTGCTAAAAAGCCTCTTGATGAAGGTGAAAGAGGAGAGTGAAAAAGTTGGCTTAAAGCTCAACATTCAGAAAACGAAGATCATGGCATCTGGTCCCATCACTTCATGGGAAATAGATGGGGAAACAGTGGAAACAGTGTCAGACTTTATTTTTGGGGGCTCCAAGATCACTGCAGATGGTGAATGCAGCCATGAAATTAAAAGACGCTTACTCCTTCCTTGGAAGAAAAGTTATGACCAACCTAGATAGCGTATTCAAAAGCAGAGACATTACTTTGCCGACTAAGGTCCATCTAGTCAAGGCTATGGTTTTTCCTGTGGTCATGTATGGATGTGAGAGTTGGACTGTGAAGAAAGCTGAGTGCTGAAGAATTGATGCTTTTGAACTGTGATGTTGGAGAAGACTCTTGAGAGTCCCTTGGACTGCAAGGAGATCCAACCAGTCCATTCTGAAGGAGATCAGCCCTGGGATTTCTTTGGAATGAATGATGCTGAAACTGAAGCTCCAGTACTTTGGCCACCTCATGCGAAGAGCTGACTCATTGGAAAAGACTCTGATGCTGGGAGGGATTGGGAGCAGGAGGAGAAGGGGACGACCGAGGATGAGATGGCTGGATGGCAT
>SJYW01031516.1:34672-55165 GCA_006410735.1 Raphicerus campestris | reverse complement strand
TTATTTAACTTCTATGCAGAGTACATCATGAGAAACGCTGGACTGGAAGAAACACAAGCTGGAATCAAGATTGCTGGGAGAAACATCAGTAACCTCAGATATGCAGATGACACCACCTTTATGGCAGAAAGTGAAGAGGTGCTAAAAAGCCTCTTGATGAAGGTGAAAGAGGAGAGTGAAAAAGTTGGCTTAAAGCTCAACATTCAGAAAACGAAGATCATGGCATCTGGTCCCATCACTTCATGGGAAATAGATGGGGAAACAGTGGAAACAGTGTCAGACTTTATTTTTGGGGGCTCCAAGATCACTGCAGATGGTGAATGCAGCCATGAAATTAAAAGACGCTTACTCCTTCCTTGGAAGAAAAGTTATGACCAACCTAGATAGCGTATTCAAAAGCAGAGACATTACTTTGCCGACTAAGGTCCATCTAGTCAAGGCTATGGTTTTTCCTGTGGTCATGTATGGATGTGAGAGTTGGACTGTGAAGAAAGCTGAGTGCTGAAGAATTGATGCTTTTGAACTGTGATGTTGGAGAAGACTCTTGAGAGTCCCTTGGACTGCAAGGAGATCCAACCAGTCCATTCTGAAGGAGATCAGCCCTGGGATTTCTTTGGAATGAATGATGCTGAAACTGAAGCTCCAGTACTTTGGCCACCTCATGCGAAGAGCTGACTCATTGGAAAAGACTCTGATGCTGGGAGGGATTGGGAGCAGGAGGAGAAGGGGACGACCGAGGATGAGATGGCTGGATGGCCATGAGTCTGAGTGAACTCCGAGAGATGGTGATGGTGATGGTGATGGACAGGGAGGCCTGGCGTGCTGCGATTCATGGGATCGCAAAGAGTCGGACACGACTGAGCGACTGAACTGAACTGAACTGAACTGAAGGTAAAGCACAAATTCTAGGATGTAAAGTCAGGAGGTTTGATCTAAGAGCTGATTGGCTCGTGCAGAGTGGGGCAAGGTTAGGCAATATTCAAAGTCTAAGTCTGTTGGCCCTGAACCTTTGTAAAATGGAGTTCTTTTACAAGATGGAGTAGCTCAGGCTCTTCAACACAAGTACACACACACACATAAATATATACACACAAACATACAAACACAAACACACACAAAATACACACAAACACACACAAAATACATGCACACACACACACACACGTGCTTGTTTGTGTGGTGTGTGTGGTGTGGATTTCATCAGATCTGTGGATCAGTTGGGAGGAATTAGCATTTTAGCAGTATTAACTCCTTCAGCCCGTGACACTGTCTCTTCCTTTGTTGGGGTCACCCGTCGTCTCTCTCAGCTATGCACTGCATTTTCATTTATTTTGTTAAAGTTCTCCTTAAGCATGTTTTTTGTGCTTTTATGCAAGATTTAAAAAAAGTCACTTTCCAGTTTGCGCGTTGCTCCTGTATGTGGCTATGGCGGGCTTGTGGTGGCGCTGTCGGCGTCCTGCTCAATTACTCTGCACCTGTGGAAGGTTCCTGTCGCAGCTCCTTAGAGCTTCCTAAGCACTTGGTCACGTCATTTGCAAACAAAGGCAGATCTTAGGCTGCCTTACTAGAGCGTGTAAGTTGCATTTCCGTTCTTGGCTTAGCTCACTGGCTCGTGCAGCCTTGAACAGAAGTGGTAGGGACGTGCATTCCCGCCTGGCTCACGGTCTTAGAAAGAAAAGGGTCTTCACGGTGACCCTCAGGGAAAGTCGCTGGTCACCCGCCCTGTGACACTGCCCGCTCCAGGCCCGGCGCAACTCCACAGCCTCGTCTGGGCCCGTGCGCAGGGCCTGGGGCTGCAAACACCACACCGTGCTCGCAGCTGGGGGGGGGGCCCCCACACGGGCGGAGCTGCAGACAACGGGGGCATGCTCTATCTCTACCCGAGCTTCCCTCCTGGAGACAAAGTCCCTGGGAGGTGGCTGAGCAGGGCTGTGGGACGCCTGGGCATTGTGGTTGTTTGGGGGAGGTCCGCGTGGGAGGCTCTGGGGGTCCAGACCCGCTCACCTGCGTGCTGCCGGCCGACTCACCAGGCACCTGGAGGGATCCCTTTCCTTGCCTGTGGCCCGGCCAGGACAGCACCCCCAGCAGTTGTGAGGACTGAGCGACTTCCTACGGGGACACGCCTAGGAGTGTGCACGCACACGTCAATGTTCCCGCAACGAAAGCACGCGTGTTTCCCAAACTCATTAGACCAATACAGCCGCTTTTATGAATGTCTTCTGAGACTAATGTTTCTTGGAACGCATTTTTGGAAAATCTGTTCAGCGGAAAAACAATGGGTTTTGGACTTAGACTCTAAATCTATGGGGAATTTTCTTTCCTTTTTGGTGTGGGCGGTGTATTTCACTGAGTAATGTATTTGTTTTCGAACAGGGTGCATGGGAGTAAAATATCTTTCTTTTACTCTCAAAGTGAAACAGCAGTTTGGCTGACTGTTGGTTCCCATCCTCTTCCCCTCGGGCTTCCCAGGTGGAGCCACAGTGGTGAAGAGTCTGCCTGTCAATGCAGGAGATGTAAGAGACATGAGATCTATCCCTGGGTTGGAAAGATCCCCTGGAGGAGGGCATGCCAATACTCTTTCTCTCACATTCCCTATCCTAGCTGCTTTTTAAACTTGTTCGTTCAGTTGCTAAGTTGNGAAAGTCGCTGGTCACCCGCCCTGTGACACTGCCCGCTCCAGGCCCGGCGCAACTCCACAGCCTCGTCTGGGCCCGTGCGCAGGGCCTGGGGCTGCAAACACCACACCGTGCTCGCAGCTGGGGGGGGGGCCCCCACACGGGCGGAGCTGCAGACAACGGGGGCATGCTCTATCTCTACCCGAGCTTCCCTCCTGGAGACAAAGTCCCTGGGAGGTGGCTGAGCAGGGCTGTGGGACGCCTGGGCATTGTGGTTGTTTGGGGGAGGTCCGCGTGGGAGGCTCTGGGGGTCCAGACCCGCTCACCTGCGTGCTGCCGGCCGACTCACCAGGCACCTGGAGGGATCCCTTTCCTTGCCTGTGGCCCGGCCAGGACAGCACCCCCAGCAGTTGTGAGGACTGAGCGACTTCCTACGGGGACACGCCTAGGAGTGTGCACGCACACGTCAATGTTCCCGCAACGAAAGCACGCGTGTTTCCCAAACTCATTAGACCAATACAGCCGCTTTTATGAATGTCTTCTGAGACTAATGTTTCTTGGAACGCATTTTTGGAAAATCTGTTCAGCGGAAAAACAATGGGTTTTGGACTTAGACTCTAAATCTATGGGGAATTTTCTTTCCTTTTTGGTGTGGGCGGTGTATTTCACTGAGTAATGTATTTGTTTTCGAACAGGGTGCATGGGAGTAAAATATCTTTCTTTTACTCTCAAAGTGAAACAGCAGTTTGGCTGACTGTTGGTTCCCATCCTCTTCCCCTCGGGCTTCCCAGGTGGAGCCACAGTGGTGAAGAGTCTGCCTGTCAATGCAGGAGATGTAAGAGACATGAGATCTATCCCTGGGTTGGAAAGATCCCCTGGAGGAGGGCATGCCAATACTCTTTCTCTCACATTCCCTATCCTAGCTGCTTTTTAAACTTGTTCGTTCAGTTGCTAAGTTGTGTCTGACTCTTTGTGACCCCATGGACCACAGCACGCCAGGCCTCCCTGTCCATCACCAACTCCTGGAGTTTACTCAAACTCATGTCCTTTGAGTTGGTGATGCCATCCAACCATCTCATCCTCTGTCGTCCCCTTCTCCTCCTGCCTTCAATCTTTCCCAGCATCAGGGTCTTTTCTAATGAGTCAGCTCTTTGCATCAGGTGGCCGAAGTATTGGAGCTTCAGCGTCAGCTTCAGTCCTTCCAGTGAAATATTCAGGGTTGATTTCCTTTTACGATTGACTGGTTTGATTTCCATGTTGTTCAAGGGACTCTCAGGAGACAAATTTCCTACACTAACCACTTTTTAAATTTGATGCCACAATAAGGGCCTTGGTCTGGAGAGGCCAGACTCTTCTTCAGTATGATTCTTCTTCATAAATCACAGGAAATGTAGCATTTCCTTCTACACAGAGTCAAGAGAATTGGCCAGTTTGCATTTATTTGTGTATTCTGCCCACCCCTAGTGGAGGGGCTCAGGAATTCTCCTGTTACACATTTGGTTATGGCTCCCCAGGCCTGGCACACCTTTGTGAGTCAGTTATTTTCACGCTAACGCTTTGTAACAAGCTGCCCCGACCTCCACGGCTGCAGCCAGGCCCACGTGTTCCCGGCGGTAACTGAACACCTGCCTGGTTAAAGGCACTGTGCCCCTCACTCTGGATTTCGTAAAATCTCTCTTTCTTCCCAATCTCTCTCTCCTGCCTCTCTTGTCTTAATGCTAGGCAAGTTATATATGAGAGTCTTCTAATTCAGTAATCTGGTTTTAAGCATAATAGCAGTCACTGATGATCGAAGAAATGCAAATAATAACCCACAGAATCGGACTCTCCATTGGATCCGAGGCGCTGGGGGGGGCCTGAGCTGCTTCCCACGCTGCCGGTGGAGGTGTCGGGCCCTCAGGCTGAGGCTGAATCAGGAAGAAGAGACCGGAGTCCCTGACGGCTCCCGAAGCTGGAGGCCCCACCCCGACCCCGTCCAAGCGCCCGGGTCGGTGCCGCAGAACTTCAGTGCGCTGTGCGCACCAAGCTCCCACCTCTTATGCTGAGGCTGAGCTGTCCAGCAGGCCAGCCACTGCTCAGGGACCTGAAAGCGGCTCATCCCAACTGACAGATCGTGAGAGTGAGACACACACCAGGTCAGGAAGATACAGCAGCAAAAAGTCTCTCGTCACTAGAGCCACAGTGGCTACATATTGAAATGATGAGCTTTGGATATTTGAGTCACATGAAATATGCCATTAAGATTAATTGCAACTATTTATTTTTATTTTTTAATGCGGCTCCTAGGAAGTATAGTATTATGTACGTGGCTTGCATTAAATCTCTACTGGGCCTTATATTTCCACAGCTGTCTGTATTATATCTGACACTGGAGGCTACTGGACACCGTAGCAATACTCTGCTGGACGTTACTACCTTAAAGTCACTTAGGTTTAGACAACTCCCTCAAGTCATTTAGGTTTCGACAAAGGCTACGCCCTAAGTTTTATTGTTCTTAAAAAACAAAAATAATTGTATTATGCTCTTGGTGGCTTCCCTGGTGGCTCAGACGGTAAAGTGTCTGTCTACAATTTGGGAGACCCGGGTTCAGTCCCTGGGTTGGGAAGATCCCCTGGAGAAGGAAATGGCAATCCACTCCAGTACTATTGCCTGGAAAATCCCATGGGCAGAGGAGCCTGGTAGGCTACAGTCCATGGGGTCGCAAAAAGTCGGACACGCCTGGGCGACTTCACTTTCACTTTCACGCTCTAAGTTTTATTGTTCTTAAAAAACAAATATAATTGTATTATGCTTATCTATTTGGCCTCTTATTGTCCTTTACTTGACCTTCTGTTGTATTTTATCTTATAATGCTTAGTCTTTTTTACAATGATGTATTCATTTTTATCTCTGGTTTATTTTAAATGGAAAAGAGGAAATCACACCTCAGAGAGAGACTGTTGGTGTTCAAAAAGGGTCGCTAGTACTTTTTAAAATTCCTCCAGTTTCCACCAAGGACTTTCCGGCGCAGAGGGGCTGTGTCTCCTCCTGTGAGGACGACCCCCACGTTCAGCCTCAGGGTCTCAGCACTCCGGCAAGCCCTCTGTCTAGCCATCTCACAGAAGGACTTCGCAGGCCCTGGTGGGGACCCCGACTCCTGTGACTCCTGGGAAACTTGGGCTGTGCCTGACTGCTCAGCTGTGCCTCCATGCAGGAGCTCCTGGGGTCACACCACTGCCCTCGATGGCGGGGACCCCCAGGGACCCCCGGGGGCTGGCCGAGGCCGCACCAGGTCAGAGCAGGGAGCCTGCTTCTCCAGGCCCACCGCCGTCACTCGCATCCTCCCACCCCACCCCTCCAGAGGCCCCCTCCTGGCTCACTGACCACCGTGGGTGGTGGGCAGTGACTCCATTCTCAGACCCCTGGCTGACCTCCCCGTGTAGGCTGGGCCCCCACCTGGCCTCCGGCTCCAGGACAGGAGGGGAGCCGTGCAGGGCGGAAAGGGACCCGTTCCCCTGGGCTCCTTCTCGGCAGCCTGGGAGGGACACGTGGATCCGGCACAAGTCAGGTACTCTGGAGGGTACAGGGTCGCTGGGAGCAAAGCAGACTTCAGCTTCCCTGTCTCTGAGCCCAGAAATATTCAGACACACATTCTTTGGGACCACAAATCCCCCCTTGGGCAAGTCCAAGCCCCTGGCGTCACCCCAGCCTCCACTTGGCTGCAAAAGCACCTGTGTGGTCTGCCACTGCCTGTACACTGGCCGGGGTGGCGGTCTTGTCACCAGGAGCTTGGGAAAAGGCCAGCGGGCTCTGGGGTGGGGGACGCGGGGCCCAGGAACTGGCGAGCTTTCCACTCATTCACAACCCAGTCTCCAAGCCCTGAACACACAAAGCCAGCGGAACAACCACAATGGAACAGAACGCAACTGGGTCCCCCTGTTAAATGTACACCAAGCGTGCAAAGTCCATACGTTTCCTTTTGATCTACAAGAGCGCACATTCCCGGTCCCAGGCAGGAAGGAAACTGCATGGGGAGGCCGTCTTAGGACAAAAGAGGGGCAGGGCGTTCACCCCAGGCACAGTGGCCTGCCCACCGCTAGGGGACAGGAAGGACAGCAGCGTGCAGAGGAGACGAGAGCAGGCAGGCATGAGCACGTGAGGCGCCCTCGTGCTGAGTGACCCTGCCCCGGCACAGGTCAGCGGGGCAGCTGTGGTCATTCGTAGGTGGGGTCAGGAAAAGAGGCGCAGAGGTGAGGGAACCAGCCTCGCCCCTCCTCGGCCCATACAGAGAAGGAGACGTCAGACAGCCCCAGACGCCACCAGGAAGGGAAATGCTCTGAGTCCCGCAGAGGGAAGAGCAGCAAGTGTTCTTGCTGGAAAGAAAAGTGAAAGTGAAGTCACTCAGTCGTGTCTGATTCTTTGTGACCCCATGGATTATAGCCTACCGGGCTCCTCCATGGGATTTTCCAGGCAAGAGTACTGGAGTAGGTTGCCATTCCCTTCTCCAGAGGATCTTCCCAACCCAGGGATCTTGGTTAGAAAAGATTTTACATAAGATCCCCAAGTTCCAAACCACAGGTGGTAACACTGAGGCTTGATGGCATCATAGTCACACAGGAGGCGAGGACAGAGTTAGCACGTGGATGGAAGAGAAGCGGAGACAGCTGAGAACTAACATGTCCCGGAGACTGGGAACACTTGCCAATCAGCAACAGGCCATGAGTTTGAGAGAAAAACGGGCAAGTTCTGCACAACGTTAGCAAAGAGGGAGCAACCTCAGCGGCCACCAGCCCGTGAGCTGTTCAGTCCCTCCCACAGCCAGAGAAAAGCACGCGGACGACCCATGGCACCAGGATGGGCACAAATGCAGCTCGTTGGTGGAGTCACAGCGGTAAGTCAAGACACTGTCCCCGAGACCAGCAACCCCTCCTGGCACAGACTCTGGGGGAGCCTTGTCCATCTCTGCAAGGACACCCTCATTAGCAGAGAGCTCGGAAGGCAGAGGGGAAGTCACGGCGTCTGTGAATGACGGGCATGTTACAGGATCCCGGGAGTGACAGGCAGCAGCACGGAGAGAGCTTTTAAAACGCATTTTATTGAAGTTGATTTATGACATGTTAATTTCTCCTGTACGACACAGTGATTCAGTGGGACACATACACATTCTGCTTTATAGTCTTTTCCATCACAGCACATCCCAGGACCCTGAACGTATTTCCCTATGCTCCTGTAGGACCCTGCTGTCTACCCATCCTGCATATAATAGCTCATATCTGCCAACCCCAGACTCCCAATCCTCCCCTCGAGAGATTTCAAAGCACAGCGTGAGCGGGGAAAAAGCAAGACGCTGATCGATACTTAAAGTACAATATAATTTACGTAAATTAAAAGACCTGAAGACAAGATAGACTGTATTACACTTTCAGGGGCCCACACGTGTCTGAAGGTATAAAGCAGAGTAGTTGGGGCCCAAGACAGAGAAGGGGGTGAGAGCAAGGGCAGAGTGTGGAGGAAAATAGTGAAGTGACCCTGTTCACAGCATCGACCCTGCTCACAGCATGTCAGGATGATCCTGAGTGTTTTGTGGGTATTACGCTGAATTCCTATAGCTTTCACTTGGCAGGAATTATGGAAATGGGAACAGATACAGAGCTCAGTGAGAAAATGTGTTTTCCTGTAGGAAATTGTTCGAANGCACTCTTTCCTGGGTAATGGAAGAGTGGGGACCGATTATCCAACCTGCTGCACCTGTGAAAGTAGGGAGGCCCCCATTCCACAGAGGAGGGGCTGGGTCTCCAGGGTGAAGGGCTTGTTCACGCTCACACCACCACTCATGAGACAGCCAGGCCTCTCGGCCCCGGGGCCCAGGCCCTTTGGTTATTGCACTGTTTCAGCTGCATAACCTCTCCATCTTTCTTACACACCGATTAGGCTGGCTTACCTGTGACACCGGAAGCGCAGCTTCTCTGTGTACTGGTGCTAAATAAAATCTCAGGCACAGAGCTTTGGGAGAAGTAGAAAAGGAGGCTTTATTGCTTTGCCAGGCAAAGGGAGCCACAGCAAGCTAATGCCCTCAAAACCAAGTGTCCACACTGGGGGAGGACAGTGAGACATTTAGGGCGGTTGTTCAAAGATAGCGGGATCCCCTGGTGGACTCTCTTCTGATGGGTTGGTGGTGGCGAGGTGAGTTGGAGTCAGCATCACGAACCTTCAGGTCAACTGGTCTGGTGCCCGCATGCCTATGGGCAGCATGCCTGCTGACTTGATAACTTCTGCCACATGGNGGACTCTCTTCTGATGGGTTGGTGGTGGCGAGGTGAGTTGGAGTCAGCATCACCAACCTTCAGGTCAACTGGTCTGGTGCCCGCATGCCTATGGGCAGCATGCCTGCTGACTTGATAACTTCTGCCACATGGAGGGGGTTTCAGTATCTGCAAAATAGCTGAAAGATACTGTCCACTGACCACTGTGTGTGGTCAGTGGTGGGGAAACAGAGGGTGGCCCCAAGGCTGCTCTTGACTGTGTTTCTCCCTGGTCTTATCGACTCAGTCAGTCACTCAGGCGTGTCTGACTCTGTGATCCCATGGACTCCAGCACGCCAGGCCTCCCTGTCCATCACCAACTCCCAGAGTCTGCTCAAACAACTCATGTCCATTGAGTCAGTGATGCCATTCAACCATCTCGTCCTCGGTGGTCGCCTTCTCCTCCTGCCTTCAATCTTTCCCAGCATCAGGGGCTTTTCCAGTGAGTCAGTTCTTCACATCAGGTGGCCAAAGTATTGGACTTTCAGCTTCAGCATCAGTCCTTCCAATGAACACCCAGGACTGATCTCCTTTAGGATGAACTGGTTGGATCTCCTTGCAGTCCAAGGGACTCTCAAGAGTCTTCTCCAACACCACAGTTCAAAAGCATCACTTCTTCGGCACTCAGCTTTCTTTATAGTCCAAGTTTCACATCCATACATGATCACTGGAAAAACCGTAGCTTTGACTAGACGGACCTTTGTTGGCAGAGGTGCTTTATGCTGCAATCTTTTAGAAAAGACAGGGCGTCTCTCAAAGAGACATTACCCTTGAAGCACAGCAGCCTCGGGGAAGCTGCCACAAGGCCTCTCTCCCAGCAGGCTTGCTGGTGCCCTGGCTGCCCAGGCCCGCGGGGAGGAGGCGGTTCTGCCGCTGTTGCCGCTCCGCTCCGGCCCTGAACTCCACCTCTCTTTTTGCTCTTGACGGCGGGACCGGGTGGCCTGTCTCTGGTCTCTGGTCTCAGTGGACTTGGCGCGCCCACTCCTCGCCTGCGTGATTACCCAGCTGCCCTGCAGGTCTGTCTTGCCCTCCCCCTCCTTTCCATCCCAGACCTCTCAGACTGCTTTCCTCATAGATGTCAAGGATGCTTTCTGTCGTACTGCTAATTATAAACAACCTTTAAAATGCCATTAAATGTAAATCCATTCATGAGTAAGATCTGACCCATCCATTCTCCAGACCAATTTTCAGCTTCAGCCAGGAAGCCCAGGATGCAGCTTTAAACAGTGAAAGCAGCCTTTCCAGCATGCCCACGCAGCTCCCTTAAGGCAGCGAGCCCGCTGCCCCTTCCCGTGTGGAGCTCAAGGCCCCTCACGGAACACAACGGCACTTTCTCAGTTCTCTGATTGTGTAGCTCCTTCTGGTCTCCTAGCAGACGGCCCTTGCACTTGATTTCCGAAGATGTGCTAATTACTTGACATAATTAGCTTCTTATAATTTTATGCCGTCCACATAAACCAGAAAGCTTTAATTATTCAAATTTCAACCCGATCGACTTTCTCGTTTGCCTTTCGAATGCGGCCTTGCCTTGGTCCGATCATGTTAAGGACGCGCACGTTGTCTTTGGGCTTCCCCAATGGCTCAGCAGCCAAGAGTCATCCTGCAATGCAGGACACTTGCAGGAGATGCGGGTTTGATCCCAGGGTCGGGAAGATCCCCTGGAGAAGGAAATGGCAACCCCACTCCAGTATTCTTGCCTGGAGAATCCCACGGACAGAGGAGCCTGGTGGGCTACAGTCCGTGGGGTCACAATAAGTGGGACAAGACTGAGTGACTAAAAACAATGTTGTCCTTGGTAGGTTAGCAAGTGAGCTGAGTCATAATTCTATTTTTTGCTAGAAGACATGCACTTATCTGTATGACTGTGGGAAGTGTAAATAGAGTAGATAAGGCATTTATGAGAGTGTGTTCTTTGCCAAAGCCACGCAGAACATTTGCACAATTACATGCCTTATCAAATGCTTGATTAAGTTATAGGGCATGATTAAAAACCCAGATCAGTTTCCACTCCAAGAATGACACCCTACCCCCCCACCCCCCAAATGGCAGAGGCTCCAGTATAGTTTTTTCTCTTTCTAGAATCAACCATGTCATTTTGATAGTTATGAGAATTGTTTTAACATTAGAAACCAAGCTATATTATTTCTCAGGCCCATTTCCTAAAATAAACCGCAATTTATAGGTGTGGGCTGCAGAAGCTTTGATACTCAGATACAATCAGGAATTGTAGACACTTGGAAAATGAACCGGCCTCTATTCTGAAATAACCAAACAAATCTTTATTTAAGGATTTAGAATGCAATGAAACAAAGACTCCCAAATGCCCAAAATTGATCAGTAAGGACTCTGGGGATATCCATTTCCTGCATATTTCAAGGGCTAGGAAAATCTTGCTCTGTAGTTTAAACGATGGACTTATGGTCTCAAGGTCCTAATCCCCTAACCTGGTTTATCAATGAAATAGCAAGAAGCCTAATGCTTGAACTCACAGGCTATAGCCAGGTCTTGCTCAACTTTTTCCTGAAAGGTAATTACACTAAGAATGAAAAAAAATTTCTATAGCAGCGTTTTCAAGAAAGGTGCTATTTTAAAGCACGTTCACTCCTCTTGGCGTGAGCTGGACATTGTGATTCGCTTTCCACTGGTGGAGTATGGTGGACGTGACTCATACCACTCCCCTGCAGATCAGGGGAGGCGGCTCCTCCTAAGGCTCCCCGGGAACCCTCACTAGGGACAAGCCAGCGCTGCGTCATAAAGGCAGCCAGCATCCCTGTAGGAGGCCGTGCGTGAGGTGTGGATGCCTTGGGAGACACCACCGAGGAAGGCCAGCCTTCAGATGGCTTCCAGATTCCTCACCCACCAACTCAGAGATACACACTGAGATATATTTATATATGTGTGTGTGCATACATATACATATACATATGCATATAAACATATACACGTATATATACATGTATAGACATGCACATATACATAAACATATACACATATTTGCATATACATACAGAATGAAAGGAAATGGTCCACATGGTTACAGAGACTGAGAAGCCCCACCACGTGCCGTCTGCAAGCTGAGACCAGAAGGTGGTGCAAGGCAGTGTGGTCTGAAAGCCTGAGAACCAGCAGAGTGGAAGGTGTAAACCCCAGCCGGGGGCAGGAGAGGCTGAACGAGCCAGCCCAGCGCGTCAGTGAGCAGGAGAAATGGGGGATCCTCCTCCCCGCCCCTTTTGTCCTATTGGGGTCCCAGCTGACTGGACGCTGTCCACTCACCATGGGCGGGGCCCAGGGCTTTACTGAGTCCACCTATTCAAATGCCAATCTCATCCGGAAACACTCTCACACACACTCAGAGTCCTGTCTAACTGGGAGCATGAGTGCTAAGTTGTTCAGTCACGTCTAACTCTTAGCAATCCCGGGGACCCTAGCCTGCCAGGCTCTTCTGTCCATGGGATTCTCCAGCAAGAATACAGGAGTCGGTTGCCAGTTCCTGCTCCGGTAGATCTTCCTGACCCAGGGATCGAACCCACGTCTGTTGGGTCTCCTGCACAGGCAGGCAGATTCTCTACCGACTATGCCATCTAGGAAGTCAGGTAAAGGCCTTAAGATAATCTGTGTCTAGTGGGGAGACTTCATAAACTGTAGCAGAGAAAGAGTCAGGGACAAGTCGGGAATTTTCCGCTGGCCCTGAAATCACAGCTCACAGATGGCTTTTAGATTCTGCCTTCCGCAACCAAAATGCCGTGTTAATAAGCTGAGTCCAGGCTTACTGAGCCTGAAATAATGATGACTTTTGAGCCAAGCACGGGATTAGAGCCGTGATCACTGGGCCTGAGGGAACTGCCCCAGGCTCAGGCCCTTCGCAGGGAACTGTGTGTCCCCGACCCCAGGCCAGAGGCTTCCTGGCTGGCCCTGGCTGGCCTCCAGCCATACAGGCTCTGCCTTCAGAGTCTCTTTTCTCTGGGTTCTCAATGCCAAGTGGGCGAACTCAAGGCCAGAGCACGGCCTGTGGCCTGCGGGCCCTTCCTTTATTTCCCACTGCTGATGTCTCAACAATGACTCTGCACTCAGGAGCCTCGTGCTGGATTTGAGCCTCGTGGAGACACTGAAGTCTGACCTGGGGCTCGTGAAGCTGCTCAGCCGCACCCCCCACCCCCAGCCTCTCGGGGCCCAGCCAGGAGGGAGAGGAGCGTGCCTTCCCCTGCAGCCCAAGACGCTGGGGAACAAAGACCATCCCTGGGGCCCCGGGGAACGACCTGTTCTCTCCAAGTTCCCTGGGGTATGAGTAATAACCCAGAGCAGGCCACTTAGCGTGCTTCCGCCAGTCAAGCCACTCTCCCACTCTTCGCTTTTCTTTTGGGGTAAATTGAAGAAAGGGAGAGAAACAGAAATATTCAAGCCTACAATGGCTGCTTCCAGGATCCTCTTGGAGAGCTGGACGGTCCGGAGCCCTTGCACGTGGGTGTGAAGGGAACCCCCGCATTTCTGGGCCTCCGACAACAAAGGAAGGCATCCCCGGCCACCACCGGCCACTGAGGGGCTTCGTTTCTGAAAGCTGCAGCCTTGAAGCTGTGTGACGGTTGCTGGCCGCTCACTTGCTGAAGGGAACTTTATATTCTTTCCTCTGTTCCAGATTTTCCTGCTCAGTTAGTGAAACTCGCTTTTCATTTGCTGCCACCTCCGGTTGTGCCCCAGATTTCAGAGGACACCTCACGGAACGGCCTGGCTGGTGTGAGGTCAGAGGCCTGCTCCTGCGGGGGCGGGGTGGGGGCAGCAGGAGGGAGGCGGCTCTTGTCTGGGGAGGATCCTGGTCCCCGGGGCGAAGGATGGAGCAGCCTCAGCCCTTTCTCGTCACGCCCCTTCCACAATGGTCTTCTTTTTCATTCTGGAACAGTCCTCATTCTGTGGGGGAGGCCCCTGGTTTTCAGAAACCTTAAGTCCGAGAGAAAGCACGGCTTGGAGTCTGGCTAACAGAGGTTGGTGGGGGCCCTAACGGCCTGGCCAGGTTTGCTGAACCCAGGACTCTGCCACCCACCACCCCTGCCCCCAACCACCCCCGGTGGGCGTGTGCATGTGGCTGATTCTGCCCGGGGAGGGCACGGATGAGCCCGGGGCCCCTGGCAGCCTGGCTCTGGAAGCCTCCTCCCTCCTCTTTCTCTGGCTGAATGGGAAGACTTCATGGCCTCCAGGGGCAAAATGGTGCTGGGACCAGGGGCCCGCATGACCACAGAGAAGGTCACTCACCCACCAGGAACTCGGCGATGAATGTTTTCTAAGCAAAAATTAGCTTTCTGAAATTAAGCTACAGAGCTGGGGTGTCTGGTGAGTCAGCACCGCCCTGAGAAACACCGGCCAGTGGCCCCCACTCACGCCCAGCCCTGGATTTCTCATCCACCCAGTGAGGAATGATACTCCTCGCCTCGCTGCGTTCAAGCCAGGATCGCAGGACAGGAAATCTGGGGGCGACTCACCCAGGGCCTGCTCTCAGCAGGTCCTCAATCAACACCTGCTTTCCTGCTTTTCAGACGGGCTCTCTCTGCTGAGTCTCCCCGCTGCCCATCTCTGAAGCTCCATCCCTTCATCCACCTGTGACACAGGGGTCCTCAAACTGCCCGTGACAGTCGGTGAGGGGGGCGCCCTCACTCGGCAGTCTTCAGCCATCGGGGTTGGCGTTCCTGCCGAGTAACAAGCCCACTCCACCCCGTTTCCTTGGCTGCAGAGACCGGGACAAAATCAGAGACGGGGACAAATCGGCCTGTTCGTCAAACGTGAGGGATCAGGTCCCTCAGTTGGGACGGTGGAGGCCCTCCTGGTTGGAACCAAGTGGAATGGCTCCCTGATAGCTCGTAATTATACATCCACCAGCTGCACGCACCAGCACGGCTTGGGAAGGAATCGGGGGCCCGCCAGGGCTCCTGCTTCTCAGCTCAGCCTGGGTCTGGGGCCAGACGCCAGCCTCTCCCCATGTCCTGGTCCTGGGAGGTGGCCCTCCTTTTTAGAAGCTGATTTATTCTGCCCAGCTTGTTTGAGGTAAAAGTGACAAATGGAAATGTTTCTGAAGGTGTGTGGTGCAGTGTTTTGCACACGTGTGACACGTTTCCCACACCAGGTCCATTGACGCGTCCAGCACCCCCACAGACACCTTTTATTCCTCAGGATGAGAACACTTACATCTCTCTGAGCACGTTTCAAGCAGACGCAAGAGTGTTACTAACTGCAGGCGCCAGGCTGGGCATCGATCCCGGGCAGCTTCGCCTTCTAACTGGAGGCCTGTGTCCTCTGGCGAGCATCTCCCGCCCCCCCACTCCACTTCTCCCCCCGCCCCTGGAGACCACCACTCTGCTCTGGGTCTGGGAGTCTGGCTGGTTCTGAGGTCACGCAGCATCTGTCTTTCTGTGTCTGGCTCATTTCAGCCGGCTGGCTTTCCATCTGTCCGTGTGTCTGTCTGTCTGTCTGTCTGGTGGAGTTTGGCCTCCTCACATCCTCCATTTTCCAGGTGGCTCACGGCCGCCCGGAGAGCGCAGGCATCTCAGGGACGGGTGCAGCGGCGGGCTCTCCTGACGCCCGGCGGCCGCTCGCTGTCTCCAGGGCGTCTCAGTTCTCTCCTGTCTCAGGGGCACAGATGGAGGCTGCAAATGGGGCTAACGTGAGACAGATGGACGGGAGGAGAACTAGAGGAGCTGCTGAGGCGGGCACGGCGCATTCACAGGAGCCCTCGGTGACGCGGCACCGGGTGCTGGGCCCCACAGCCTCCACGGCTCCCCAGCAGAGGAACAGGGGGCTCGGAGAGAAGGCCCAGGCCAGAGGACTGGGACTCAGAGATAGCCCCCAGGGACAGCGAAGGTGGGCTGGCACACGCTGATGGAGGCGAAAGCGTTTCAGGAGGGTTTGCTACACAGAGTCCTCGGTGCCGACTGTGGGCTGAGAACAGTCTAGAACTGCCAAATAATTAAGAATGGTCCAGCCCTTACCGAAGGGGGTGGGGCAGAGTTTATCTTGTATTTCCTTTATCTCACTGTTACAGCTCAGAAGCCTCCCTGTGCAGAGCAGGGTATTTGGGGTGGCATCTTCCAGCCCCTCTAGAAGCCAGACCTAGGGCCTGCAGCCCAGGGCTTCCGGGGCCTGGCTGTCCACCGTCTGGAGACGTGGCTTTCGGGTGCGTCTCTGCGTGTGCGGTCAGTCTCGGGCTCGGCCCTGTGTCGGTCCCCGGAGGGGCAAGCCGCCAGGCCAGCGGTTTCCTCCCCATCTCCTTCCCCAGCAGAGCCTGGGCCCAGCTGGGGCGTCCCGCCCGGGTCAATCCCCCTGAGCGACACTCTGCCCCTCCTGGAGGATGCGCTCTGGGGTCCTCAGAGTGAGTCATTCCTTGGATTCGGATCTGAGCTGAATTTTCCAGAATTAGCGAAAGCAACCAGTATGGGCTCTGGTGTTGGGATTAGAATGTAAGAATAGTATCAGTTGTAGGGAAGATAAAACCTAAGGACTTTTGCCAGCTGTTCTCTGCCAATTAACTTTGAGGTGAGATGCTTGGGGTTTTGTGACCCAACTTTTATTACCCTCTCAGGTGGATATTGAACTCTGAAAAAAAGTTGGGTTTATCAATACAGACAACACTGGGAAGCAATGTAATGTTTTAAATATATATATATATATATATATATACTGGTTTGTTTGATTTTTAAAACTTCAACTCCTTAGCAGTTCCTACTTGCTGTGGCTCTGGTGGGGACTTCTGAAGAAAGTGAGCTCCTGAGGGCCTCTCCTTTAGCTTTCTCTGAAAGGCTGGTGAAAACTTTCTTTCTCCCTGACACATCACAGTTTCCCTTTCTCTGCAAACAGCCTCTCAGATAGAACACGCAGACACCTGCCCAGAGTGTGCTGGGAGGAAGAATGGTTAGGACTCTAGACTCTCACTGCCGAGGGCCCAGGTTCAGTCTCCTGTCAGGGAACAAAGATTCCACAAAGAGCACTATGGCCAAAGAAAAAGAAAGAAAGAAGAGAAAAACGTTGCTGCCATGTCATAAACAAAGGATGCTGAGGCCCTCAAGCCATCAGCCACTACAGCAGCAAATAGATGGGGAAGCAGTGACAGATTTTCTTGGGCTCCAATATCACTGGCGTTGGTGACTGCAGCCATGAAATTAAAAGATGCTTGCTCCTTGGAAGAAAAGCTATGACCAACCCAGACAACATGTTAAAAAGCAGAGACATCACTTTCCTGGCAAAGGTCTGTTTAGTCAAAGCTATGCTTCCCTGGTGGCTCAGAGGTTAAAGCCTCTGCCTGCAGTGCGGGAGACCTGGGTTCAATCCCTGGGTCAGGAAGATCCCCTGGAGAAGGAAATGGCAACCCACTCCAGTATCTTTGCCTGGAGAATCCCATGGATGTAGGAGGCTGGTGGGCTACAGTCCACGGGGTCGCAAAGAGTCAGACACGACTGAGTGACTTCACTCACGGTTTTTACAGTAGCCATGCACGGATGTGAGCGTTGGACCATAAAGAAGGCTGAGTGTTGAGAATTGATGCTTTTGAACTGTGGTGCTGGAGAAGACTTCTGAGAGTCCCTTGGACTGACAGATTTCAAATATGACAATCCTAAAGGAAATCAGTCCTGAAAAATCATCGGAAGGACTGATGCTGAAGCTGAAGCTCCAATACTTTGACCTCCTGATGTGAAAAGCCATTTACTGGAAAAAACCATGATGCTGAGAAAGGCTGAGGGCAGTGAAGAAGAGGATGGCAGAGGATGAGATGATTAGGTGGCATCACTGACTTGATGGACATGAATTTGAACAAACTCTGAGAGGTGGTGCAGACCAGAGGAGCCTGGGATGCTGCTGTCCGTGGGGTCACAAGAGAAGGACGTGACTTAGTGACGGAGCAACAGGGGCACAGGCCGTCTGCCTCTGTGCGGACAAAGTCCTCAGCTGCTGCAGCGTTTGACCTTCGACCTGCCCTGAAGGGAGTTCTAGGTGGAAAACAGGGATGAACTATCTTGTGCTTCAGAAAACTGGTGGAACAGGCCTTTAGATAATTACAGAGTTTCAGGAACTGATTTGATGAGTCCAATCCTGGCATCTCCTCATATCCAGACAAGCACTAAATCGCTTCACGGTGACATCAGCTCCCCGTGACTAGCNCGGTGACATCAGCTTCCCGTGACTAGCAGAGAACCTTCTGCGAAGAGAAGCGCTTGACGGCATGAACGTCCCGTCAGCAGAGTCACCTCTGCTGGCTCTGGCCCGCCTCTCTGGAGAAGTTTCTCAGGGCCTTGGCTGCCCTCCTCATTTGGCCCAAATAACACTGAACTCGAAACTCTCACACTGTGTGTGCGTGTTTAAGTTGGCAGGTGTGTGAACAGGGGAAATGTGTCTACAGCATTTTGTGTCATTGCTATTATTATTTGGGCCAAGAATAGCAACTTTATTCAGAAAGCCAGCAAACCAAGAGGACAGTGGACTCTTGTCCCAAAGAAGCATCCTGGCTGGGCTAGAGCTCAGGCTTCTTTCACACTAAACCAGGCGGAGATACAGTCAGACGTTCCCTCGCTGTGGGCGGCCTCCAGGGGGAGGTATCTTTCTCCTCCCTGCAGTTGTTCACAGGGAGCTATACTTGGTTATATCCATGGTTATCCTCAGGATGGCTTTGCTAAAATTCCTCCCTATGCCTCATTGTTTCTGCTGGCCAAATGAACACTAATTTACTCAATACTTGTTTTCCTATTGTCAGCTAAAAAATGCACAATGTGAGAGTTTCGACTGCAGCCTGGGAGACAGCAGCTCAGGCAGCTCTGGGCCTGCTCTGAAGAGGCAGTGCAGCGAGGTCAATACATGAGATTTTAGTGAAAGGGAGTTCAGTGCAGTCAAGCGCTTACTTTACAAGAGGTGAGCTTGGCTAGTCACCAGGAGCTGGGGGATTTGGAGCTCTTGTAGATATGATGAGATGCAAGGCCTGGGATCATGCAATCAGTTCCTGAAAATCTTTCTAAAGGCCTGTTCCGCAGTTTCCTTGGAGCATGGAGTGCCTCCTTCTCCACCCTGAATTCCCTTCGGGGGTTGCTGTAGACTGGCAGCTGAAGCAACACAAGGTTGGGTCTCTGCGGGGCCAGATGGCAAACGCCCAGGTTGTTGTTCAGCTCCTGGCAGATGTTCTTGGCCAGCACCAGTGTTTAGCTGACACTATCCCCGTGCAGATTGCCTTGCCCCTCTATACGGCTCACGCAAACAGCATCTTCCGCGTTTAGCTGAAAATGGTATTTGAGGTGAGGGCTCTGGCAATTTTGGTGAATAACTGTTTTCTTGTGTTTCTCCCAGCTGGCTCAATGGTAAAGAATTTGCCTGTCAATGCAGGAGCCACAGGAGATGTCAGTTTGATCCCTGGGTTGGGAAGACCCCCTGGAGAAGGAAATGGCAACCCACTCCAGTATTCTTGCCTGGATAATTCCATGAGCAGAGGAACCTGGTGGGTTACAGTCTGTGGGGTCACAAAGAGTCTGCCATGACTGAGCAACTAATTAGACATGAAAGAGGAGAGTGAAAAAGCCGACTTTAAACATTCAAAAAACTGAGACCATGGCATCCATGATCCCATCACTTCACGCAGATAGACGGGGAAACAACGGAAACAGTGGTGGACTTTATTTTCTTGGGCTCCAGAATCACTGCAGATGGTGATTGCAGCCTTGAAATTAAAAGATACTTGCTCCTTGGAAGAAAATCTATGAACAACTTAGAAAGCATATTAAAAAGCAGAGACATTACTTTGCCAACAAAGTTAGCGAGTCAAAGCTATGGTTTCTCCAGTAGTCATGTATGGACTGGAGAGTTGGACCATAAAGAAAGCTGAGAACCGAAGAATTGATGTTCTTGAACTGTGGTGTTGGAAAAGACTCTTGAGAGTCTCTTGGACTGCAAGGAGATCCAACCAGTCCATACTAAAGGAGATCAGTCCTGGGTGTTCATTGGAAGGACTGATGCTGAAGCTGAATCTCCAATACTTTGGCCACCTGATGAGAAGAACTGACTCATTGGAAAAGACCCCGATGCTGGGAAAGATTGAAGGTGGGAGGAGAAGGGGATGACAGAGGATGAGATGGTTGAACGGCATCACTGACTCAATGGACATGAGTTTGAGCAAGCTCCAGGGGATGGTGATGGACAAGGAAGCCTGGCGTGCTGCATTCCATGGGGTTACAAAGAGTTGGACACAATTGAGTGACTGAACTGAACTGACTGATGTCTACACGTTATTTAAATTTTGTGTGATTTTCTCCGATTGATCTGTCTCGTGTTAATTCTTAGATTAGCCAAATGAAACTTAAAGGGTAGAGGACAATTGTTCCTCCTCAGCAGTTGGCTGTGTAGGTGGCTGAATTCAACTTACTGATGGAACGCTCCTTGCCCCAAGGCTGATGAGGCTCAGAGAGCCTGAAACTCCTGATAAAAGTAGGCACGAGGTATGCACAAGGTCAGTTAGCATCTTCACAACCAAGATAATCATGATGGTATGATCACTCAGCTAGAGCCAGACATCCCGGAATGTGAAGTCAAGTGGGCCTTTAGAAAGCATCACTACGAACAAAGCTAGGGGAGGTGATGGAATT
>SJYW01031516.1:12585-33863 GCA_006410735.1 Raphicerus campestris | reverse complement strand
ACAGGGAGGCCTGGCGTGCTGTGATTCATTGGGTCGCAGAGAGTTGGACACGACTGAGCGACTGAGCTAAACTGAGCATCTTGGAGCTCTGCCTGCAGGGTCTGGTGGCAACTGAGTGGTGAGAGCCCTTTATCTCTTTTCTAAAGTTATATTAACAGGAGAAAGCACGGTGTTAATTTCTTGGCTCAATGAGTCGGGGGACATTTTGGTAAATTACTCTCGGTTTGCAGATTCTTTCCTCCCAGAGGTGGCAGTTGTTTGTCTTTTATCCATTTTTCATAAGGAAAAAGAACTTTGGTCTGGTTGGTCTTCCTCCTGTCTTGTTCTGAGTCTTGAGAGTTTAAGGGAGCACAGAGGTGGAGAAAGTACTCCCTGACCAGACCTGGGAGGGATGGGATGGAGAAAAGTCAGGGGCAGGGGCAGGACTGCCGCGCTGGGCTGCAGCTGAGGGCCTTGCTGGCTGGCTGTGCTCAGCTTCTCTTAGAAATTAGATTCTGTATGACGCAACTGAAAAAAAAATCTTGCATGCTTGAACCAAAGACCCTGCATGCTGCAGCTAAGACCCAGCACAGCAAAACAAATAAATAGAAACAAATATCAAAAGAAAAAGGAAGGAGAAGGAAATGGCAACCCACTCCAATGTTCTTGCCTGGAAAATTCCATGAACAGAGGAGCCTGGTGGGCTACAGTCCACAGGATCACAGAGTCGGACAGGACTAAAATGACTTGGCGTGCACAAAAGTGTATATAATTATGAATAAAACTTAGCTCTTTTAATATGGAGAAGACTCAATCCTACCAAGTATTCAAAGACCCAAGAAAGTCACAAAGCATAGGAGATTTTGGTAGGATGCAAAATTTTTGCTTTCCAGGCAGATAACCCAAAAGGTAAAGAAGAGCTTTCTACAATCTCTTATCAAGAGCACAAAGTCTTGTTCTTTTTAACAAAGAGAAAAGTGAATTCTGATTTTGCACCAGATTGCACTTGCACTGTTATTAGAAGCTGCTGTGACTTGAAAGTTGGAACGCCAAGGGCATCTGAAGGATGATTAAAGCAGCTCAGAGGCTGTCCGAGGATGTGATGTGCTGGGAAGGGCAGGGCGTTGGTGTCCGCGGCAGAGTCTGTCCCCCTACCTTAAGTTCCAGGGCACACCAGCACCTGTGTCCTTCGGTCTCATTCTTGCCAAGTGGCTACTATAAAGTGTTTGGCAAAACACAAAATCACCACAGGAACAAGAGTGAGGAGCAGACTGTGAGAGTGAACTGAACTCGCGGGCGCAGGGCTTTCGTCACAGAGACCGGGGGGGCGCTAGACATGCAGCGAGGAGTGCGCCAGGCTCAGTGGCAACCCCCACTGTGCAGTGGTGGGCGCAGCAGACCCACCGTCACAGCAAACGGGGAGAGCAGGATGCGCAGGGCCTGCTCGGCTGGAGAACTGGAGACTGAGAGGAGGCGCAGGACCCTGCTTCTGCCCACCTCTCTCCGCCGGCAAACTTTCATTTAGAATCTAAGTTCTGGCGGAAAATAAATGTTCATCTAGAATTATATGCCCAGTGCCATAAATACAGTTTAAGATTAAAATAAATGGAAAAAAAAAAAAAAACTGGGAGGTTTTACCACCCAAGAACTCACTAAAGTAAATTCTACAGAACAAACTTCCAGAAAAGGGAAGTTATCCTGTAGGAAGGGCTGACACTTAAGGAGTGACGAGCAAAGCCACTGTTGATCATACAGGGAAATGCAGCTAATATTGTCTGTGGAAAAAAGAAGTTTAATTTGGGAGATTACATTGCAAACAGTTAGTACAAAACAGCAACATATAAATTGGGAAGGATGGTCTTAGATTCTTATTATTCAAATGGAAAGTTTAAACTTAAGGTAAGTTAAAAGTCAAGGATCACCATTAAAGGANTTGGGAGATTACATTGCAAACAGTTAGTACAAAACAGCAACATATAAATTGGGAAGGATGGTCTTAGATTCTTATTATTCAAAAGGAAAGTTTAAGACATTCATTAACTTAAGGTAAGTTAAAAGTCAAGGATCACCATTAAAGAAGTAGAAAAAGAATACGTAACATCTAAAATAGAAAATGGAGTATGAAAACAAGTATTCAGTTCAGTTCAGTCGCTCAGTCATGTCCGACTCTTTGCAACCCCATGAATCGCAGCACGCCAGGCCTCCCTGTCCATCATCAACTCCCGGAATCCACCCAAACCCATGTCCATCGAGTCAGTGATGCCATCCAATCATCTCCTCTGTTGCCCCCTTCTCCTCCTGCCCTCAATCTTTTCCAGCATCAGGGTCTTTTCCAATGAGTCAACTCTTCACATCAGGTAGCCAAAGTATTGGAGTTTCAGCTTCAATATCAATCCTTCCAATGAACACCCAGGGCTGATCTCCTTCAGAATGGACTGGTTGGATCTCCTTGCAGTCCAAGGGACTCTCAAGAGTCTTTTCCAACACCACAGTTCAAAAGCATCAATTCTTCAGCGCTCAGCTTTCTTTATGGTCCAACTCTTGAGATTGCGGGTGAATCCAGATGGTGAAGCCACAGGGCGGGGAAGGGTCCTTGCCAGCCTCACACAGTAGGGGGTGCAGCTGCAGGGCCAGGACTCGACGTTTCTCAGGCATCACCAGGCCTGGGAACCACACTTGCCCTGCTCCTCCCTGCCCCGTCTAAGGGATGGCCTCGTGCCCGCCAGTGTCCTCTGGACTCCTGCCCCACCCCCGTGCATGGGTGAACCGGACCAGCAAGGGTGGTGAGTGTCCCTCTGGAGCGGGCTGCCTTCCTGCCCAAGAACTTTGCTTTGGCACTCTCGGAGATGGGGCCGTCTTTTCCTCGGAGTGGGACTGAAAGAAGACATCTAAAAGCGAGTCTTCGTTGTGAAGGAGACAGAGCAGTGGTTGAACCAGGCGAGCTGCCCAGGCAAGGCTGGTCCCACAAGCGCCCTTCAGCAGGCCTTCCCGGGGCTCCCGGGGCAGAGGGGACACAAACGACCTCCGGTCTCAGCAGCACAAGGCTCGAGCCCTCGTTCCTCAGGAGTGGGTCTGCAGGACTAGAGGCCCCTCACAGGATGAGAGACATTACAACCACTTAAGGTTTGAGAGTATGGTGGTCACAGGAAGGAACTTCCAAAGAGCAACATCAGCATCACTTAGGAGGCCAAAGATACAGTCATTTGCAAACCTTTCAACCTTCGTGGACCCCAGGGCACTTTAGGAAGTGATTCTGTAGTCAGAATCTCCCAGAGTGTCCTGGGATTGTGATACCAAGTCAGGCATCATCTTGTTTGGTAGAGTCTGTCTGTTTTACTAAATCCAAAAAACAGGTAGTGAAGGCCAAGTGCAAAGCATGGAACACAATGCCTGTCAGTCCTAGGGACGGGGCTACAGATGGAAAGATGGACAGCTGTGGTCCCTGACCTGGGAGGCCCCCAGCAGCATACCTCAGGCTCTCCTGACCCCGAGGTGGGGGTGAGGCTCGGGGGCCGTGCCCTGACCTCTGCGAACCCGCGCACCCCTTCTCCTGCAGCCCAGGGAGCCCCTGTCAGTGTAGTTCTCTGCTGAGGCCCCTGGACCGCCCCCCCCCCCCTCCCCAGCCTCACAGGCACGGTGAGATGCTCGGCAGAGCTCATAACCAGCTCTTAAGAGCTCATAACCAGCTCTTAAGACACAGGGTTCTCAGCTCCTAGGAAATAAAGGAACTTCAGTGTGAGCACCATGAAGGAAAGCTGTTGAGAACAGGCCTGATGCATCCATGCTGGGGAGGGGGAAGAGGGGAGGTGGAGACAAGAGGTGCCTGTCGCCCCACCCCATCCTTACTCAAGCCGTCCAGGTGATCAACGCTTTCCAATCCACGGGTCAGACACCGTGAA
The DNA here is from genome assembly GCA_006410735.1 of Raphicerus campestris. NCBI lineage: Eukaryota > Metazoa > Chordata > Mammalia > Artiodactyla > Bovidae > Raphicerus > Raphicerus campestris. The sequence goes on along the minus strand of SJYW01031516.1, from coordinate 29,985 downwards.
ACATCACACTGTTACTTAGCTGCACCCGGGGTTTAAGAAGCAGGATGTCTGGGATTCCTTGGAGGACCCTGCGTTTTCCTGCAGTGCCCACGTCCAGACCGTTCCCCAGGAAGAGCTCGGGTCCTGATGCAGAGTCCCATCCCGGCTTGGACGGCCATTGACGCAGTGGGCATGTCGCTGCCTGCCGGCCATGGAAGACAGTTCAGGAGAGATGCCAGCCATGGAGGCGCCATGCCTCCCAGCTGGCTATCCCTCTTTGGGGGTGCTGGACACTCGGCTCACCCCAACCACAGAGGCCAGGTCTGCAGGCAGCTCACTGTCTTCACAGAACTCTCCCCACTTGTGACTCACAATCCCGTCTAGTTCTCAGAGCTTGTCATCAGCCTGCCCTCGCCTGGCCCGAGCAAGAGTGCCCTTCCCCGGCCTGCTGCCACTCCTGGGTCCCTGACACGGAGGACGGGAAGTGACTAGACTGCTTGAGATGAGAGCAGGTACGTGGTGATGCCCTAGAGACAGGCAGTTCTGTCTGGGGCAGAGGGAAGGGTGTCCAGTCCAGCTCTCTCTGGGGCAGAGAGAGGGCTGACGGCCCTGCTGGCCCGGCCCTCAGCTGTGTGATTCCTGGCTGGGAGGCAGCCCTGCATCTCCTCTGCGTCCAGGCCCCTGTAGCCCACGCAGAGTTCCGCCCCAGGGGCAGCATCTGGACACAGAGAGGCCGTCTGCACCACTGTCTGCCAGCCTCGCCAGGGCCCCACCACATCATGTGCTTCTTTTCAGCTGCCTTTAGACAGGCGAGGCCTCGGGGAGCTGTTGGTCCGGTGGGCAGGCAGCTCGGGAGGATGGATGACCAGGGTGGGGCTGTGGGACCACTTTACCCTTGAAGGCCGGCCGGTGCGTTGGTGGGGCTCAGGGAAGGTGGGGCTCGTCAGGGAGCACAAGAGGGTGTGAGCGGCCAATGATTTCCTACCATTTTTATTTAGAACCCACACAATCATTTCCAGTAGCGATCTTTACACAGTGTTCTCATTTAATCATCCCCGGTCTCTCTGTCATCTCTCTACATCTTGCCAGCAAATTTTTTTCCCCAAAGAGTTCAGAAGTTCCCAGGTCAGTAGCTGCCAGGGGCTCTGCAATTTACAAACAGGTCCTGCCACTTGCTGGAGCGAAAACAAGTATTACGACACACTTGCCAGTGGTACCTTTGAAAGAGCCATTTCCTTTGCAACCAGAAGCCAAGGGAAGTGTCTCAGGGTTCAGACACTCTCCAAGGGTAAGAAGCCGTGTGCTGCGATGGGACTGAGGAGGCCACGGAACTGGGTAAAATCGGCAGAGGGGGCCGTTCTTTAGTGTGGGGACAACATTCACAGCATGGATGTTTGTGCGCTGTGGAGCAGAGGCAAGACTGTCTTTGGGGATTTACCTGCGTGCCATTATCCGCCGCAGCCTGCCCTGCAGAGAAAACGCACCGTCAGCATCACCACCCTTGCCCACATCTGGGCTTCGGGAGCCAGTGGGCGCTGGGCCCTCGCTGTCCAGCTGTGGCGTCCGGCTCCTCGGCGCTCTGCCTGCCTCACCAGGGCCGCCTGCTCTCCGCGGGGCTCGCTGAGCCGATCTGAAAACAGCAGACCCGGGGCTGTGGGTTTCCACCCAGGGAAATCTGCCTGGGTTTGCATCCGGGGAGCTGAGCAGCTGTATCAGGGTCCTGTGGTCACTTAACCAGCTTCGTGGAGATGTGGGGGCGGGATCCCGGTGGGACACGTCCCCAGGCTTTCGGCCACATTCCCTGCTGTGTTTGGGGGATGGCACGCACGTCTCCCCTGCCTTTGTCTGATTTCTCTCTTTGCCTAGTTGTCTATTTCCCGTTTCTCCTCTAGGACAGGGGCTCTCACCGTGCCGGCAGTGCGGGGACCCGCTCCTGGAAGGGTGCCTGGCGTGGGGTGGGCACCCGGCAGGCACGTGGAAGACTGTGGAAGCGGCTCTCTGCCTAAGGCAGCAGAGGGCGCGTGCGCGGGGAGCGGGGTTGTGCCTTTGGGAGAGGAAGGTACGCATGCGCGTGTGCGTGGCGTGTGTGTGTGTGCATGCGTGTGTGTACGTGGCGTGTGTGCGCGCATGCGCATGCGTACGTGTCTGTGTGTGCATGTGTGCCCTGCTCCAGCAGCCCTCATCACGGTGCCCCCTCTGACCCATTCTGTTGCACGCCTGTCGCGGCAANCGTGTGTGTACGTGGCGTGTGTGCGCGCATGCGCATGCGTACGTGTCTGTGTGTGCATGTGTGCCCTGCTCCAGCAGCCCTCATCACGGTGCCCCCTCTGACCCATTCTGTTGCACGCCTGTCGCGGCAAATGGGAGGCGTGTTAGAAGTGGTGGCCGGGCCCTGTCGGCCTCCTCCAGTCTGGCTCCGAAACCGCCCTCCTCTGGATGACCTCCAACCCACAGTGTCTGGCTTCAGGGAGGACTTGAACTCAACTCCTCAGCTGGGACTTGAACGCACAATCTTCTGCCTGAAGTCATATGCTTTGTTTCAGGACTTGACGCTCAGGTTCTTTATGTCTCAGCCCAGAAGGAGTTCAGCAAGAGGCAAAGTGATGCGTGAGAAGTAGGCGTGTTAATATAGGACGCTGGGAGGGGTGAGGGCAGGTGAGGGGGCTCTGTCTGGAGAAATAAGTGGGCTATGCTTTCATAACCAAAGGGAAAACGAGAGTGAAGGGAAAGGCTGCCTTCTTCCCCTTCCTTTGTGAAGATGTTGCAGGACGACGGGGCCTGAGAGGGTGCTCACGTCACAGGCCGTGGCTGAGCCCCGGGATGGGGGTCCTTGGCTCCCAGCCGGGAGGAATTNTCATTGGAAAAGACTCTAATGCTGGGCGGGATTGGGGGCAGGAGGAGAAGGGGACAACCGAGGATGAAATGGCTGGATAGCATCACCAACTTGATGGACATGAGTTTGAGTGAACTCCAGGAGTTGGTGATGGACAGGGAGGCCTGGCGTGCTGTGATTCATGGGGTCGCAAAGAGTTGCACTGAGTGACTGAACTGAACTGAACTGAGTAATTAGCGATGTGAGCATCTTTCCGCCTGCCTTTTGCTCCTCTGTATGTCCTGACTGGAGAAAAGTCTATTTGGGCCGTTACCTGGCTTTTGAATATTGAGTTACAATCTGGAAATGCAGGTGGCTCAGCATGGTTGCCCTGGCTACTCAGATGCCCTTTCTCTCGATGTCCACCTGACCCCTGCACTGTCTGCCCACTTTGTTCCTGGAGGGGGTCCGTCTTTAGGCGTGGCTGGAGTGGAGCCCCAGCTCTGGCTGGCCACTTTTATCGAGGGTCTCTCCTGAGCCCCTGTCTCTGGGGCCCCTGCCCAGGTGGGGTTCTGTCCTGGAGACCCCAGTGGGATGCAGTAGAAGGGATGTCACAGACAGGGATGGTAGAGAGGTTTTTGCCCAGAAAGTGTGGGAGAGGAGCTGGGCATTGGAGGGAGACAGCCAGGGCCAAGGCTGGACCCTCCGGCCTGTGTCGAGAGGCCCACCCCCCAGGACCACCACTCTTCCTCCAGGGAACTTCCACTGCAGTCCNGGTAGAGAGGTTTTTGCCCAGAAAGTGTGGGAGAGGAGCTGGGCATTGGAGGGAGACAGCCAGGGCCAAGGCTGGACCCTCCGGCCTGTGTCGAGAGGCCCACCCCCCAGGACCACCACTCTTCCTCCAGGGAACTTCCACTGCAGTCCCCCAATGGCTCCTTCCCAGGACGGGCTGCCAAACCTGCAGGAGGAAGGGCAGGGTACGGATTTGAGCTCCAGATAAACCTCAAACGCCCCTCGCTGTACACCCCCGCATGTTCGGGTGCCCGGGGATGCCTGTGGCCTCTGCTCTCGGAGGACGGTCCCGCTGGAGACCTGGAGTTTCCAAGAACAAGGGGGATGACACAGAGTCCCTGCGTCTGGACGCGGCCACTCCCCTTGGACTTGTCACGGACCACCGCCTGCGAGTCAGGCACAGCCGGCACCATCGGGGAGCCAGGGGCCTCCTGATGTGTCTGTCCTGATTCTGCAGAGACGGGCGCATCGTGAGAGCCGCAGCCCTTGAGCCCTGGTGCCCCGGGGCCCCTCTGCCCCCCACCTCCCGGGCCTGGGGCAGGAGGTCTTTCTGTTCTTCTCATCTCTACGGAGATTCCCTCCCTGCTCCTTCCATCTTCTTTTTCACTGAGACCTTCTTTTTTAGAGCAGTTTTAGGTTCATGGCAAAACTGAGCAGAAATTACAGGGATTTCCTGTACCCNCGGGCCTGGGGCAGGAGGTCTTTCTGTTCTTCTCATCTCTACGGAGATTCCCTCCCTGCTCCTTCCATCTTCTTTTTCACTGAGACCTTCTTTTTTAGAGCAGTTTTAGGTTCATGGCAAAACTGAGCAGAAATTATAGGGATTTCCTGTACCCGCCCCTCCCGGCCCACCTGGCTGCGGCCTCCCCCACTGTCTACAGTCCATCTGTCCGTTTGTCACAACTGGCGCAGCCACGGGACACGTTCTCATCACCTCGAGTCCAGCGTTTCCCTGTGGGCTCGCTCTCGGTGTGGGCGTTCTCGGGGTTTGGACGCAGGCATGACGACATGAGTGCATCATGGCTGTATCGTCCAGGGCAGCTTCAAGACCCTAAAGACCCCCGAGCCCCCTGTTCACCCCCAGGTCTGTCCTCAGCCAGCTGCCCACAGGCAGGAGGGGCACGGCCCGCCCCAGGAGAAGACTTCAGACTCGGAACGGCAGTGCGCCACCCCTGAGGTGCAGGGACACGGGGAGGAGGTCTGTCCAGACAGTTCTGTTAGCTCTCACTCAAAAGGGGCGCCAACACTGTCCTCGCCCAGGGGACGGAAGGCCCAGACAAGCTTCCAGGCCAGCGGTCACACTGCAGACGGCGTCTTAGCACAGCCTGGACTCCCTGACTTGGATGAGCCCCCAGAGTGCTGCGGCTTCTGCGCCGGGCCCCCCGAGCGGGGCGAGGCTGGCGCGGGTGACTGTCTGTCCTCTCCCGCAGTCCTACGCCACCTGCGCCCTGGGAATCCAGTTCGTGGGCTACGTGATGATCTGCTTCGCGGCCGTCGACGCCCTGTGCTCTGTGCTCTTCGGGAGGCTGGCCCGCTACACCGGCAGGACCGCGCTCTTCGCACTGGGTAGGCGGGTGCTGGGCGCAACCCGGGGCGGGTCTGGCTGCACTGTGGGCAGTTGCAGCCTGTTTGAAGAGGGCCGGGGTTGCGGTGAGGAGGGGGGTCTCTGGAGGCACACAAAGTGGTGGGGACGGAGGTCAGGCGGGAGGCAGGGGGCCTCCCAGAAGGAGGAGATCTTGGTTTGCACGCTGGATGAGGCTGGTTGTCTAAACACGCATCCCCTTCTGCCTCCGGGGGGACCAAGAAGCAGCAGAGACAAGGTGAGAAATGAGGGTGTTCAAGGAAAGAGCCAGCCAGCAGCGACAGTCCTGCAGGTCTGTGGTGATGCAGCGAGAGGGAGGGGAAGCCAAACCACAGTGCCGGCCGAGGCCCACGCCATTCGCTTCTTACTGAGGAACAGAGACGCCTAATAACTCGCCCAGGGTCACGCAGCCCCAGGAACCCCAGAGGCCCCTGCTCCACGTGCTCCTCGGCTGCCCCGGAGGGTCGCAGGCTGCTCCGTCCCCCCCGGTCAGGGGGCCTCCCAGGGCCTGCTGACTCACAGAGCCGAGACCTCGGGCCGTGAGGACACAGCCAGGAGGGGCGAGGAGGCCCTGCCTCAGCCCCGGCTCCCCGTCCTGCTGGGAAGGCCCCGCTCCCAGGCTTGGGGGCCCTCCTCCCCTCCCCTCCCCATGCCCCCCACTCAGTGAGAAGCAGGGGTCCCCACTAATGAAGAAGCCCAGTGTCTCCCACTCTGAGCCCCCACAATCTGGGGCCTCCTCTGCCCAGCAAGATGACACTTTGCTTTAAGACGCAGAGGTGCGTCGCCTCAGGGCGCCCCCGCCGCTGCCCCTGTGGAGGCCAGAGGCGGGCAGAGTTGCGCACCTGCCAAGGGTGCCCCCTGGCAGCCTGCACAGGTCAGGTCAAAGGCACCAGGGAAAGCGGGCAGCAGTGGTCTAGGGAGCAGGGGGTCAGAGGCTCGGCATGCAGCTCTGAGGGTCTCAGGGGAGCCCCCCCCGTCCTCTGCCCCTGCCTCCAGGGGCCGTGACCCAGCTGGCCTGCATCATTGCCCTCCTGCTGTGGAAGCCACACCCCAGCCAGCTGCCCGTGTTCTTCGTGTTCCCTGGCCTCTGGGGCATGGCCGACGCGGTCTGGCAGACACAGAACAATGGTGAGTGCCTGGTGCGAGGCCGGCCTGCTCCGGGCCCCAGCTTGGCCGGCTGCGGAGGGCTCAGGGCCCCTGAGGGAGACGGGGAGACGCGTGTCAAGGAGCAGGGGCTGGAAGGCGGGCCTCACGTCCTCCCGCGGGCTTGGATCCGTGATGCCCGGGGAAAAGGCCACGGAGCGCGCAGCTGTCCTTGCTGACGTGGCCGTCCCATCGTGGCTCCCGATGAGCTCCTCTGGGCAGAGCGACGTCCTGCCCGTGTGTCTGCGCGGAAGGGCTTCTGTCTGCTCTCAGTGGAGGTGTGGGGAGGAGCCAAAGCTTACAGGTTACCATGACAACGTCCGGTGGCCAGGGTGAACTGAGTTGGGGGTGGGAGGGGTCAGTTGCATATTCATCCTGGGGGTCACGCCTGAGTCCCGTCCTGTCTGATTGTCCTCTGGGCAGCGGGGAGCCTGGGGGAGGCTGGAAGGGAGCCATCTCTAACAGCACCCCGTGGGCAGGAGTGGACGGGAGTGGGGCTTATAAACAGGAGACGTGCACTGCTCTGGGGCTGGGTGTCCAGGACGAAGGCACCGCTGATTCCCGGTCTGGGGGACCCACTTCCTGGCTCATAAACATCTCACTGAGTCCTTGGTGGATGCAGGGGTGAGGGGACAATCAGGGGTCCCCTTCACGAGGGCACTGTAACCCCGAGGGCTCCCCATACCACCTCATCGCTCCCAGAGACCACCTCCCAACACGTCACCTGGGGGTTTCAGCCTCTGTGTTTAGGGGGAACTGTGAGGACAGGCTGGCTGCAGTGCTGAAGGCGAGGGCGGCAGTTGGCCCGATCTGGGGCCGACCTGCCTGGTGAAGGGGCCGGGTTCACTCGGCAACCGCGGAAGCAGCAGCAGGGTTTACAGCTGGGGACGGGGGTAGGGCGAGCTGCTGCCGCAACGCAGGGGAACATGGGGAGGTGCAGGGGTATGCCACGCAGAGGGCCATGGTCAGAAGGGGCCGAGCAGTGGAGCTGCTGGACGCAGGGAGGAAAGGAAGCCAGGACAGGCTAGGACCTGATGGTCCCAGGGTCAGGCTGGACCTCGGGACTCCCGGGCTGCAGGCGGCCGGCAAGCCCCCAGACAGCAGGGTTGGAGGCGTCCGCTGAAGGGCTTGGCTTGGGCTTGAACAGGACAGGGGACCCCAGTCAGGGGGACCCAGCCCTGGAAGGGGTTGTCTTAGGCGTGTGTAGTGGCAGTGATGTTGCTGTTATTCAATTGCTGAATCATGTTCGACTCTTTGAGACCCCATGAACCACAGCACGCGAGGCCTCCCTGTCCCTCGCGATCTCCCAAAGTTTGCCCAGGTTTATCTCCACTGAATCAGTGATGTCATCCAACCATCTCATCCTCTGTCGTCCCCTTCTCCTCCTGCCTTCAATCTTTCCCAGCACCAGGGTCTTTTCCAATGAGTCAGCTCTTCCCATCAGGTGGCCAAACTATTGGAGCTTCAGCTTTATCATCAGTCCTTCCAATGAATATTCAGGACTGATCTCCTTTAGGATGGACTGGTTGGATCTCCTTGCAGTCCAAGGGACTCTCAAGAGTCTTCTCCAACACCACAGTTCAAAAGCATCAATTCTTTGACGCTCAGCTTTCTTTATGGTCCAACTCTCACATCCATACATGACCACTGGAAAAACCACAGCCTCGACTAGACGGACCTTTGTGGGCAAAGGTCTTTGTTTTTTAATGTGCTGTCTAGGCTTGTCATAGCCTTTCTCCCAAGAAGCAAGCATCTTCTAATTTCATGGCTACAGTCACCATCCACAGAGATTTTGGAGCAAGAGAAAATCTGATTATTAATTTTCGATGCAGAGTGAAGGGCTGTGAGGAGAGGAGAAGGGACCTGGGGAGCAGAGGATGCTGAGAGGAAGGGAGGGCACCCAACGGGGGCATGTGGGGACTAGGGGCTGAGAGGCCTCCAGGCTGGGAGGCGAGGGGTCCCCTTTCTTTGGAAAGTGTGGGAAGGCAGTCAGCATGAAGGACAGGAAGACTACCACTCTGGGGAAAGGAGTTGAGTTCAGGCCTGAGAGTCCTGGCTTCCTGGAGGAGCCACAGCCAGGACGCCCTAACGTGACAGAGGGCATTGACTGTGGGCCGGTGGGTCAATCTCGCGAGGATTCACTCATGATGCAGCCCAGCGGGTGGCGTCACCCCCATGGCACCTCATGTAGAAGAAAGGTGCCACCTGCAGAGATCTGGGCTGGAACAGCGACGGACTCGAGAGGGCAGGGTCTCCCAGGACCCATCGATGGCCCTGGCTGGGGGGCGGGAATGTCGAGGCCCCAGGAGGTGAGCCGTCTCTGCAGCCAACAAGCCACTGAGGGGTAAGCCGGGGTCCCGGGGGTGGATCCAGCTCAGAAGGGAGCTTCTTCCCTTGGAAATGCCACCACTGTCCAGCCCTCACCAGGGAAGCACCTGGGACTGGAAAGTAGGTCAGGCCCAGACACAAACAAGCCAGCAGCCTCCATTTCCGGGGACGGGGGTCTGGCTGCTGTCCCTGCACCCAGGGATGTCACACATGTGGCCTCTGCAGTCCAGGATGGCCCCTCCTTAGCATCTGAGTCAGTGCCAGCCTGTGAAACAGCTGAGGAAACATCCCCGAGCAAACCCAAGGCCGTTGGAATCAAGGGGTTTGGCTTTCACAGCCTTTCTCCCCCCTCCACGATGCAGGAGGCACTCCTGGAGTCTGAGCCAGGTGACAGAGGTGTGCTCGACTCAGTGCAGACTGCTGTGTTTGGACAAAGGGCAGCAGGTGGAAGCGGCGACAGATTAGCTGCAGGTGCGTCTGCTGCTCAACGGAGGAAATCCCCGAGTCGGCAGAGGAGACAAACAGAAAGCATGCTTGCTTTTCTCGGCCATCCAGACTGTAAGCCAGTGAGAGGTCCTGACAGCCCGGGAGGACTCTTAGCTATCATCAGGAGAGAGCGCCTCCACGTCCCCGTGGAGGGCGAGGGGCCCCCCACTGTTTACGCTTCTGCTGACTTGCTCTGATTAACTGACTTTCCTGAGCTCAGCTGAGCTTTTTGAAGTGTTTACACAAAGAACTGATGCTTTTGAACTGTGGTGTTGGAGAAGTCCCTTGAGAGTCCCTTGGAGTGCAAGGAGATCCAACCAGTCCATTCTCAATGGAAAAGCTGATTGCTACATCTGGGCGTGACCATCCCAGCCCTTCCTTCCTGGGGCAGAATCCTGCCTCCCTCTGCTCCGCCTTCTCACTGGGCTCCGGGGAGCCCTCCCGCCTCTGGAGCCATTCATCTTGCCTGGTCTCTGCTTATCCGCCCTGACAGTACTGTTGCCATGGCAACACTTGGGCGCCAATGCCTGAATCTGAGACAACGCAGAGTGTCTGGCCTTGAAATACCCTTTTGCCCATCAGCCACCAAAGGGGCTGCTTCCAGGCTGATAAATTCAGAAGATCCGTCCTTTCTTACGTGCCCGGCTCATGCATCCTGTCGTTTCCAACCAAACAAGACTTGAGCTCATCCTGGCATCGGAGGTCGGGAGTCTGCAGCTGGTCGCTGTCCCCTGGTGTCGTGGCCAGGTCGGACTGCGAGCAGGCTTCTCTTCTTTTTGTTTTATAATAATCTTAGATGGACGGGAAAGTTGCCAAGAGAGTACAGAATTCCCACGTACTGCTCACTCTGTCTCCTCAATTCGAACATCTTACAAGCCTGTGGTACACTTGTCAAAACCGAGGAACTAACATTGGGAAATAGCGGAAGTGCAGATCTCATTCCATTTTCCCAGCTCCCCCCTTTCTCTGTGTGCTCCCCAGGCAGACCCTGCTTTGCTGGTCTGTGCCAGCTTCTCTTTCTGCTCTGCTTTGGTGACCGTGGCCGTCTTGGAGAACCCTGGTCAGGGGTTGTGCACACAGTCCCTGTAATTCAGGTTCATCTGATGTCTTCTCATAACTGGGCTGGAGCTATGGTTTCGGGGAGGAAGACCCCCAAGCGCAGGGCCTTTCTCCTCACGTTGCCCAGGGGGCAGCACGCAGCCGGCCCACCTGTGGACCCTGCAGAGGGGGTCCCTCGCCCTCATCCATTCAGGTCCCATCTCCCAGCCTTGCTTCCTGACCCGAGAGGTACGGGGTTGGCTCACGGCCNTGACCATCCCAGCCCTTCCTTCCTGGGGCAGAATCCTGCCTCCCTCTGCTCCGCGTTCTCACTGGGCTCCGGGGAGCCCTCCCGCCTCTGGAGCCATTCATCTTGCCTGGTCTCTGCTTATCCGCCCTGACAGTACTGTTGCCATGGCAACACTTGGGCGCCAATGCCTGAATCTGAGACAACGCAGAGTGTCTGGCCTTGAAATACCCTTTTGCCCATCAGCCACCAAAGGGGCTGCTTCCAGGCTGATAAATTCAGAAGATCCGTCCTTTCTTACGTGCCCGGCTCATGCATCCTGTCGTTTCCAACCAAACAAGACTTGAGCTCATCCTGGCATCGGAGGTCGGGAGTCTGCAGCTGGTCGCTGTCCCCTGGTGTCGTGGCCAGGTCGGACTGCGAGCAGGCTTCTCTTCTTTTTGTTTTATAATAATCTTAGATGGACGGGAAAGTTGCCAAGAGAGTACAGAATTCCCACGTACTGCTCACTCTGTCTCCTCAATTCGAACATCTTACAAGCCTGTGGTACACTTGTCAAAACCGAGGAACTAACATTGGGAAATAGCGGAAGTGCAGATCTCATTCCATTTTCCCAGCTCCCCCCTTTCTCTGTGTGCTCCCCAGGCAGACCCTGCTTTGCTGGTCTGTGCCAGCTTCTCTTTCTGCTCTGCTTTGGTGACCGTGGCCGTCTTGGAGAACCCTGGTCAGGGGTTGTGCACACAGTCCCTGTAATTCAGGTTCATCTGATGTCTTCTCGTAACTGGGCTGGAGCTATGGTTTCGGGGAGGAAGACCCCCAAGCGCAGGGCCTTTCTCCTCACATTGCCCAGGGGGCAGCACGCAGCCGGCCCATCTGTGGACCCTGCAGAGGGGGGCCCTCGCCCTCATCCATTCAGGTCCCATCTCCCAGCCTTGCTTCCTGACCCGAGAGGTACGGGGTTGGCTCACGGCCCCTCCAGCGGCCACTCTCATCCGCTCTGTTTCTCGTCTATGCGATGGTGCTTCCTTCGCTGCAAGAGGCCCACTCACCAGACTGGTTATCGTCCACAACGCGAAAGCCTGCTGATTTCCAGACAGGAAGGTGCTAGGTGGTTACCTGGGCCTCGGGGAAGCGGCAGCGTTTTCTGCAGGATCAGGAGGGCTGTCTGCGCTCTCCCATCCTCGTCTCCGCCTCTCCCTGCAGCGCTCTTCGGGGTTCTGTTTGAGAAGAACAAGGAGGCCGCCTTCGCCAACTACCGCCTCTGGGAGGCCCTGGGCTTCGTCGTCGCCTTCGGATACAGCAGGTTCCTGTGCGTCCGCGTCAAGCTCTACATCCTGCTGGGCGTCCTGAGCGCCGCCATGGCCGCCTACGGGGCCGTCGAGTACACGGAGTCCCGGCAGGCGGGCGGGCCGCGGGCCGCGGGGCTGACGAAACCCGCCGAGGAGGCGGCGGCGCAGACGAAGCTGTGAGCGGGAAGCCCGCGGCGCTGCGCCCAGGGCGCCCGAGCAGGGGGGCGGCCCGAAGACGCCGCGGAGCTGCAGCCCACTCTCCACGCCCGGAGCTGCAGCCCACTCTCCACGCCCGCCTCCCCGAGGCCTCTCTGTTATGTGACTGACGTTTTCTCTGTTCCATCAGGCTCTTCAGTCCGCCGCCTCATCAGCAGAGGTGCAGAGTGCGCGTGGAGGAACCAGTTCATTTCAGATACAAAAGAAACAAACTCGGGGAACCACCAGCCTCTAGGGACTTGCCTAGAGTCAAGGGTCAGTAACCGAGGCTTGTTTGGGGGTGGTTGTTAAGAACTAGAAAGGTGCTGAAAAGACGCAGCCCAACGCCAGCACTTTGCAGATGGGCAAACTGACGTGCCGGCAAGTCAGTGACTGCCTCCGAGAGTCAGTGAGGGACAAAGCCAGACGAGGCTCTCTGTGTCTTGAAGCTTTGGGGGATGAGTTTCTAAATAAATGCAATTATATTATGCACCTAACTCTTGTCCAAATACTTTACTCCACTCACCTGGATCGCACACACAAACGGCATCACATTAGCTTGTTGAAGGCCATTGACGACAAGAGACGCAAGTTACTTCCAATGGGACTTGACACGTGGGGCTGATAACACATGAATCCAGACACGGGCCCACTCGTCTCCTGCCCTCTGCCTGCCTCTCCGGCAGGTACGTCCATCAGCCTGCTCCTCCCTCCTTGTCTGATGCCCGGTAATGCAGGCACGGCCCTTCTCTGAGCCCAGCTGTCTTTCTGAGACACCCCACCCCAGAACCTCGTGGACAGGGCTCCCCATGTTTCCTCTTTTCTCCTTCCACCCCACCTCGCCTCCTCCTGCCCGACTCAGTCCCTGCTCTTCTCCAAGCATCTTTCCATGCGTCCCGTGGCAGCACGCCCGCCTGCCCTCCTCCAGCCCTGAAGCCAACCAGACCCTGTGACCCCCCCCNAAAGTTTGGTTTACGTCACTTCACTACGTTAAGTTAAACCTACATTAGTACCTGTTTTTGTTGACTGAAAGAAATCTGAAGAGGAGTTTCACTTGTATCAAAAAAAAAAAAAAAAAAAAAAGGGCAAAAAGTGAAAATACCACTTAGGGCTGGTTTTGAAGAGAGCTGTTAGGGAGACAGGGCACCCCGAGCAGTGAGAACTGCCCTACCAAGCGTCTTCCCAGGGACCACACTCAGCATCTCAGCACCCAGCCTCCAGAGATTTGAACCGAGTCTGTGAGCATCTGTGCTTTATCTTGCACTCGCTAGCAAGACGTGTCCTCAGGTGACTGCTGCTTCACCTTATACCATTTCAGCTTACGGAAGGTTTCCTAGAAAGGCTCTACTTTCAGAGAGTGGGGGAAGGGTCGGGGGGAACATGTGTATCATAGTGTATCGTATCGACTCATTATTTTAAGTTCACTCCACTTGTGCTAACATATGAAAAGGAAAACAACACAAACTGGTTTCACATGTATTCCTTACATCCTGAAAACAAAATCCGGGCAGAAAATGAATGGAAAAAACTTCAGCCACTGACCAGTACTTACCCTAGCCCCAAAGCCAAAACATGGGAGAGGAAGAGAGATGGAATGAACACCTTGAGAAACTCTGCGGAGAAGATCCCCCCTTTCTTCATGGCTCCACTTTTCCTCATGCTTAAGGAAACGGAACGCTTAGGGTGCCTGAAGTGGAACTCCCTGGGGGAAGAGACGCAGAGGAGGGTGTCAAACACACGTCTGATAAATGTGTCTTGGGCACTGGCGGGCCCACACCACTGCACTGTGTCCACTGGAAAGCGACATGTACCGACTTACTTGGGTGGAATGTTTTCAGGTCTACTAGACCAGTCGGACACCCAGTCTACACTTTTCTTCAGAGCATCCACTTCTTTCTCTCCTTCTGCAACTTCTTCTTCTGACTGTAGAGGAGAATGCACACTTTAAAAAGGGAGAAAAGGAATATAGAGCCTTCCTACTACAGAAGACAAATATGGACAGAAAATATACAAGAATTATAAACTTGGGCATCAGTAATTTTTATGTAAGCAACATGCCATGTTTCTAAAAAGGCTGATAAAATAATCTAAGATCAGAGCATTTAATATCTTTAAAAAAACAAAAAAACCTTGAGTGAGTTTCACTGTGGCTATATAAACATAAAATAAACCTGAAACTGGAATTATATCTCAATTTAAGAAAAAGAATATGAATCTGAAAAAAGTGTACATTAGGACATGTTAACTGAAGTGTGGAAAGCATTGATAATTGCTGAATCTGAGTGGTACGTGTATGGATGGCCANGTTATATAAACATAAAATAAACCTGAAACTGGAATTATATCTCAATTTAAGAAAAAGAATATGAATCTGAAAAAAGTGTACATTAGGACATGTTAACTGAAGTGTGGAAAGCATTGATAATTGCTGAATCTGAGTGGTACGTGTATGGATGGCCATCGTAATAGGCTCCATTTACTTTTGTATGCATTCAAAAATTTTCATAATTAAAAACTAAAGGGAACATATCAAAAAGTATATGCTAACAAATAGGAAAGAAAAAAACTGGGAGAGGTGCTGCAGAAACAATTTAAATAATTAACAAGTAATTTAAAAGAAATAGTATTTATTATGCATTTACCAAGAGCTAAGTATTGATCTAAGCACTTTCCATGTACTAACCTTTACTTAAAACAACCTTATTAAAAAAAAGGAACTATTACTATTCCATTCCACTTTACAGATGAGGAAACTGAGACATAAATAACCGCCTAAGACTATATGAGTACCAAGTAGCAGGACCGTATTCAAACCCAGGCAAACCGTCTCTAGAGTTCCTACTCTTAGGGATTAGGTTTTGTTTTATTCCCTGGAAGGAGATTATAGTTTTTAGACAAATTGCTATCCAAATATTTTCCAAAGTTTATTCAAAACTGGTGGCACTACTTGTAAAGAATCTGCCTGCCAATGAGAGGGCACTGGGGACACTGGTTCAATCCTTGGTCGGGAAGCCCCTGGGGAAGGAAATGACAACCTACTCCAGTATCCTGGCCTGGAAAACTCCATGGACAGAGGAGCCTGGCAGGCTACAATTCCACGGGGTCACAAAGAGTCGGACATGACTGAACAACTGAACAATAAACTACACAAGCCAAAAGTTTTAAAAAGTAATGTATTTAATACTGAGTAAGAATTTGACATCTTTCATATCAAATTTTTTTCTTGCTAATGAGAACCTAAACTTTCAGCGTAAGAAGACAAAATTTCCAATAGCTTCTCTTTCAACAGAATCCACAGGGATGACCAATTTCTGAAAAAATGACACAGATTTATTTATTCAGTTTTCAGGAATATGAAGCTATGACCAGAAACCAAAGGGTCTCAAATGACCTGAAACCAAAGGATCTCGAAGCTAAGAATTATTTTGATGTTCTTTTGTTTGGACAGAGTTAACTTTTTGACCTAAACTTTCATTCTTTTCGGTAGGTAGTTATGAAAATTCTCTATGAAACAGCTGCCTCAGGAAGGTAACTTCAGAGAATCTCTAGGTATAGGTGGCCCCTTTTGCTGTCAAACTGAAATTAAATCCCTGTGGATTTTTGCTACTCTGGTACTACCATTCTTAGTTCTGCTGGGCTTGACAAATTCCACTGAATGACACAATGTAGCCTTTAGGATTAAGCTTGTTCCCACTGGGTTTTGAGATTACTGGGAACCATGAGTTGCCTCTCTGGAGTAAATTTGAAAACACTAAATCAAAAGTGATCAACTGCTGCAATTTACTTAGAGATCAGCCTGTCACAATGTCTCATTCAACACACTGTGGGTCACTTCAGTTTCCAACCTTGGTCTCCATCACCTCTTTCAAAACTACTCAAAGATTTAGATTTAGATTTGTGAATAAGGTACTATTTCATACTTTCCAAAAGAATGAAAATATAATAAGATTTTATGCTAATTTTTAGAGATGATGATCTTCAGACTATGATTTAGCGAAAAAACAAAACAAAACCCTGGTCAGTTTAGAATGCTGACCTTAAGAATAAGGGCTGTAACCTTTCCTCATTTGCTACCCATCGCTTACTTTTATTAACCTTAAATTTACCAGTTTTAGGCTTTAAATTGCCTTCTGACTTTTAGAATTTTACAATACTGTAAAAATGTGCTTCATCTAATGAAGTGAGAGTCATGCCTTTATCCAAATCAATACCCCTTGCCCCACATCTACGTCTATCATGATAGAAGATTCTGATCATTGCAGTGTGTCATCACGTGGAAGTCCCTCACTTTCTAATTGCTTACATTTTCCTTCTCTGGCCCACCCCAAGCTCTCTGAAGTCTCTAAATATGGATATTAAATTCCATACCACAGTACAGATAAACCACAGTTTTACAGGAGAGAAAAGGAAGGCATTTTCAGTTTGCATCATCTTCCAACCCATGCTGGCCTCTTTGGTCCCAGAAACACATTGAGAATTGCCTCTGAGAGACAATCTGTGGTCCGTTTTCTGCTCCAAACGTGAGATTCATGAGGACCAGCATTCTAAAAGTCTAGTTGGAACAATCTTTCTCCTAAACTTGCATTACATCATAGGCTTCCTTGTACCATGAACGACTCACCTGACATGTCTCAGTTCATTCTCATGACCTTGTGAGCGCTCCTGAAATCAATCCCATCCATCAGCTTACTTTAGTACAACAGAGGCCACAGGCCCAGACAGCTGGGGTTTCAGCCCTGGTCTGTCATTTACTTCCTTGGGGATCTTAGGTAAGTAACTTAATTAAGACAAAGCTTCATTTTTCCGTTTTTTTCATGGGGATACTGTCACCTCTTTCACTGAACTGAAAATAATGTGGGAAAAACTTCAAAAAATATTCTAATAAATGAGTGTGGAGATTCCTTAAAAAACTGGAAATAGAACTGCCATACGACCCAGCAATCCCACTGCTGGCCACACACACCTAGGAAACCAGAATTGAAAGAGACACGTGTACCCAAATGTTCACTGCAGCACTGTTTACAATAGCCAGGACATGGGAGCAACCTAGATGTCCATCGGCAGATGAATGGATAAGAAAGCTGTGGTACACATACACAATGGAATATTACTCAGCTATTAAAAAGAATTCATTTGAATCAGTTCTAATGAGGTGGATGAAACTGGAGCTATTATATAGAGCGAAGTCAGTCAGAGAGAAAAACACCAATACAGTATATTAACGCATATATATGGAATTTAGAAAGATGGTAATGATGACCCTATATGCGAGACAGCAAAAGAGACACAGATGTAAAGAACAGACTGTTGGACTCTGTGGGAGAAGGCAAGGGCGGGATGATTTGAGAAAATAGCATTGAAACATGTCTATTATCATATGTGAAATAGATCGCCAGTCCAGGTTTGATGTATGAGGCAGGGTGCTCAGGGCTGGTGCACTGGGATAACCCTGAGGGATGGGATGGGGAGGGAGGGTCAGGATGGGGAACACACGTACACCCATGGCTGA
>SJYW01031516.1:0-12254 GCA_006410735.1 Raphicerus campestris | reverse complement strand
CCTGCAGCGCTCTTCGGGGTTCTGTTTGAGAAGAACAAGGAGGCCGCCTTCGCCAACTACCGCCTCTGGGAGGCCCTGGGCTTCGTCGTTGCCTTCGGATACAGCAGGTTCCTGTGCGTCCGCGTCAAGCTCTACATCCTGCTGGGCGTCCTGAGCGCCGCCATGGCCGCCTACGGGGCCGTCGAGTACACGGAGTCCCGGCAGGCGGGCGGGCCGCGGGCCGCGGGGCTGACGAAACCCGCCGAGGAGGCGGCGGCGCAGACGAAGCTGTGAGCGGGAAGCCCGCGGCGCTGCGCCCAGGGCGCCCGAGCAGGGGGGCGGCCCGAAGACGCCGCGGAGCTGCAGCCCACTCTCCACGCCCGGAGCTGCAGCCCACTCTCCACGCCCGCCTCCCCGAGGCCTCTCTGTTATGTGACTGACGTTTTCTCTGTTCCATCAGGCTCTTCAGTCCGCCGCCTCATCAGCAGAGGTGCAGAGTGCGCGTGGAGGAACCAGTTCATTTCAGATACAAAAGAAACAAACTCGGGGAACCACCAGCCTCTAGGGACTTGCCTAGAGTCAAGGGTCAGTAACCGAGGCTTGTTTGGGGGTGGTTGTTAAGAACTAGAAAGGTGCTGAAAAGACGCAGCCCAACGCCAGCACTTTGCAGATGGGCAAACTGACGTGCCGGCAAGTCAGTGACTGCCTCCGAGAGTCAGTGAGGGACAAAGCCAGACGAGGCTCTCTGTGTCTTGAAGCTTTGGGGGATGAGTTTCTAAATAAATGCAATTATATTATGCACCTAACTCTTGTCCAAATACTTTACTCCACTCACCTGGATCGCACACACAAACGGCATCACATTAGCTTGTTGAAGGCCATTGACGACAAGAGACGCAAGTTACTTCCAATGGGACTTGACACGTGGGGCTGATAACACATGAATCCAGACACGGGCCCACTCGTCTCCTGCCCTCTGCCTGCCTCTCCGGCAGGTACGTCCATCAGCCTGCTCCTCCCTCCTTGTCTGATGCCCGGTAATGCAGGCACGGCCCTTCTCTGAGCCCAGCTGTCTTTCTGAGACACCCCACCCCAGAACCTCGTGGACAGGGCTCCCCATGTTTCCTCTTTTCTCCTTCCACCCCACCTCGCCTCCTCCTGCCCGACTCAGTCCCTGCTCTTCTCCAAGCATCTTTCCATGCGTCCCGTGGCAGCACGCCCGCCTGCCCTCCTCCAGCCCTGAAGCCAACCAGACCCTGTGACCCCCCCCTCCAAGGCCAAGTTTCCAAGATGTGTCCTGCAGACCAGCCCAGGGCCTTCCAAGTTCCAGGGGGCCGCCTGGCCCCTCTCAAGGGCACTGTGGCCTCTAGAGCATGGCTCACGGGCCTCCTCGACCTTGAGCGCCCTCCTGCCCTCAACACAGACCCCTCGGGCTTGTCTGGGCTGTGCTCGAGCCGCAGGACGCACACTTCCTGACGCTGGCTCTTGTGTACGCCCCCGGCTCAGTACTGTGGCTGGCAGCACTTGGTCCTCCTGAGCCTGGGTGCTGGAGCTGGGGACACTCTGCCCGCAGAGACGCAGCAGACTCGCAGAAATGCGCGAATGTGGGCAGAGGGACCCAGCCGGAAACATCGGGCCCACAGCCGCCCCTTCTCCAGACTCCAGGCTGAGACGCCGCGGGGGGCCTGCATCTCAGTGAGGTCTGGGGTCCGAGGCCAAGGCACCATGGGCTCTGGCGGAAGGCTGAGCTCCTTGCTGTTTGTGGCTGTTGCTGCTCGATGGAAAATGTGCAAGAGCCCCTCGGGTTACAGGAGGGCTTCGGGTCAGGCAGCATCTGGAGAGTGGCCGCGGGGGCCACTGAAGGCTCCCACTGGACGGCACACTCCCGCCTGCCAGCCGGCTGCCCCCGGAAGGTGGCCCGTGGTACTCAGGCCTTTTCTTTCCTGCTCATCCTCTGAACTTGGCCTGCGCCCTTTAACCTGGATGTGTGTTCGGGTACCTTGATGGGGGCACGGAGACAGAACTATCAGGGCTCTCGCTTCCTCCTGGGCCCTGGGCTGGGGCGGGGGGTGAGCGGGGGATCCCTGAGTCTCATCAGTGTTGCTCTGGGAAGGCTGAATTGTAGCAGAAAGTAAGGCACTTAATCTTGAGCGTAGTACTCCATTTGCAAAATGGGGAAGTTCCTCCTCCATAAGGAATCATTGAGACAAGACATTATTCAAAGCGGAAAAACAGAGGAGAGATAAATTAGGCGGCTGAGAACAACACACACACGCGGTTACAGAGAGGAGATGGACAGCAACGCCCTGCTGAGAACAACACGCAATTACAGAGAGGAGATGGACAGCAAGGCCCTGCTGTGTAGCACAGGGAAATACACTCAGTATTTCATAGTAACCTATAAAGGAAGAATCTGAAAAAGAGAAAATATATAGATAATGCTTCGAATTTTCCTTATAAAACACTATAAGCACTCTACGGACTTCCCAAGTGGCTCAGCGGCGGAGAGCCCACCTGCCGACGCGGGAGACGCAGGAGACACTGGTCAGTCCCTGGGCTGGGAAGATCCCCTGGAGAAGGGCATGGCAGCCCACTCCAGTATTCTAGCCTGGAGAACCCCACGGACAGAGGCGCCTGGCGGGCTGCAGACCATGGGCCACAAAGAGTGGCCACAGCTTGTGTGACAGCGCACACGAGCACTGTGCACGGTGAGATGAGAAGGAGCACCTCGGACAAGCTTGAATGCGGCGGTTCTGTCCACCTCTCACCCCCGCGGGGCGTGTCCACCTCTCACCCCCGCAGGGCGACTATGAGCCTCGATGAGCCTGGACCCAACAATTGTACGTCTCTTTTTCACCTCCCAGAGCTCAGGAACAAAGGCACTACTTGCCTGCTTGCTCAGAGTGACGAAGGAAAGATATTCAAAAATAAAATGTATGAATGCATGTCACAATGTACTGTTAAACATTTCCTAAAAGTTAAATGTGTGTCTAAAGTAAAATGCTAAGTGTAGAAATGAAGTTAAAAGCACATAATAATAAAAAGAAAGCGTGCTTGGCAGTAATCTAGGCTCACAGCTGCCGGAGTCACTAGCATTGTCCAAGTCCTGAATTTATTGGTGGCCCAGCTAGGAAGAAAGGACACAGACAGCCTAGTGGTCGCTATGTGATGGAAGCGGGCTCGCCAGTGCTTTAAAAGAGAACAACTCTCTAGGTCCTGAGATGTAAACGAGCACCCTCGAGCGTCACAGGTGAGGAGCATAGCCGAGCCCACGGACACCGCCCTGACCCACGGCCAGGTGTTTTCTGCAGGTTGGTGGTGGCGACAGTGATGGCTCAGGAATCCCGCTGGGCAGTCGTTCTGTGGACGCGCCGGGGGGCCCCAGGTAGCCAGGAGGGGGGCCTTCAGTGAGAAAGGCCTGTCACTTCACACCACACCCTGCAGGGGCCTGGAAACTGCAGGCGCCTCCTCAAGTCGAAGAGTCAGGCCTTGGGAGACCTCGCCCTCACCCTGGCTCCAACCAGGTTTATGCAGTCGGTAAGTGAGGCACGCTGACTACTTTCCTAGTCAGAGAGGGTGAAAAAATAAGGCACACGGAATGAGAGGGTTAGACAGCATTCAGTGGTTTGGCAGCGTTTTCTAGTTTCAAGTCCAAATCAGAAATGGAAATTTTTTTTTTCCTCCTGAGACCCTTTCCAGGCCCAAGTCACGCTTCTCCACATCTCTGAGCTCCCCCTCCAGCCTCCGCCAAACAGGAGGCTCTCAGAACCTCCATCCCTAGCTGCACAACCGTTCCTGGCCTCTTGCCGCCCCGTAATCTGTGCTCATTTCCCATCTCCCTGCCCCTTTAATCGCCTCCCTTCCAGCTCCTGGTGCCCAGGCCTCCTGGTTTGCTCTTTCAAATTCCGGGACTAAAGGTCTGACACATTCGTCTACCTGCAAACTCAGGTAGGTCTGTGTGGCCTCCTCTCAGCTTACAGTGGGTCTCCGTCCGTCCGTCTGCAGGGAGGCGAGGCTTGCAGACGGAACAGGCAGGACACGTTCTCGGGTGGTGCTGCGTCCACCGCCTCCAGACTTCTGGCCAAGCGTGGGGGTGACCCAGCTATTGGGGGAGAGCCTTGTGGGCCGCAGGGCAGCCCCTAGTCCCAGGGACACAGTGGGCCTCCACAGGGCCGTCACCACTGCCGCGCTGGGTCCGTGACCAGTTACGAGGCTTCCTCATCCCATCCTCATGGCTGGGGGGCACTGACCTCTGACCCAGGGGCTCAGCCTGAGTTGGAGCCTGGTCACCCGCATGTTGGAAAGCTCCCCAGCGCTGGCATGTGTGGCTGGCGGGAGGCGAGCACCGGTTTTAAAGCCGTGTCATGTCGCTGCTCTTGCAGCAGCTTGCTTAGCCGGCCAACAGCATATAAAGTACATTTTTGAAAAGAATTTCTAGGAATAAGCATCGCTTATTGTTGTTGTCACTGCAGCTCACGACAAGTGACGTCATGGAATCCCATGGCCCCGGACGCCATGAAGCAACATGGTAATGGTAGCAGCGCCGCCGACACGGCCAGACAGCCGAGCGAAGCGCCGGCCCGTCGGCACCGCTCGGCTCAGAGCTCCCGGGGGAGACGCCTCGGCCTCCACTGTCCTCTCAGTTCCTGGTGGCGGCCCAGCCAAGCCCTCTGCCGGTCCGCGGACCCTTTCCCTGTCCCCCCACCCCACCCCTCAGCCTCCAGCACCCCCTCCAGGGGCCTGGCCTCCCCTGCAGGCCTTTGCCCTCCGACGCCTGCAGACAGCGCCTGTGGCCACCCAGGACTCCGGCCCAGCTCTCGGCTGTCACTCACCCGCCCCTGAACAGGCCTCTGTCTCCAGCATCACCTCCCGTGGGGAGCAATCCCTGCCTCCACCCACCTGCTGGCTGCCCTGGCCTAACCCGCGCCTGGCCGCCTCTTCCAACAGGCACCGGCCCCATTGGCCTTGCTCCTGGGACATCTTCCAGCCCCCGCGCTCTCTGTGGCCTCCTGGGGCTCCTGACCCGACGACCATCCTTCAGAGAGTCAGACTCACGCTGCTTCCGGTACTCACAGCCGGCCTGCTCTGGCCACTGCTTTTTCACCTTAGCCAAGCATGCTGGACCCTCGGTGAGGCAGTCCCGACTCATCCTTGCCCTCACCCCTTCTCTCCCCAAAATACAATATAAAGTTCCTCAGTACAACATAAATGTATAAACATATTGCATATAAATATCATCTCTGCGCCTCAGCAGTGATCGCTGGCTTTATCAAAATTTCTTTCCTCCCCCTGTGCTCAAAATTCACCTCAGATGCCTTTTCTCAGGGGCGCTCTTTCAAAATTGCCTTGCTCCGCGCAGGCGGAGACCCTTCCCCAGAGGATCCAGCGCTTCCTCCCACACAGGCACGCGAACCGCCTCCCGTTTCCCCAGTCTGTCTGTCCCCTCTCTGGCAGGGAAGGTGGGGATGGGGGCAGATCCCGCAGCGGGAGGACCCTGGGTCTGCGGCAGCAGTCAGCAGTGCGCCTGTTCCCGTCTCCTCGCCGGGGCTCAGCGCCGCGGGCCGGGGAGGCGGGCAGGAGGGAGGCGCCTGTCTGTCCCGTCTGTCCGTTAGGGCCGGGGACCAGCGCGCCAGCATCACCTGGACCGCGGAGGCCGAGCGGCTGCGCAGCGCCCCCTGGCGGGCGGGGCGGGCGCCGACGAGTACCTGAGCTCCCCGAGGGATGCTCCAGCTGCAGGTGACGCCCACCTCCCTCTGGCTCCAGGATCTGCGTGTTATTTCTGTCAGAACATCCCTCGACTCATGCAGCGCTCTGTCACCTCTGCTCCCTCATTTCCTTACAAAAAATAAAACAGAAAAGCCGCAAGCGGGCTTCCCTGGTGGCTCAGACAGTAAAGAATCTGCCTGCAGTGCAGGAGACCCAGGTTCTACCTGGCTCTCGGAGTGAGCAGCTAGAGGAACACAAAGATCTGAGGTCTCAACACTGGCATTTTCCAAGGTTTAAACGTCAGGGTGAGGACGAGGAGCTGGGAGAGTGACTGAGGAGGCTGGCTGAGTGGGGCTGCAGGGTCCCGAGGGAGACCGAGCATTGATGGGACAAGGGCGGGGTGGCCGCTGACTTGGCGGTGATGGGGCTGCTGGTGTCCGTGATCGCAGAGACTGGGGGAGACTTTGGAGATGAAGGTGGGAGCCCCAGTGGCTCAAAGAGAAGGGAAGTGTAGACGGTGGGGTCTCCAGCCCCGCCCAGAAGATTTCTCCGGAGGAGAGGCCACGGCTGAAGCATGGCCTTAGGCACAAGGGTCAGTCATTATGTCACCAAAACTGGGGTCCAGCTGCTCGCCGATCAAAAGTCAGAAAACAGGCAAGGTTGGTGAAAAGGAAAGTTTGCTTTATTCTGGATGCTGGAAACCAGTGGGGAGTGTGACTCTTGCCCAAAGGCCAGCTCCCACCCCTAACTCCCCCGACCATCTTGCCACTGACGGTCAGTGGGCAAGAGCTTCTAAGGCGGAGCTTCAGGGTGTATAGATGGAAGGAGGGGCTTATGCAAAACAGCACAGTCAGCTCTGGCAGTCACTGGTGGTCTGAGCAGCAGCATCTTGACTGTTTTAAGAACAATTAATCTTCAGGTCAGGGCTTCCCTAAAGGCTCAGTGGTAAAGAATCTCCCTGCCAAGCATAAGACGTGGGTTCGATCCGTGGGATGGGAAGATCCCCTGGAGAAGGATATAACAGCCCACTCCAGTACTCTTGCCTGGGGAATTCCATGGACAGAGGAGCCTGGCAGGCAGAGTCAGGCACAAGTTATCGGCTAAACGACAATGACTGAACTACTATCTAGTCTCGTGAGACTGCTCTTCCTTGCTTCTGCATTTTCTCACTTCTCTGATTAATCTTATTCTTGGCTAAAGTTTTTCCACAGACAAAAGGCAGTGGAGGGCTTGGGGGTGAGTAGGACCATAAGGCTGAAATATTTGGGGGTTGGGAAAGACAGGACTTTAGATAAGTCTAGATCAAATTCCTCCTGTGAAATTGATGAGAAAAGCAAGACTAGAGAGCAAGGTTAGTGATTAGTCCTGGATCACAAGAGTGATTAATTGGTTAATTGAAGAAACGGTACTATAACCTGGTTTCATAACATGGTTGAGGATGTTTTTCTAAATTCCCAGTGCTCTTCAACTGAGATAGATGTTAAGTGTTTAGAGTTTTTTATTGAACTGCAACATAAAGACAGAAAAGGTACAATTATATGTATACAGTTTGGTGAATTTTCACAAACTGAACACACCGATGTAACCAGCACCCAGACCAAGAAACAAACCACCACCAGCGTGGACCCCCAGGGGACACATTGCCATCACTTCCTCCACGGGCGACAGCTCCCAGAACCATAGGAGGATTTTATGTGCTTACTTACATGTGATTCTCTGAAGTTTTTCTTACAAAAGTATCTTGTTCATGTAAGTTCTTCAACAGTACTTAAGTGATGATGGTAATTAATAACAGTCCATTCTCAATAAATGCTTGCCATCCTTCCAATGCACCAGGCAGTATCCAAGTTTCGATTTCCCGTGCATCTTAACTGGCCAAGTGTCCGTGGTGGGATGTCCTTTGGGGTCCGGGAAAGACGTCCGCGTTCCCATAATCATGCTGCTTTCCTTGCCTGCCTCCCTTAGGCTTGGTAGATGGCGTTGCTTTTCTATTGGGCACCTGGAGCAAGGGTCTTAGGAATGGAACTGGGGTGTAACAAAATAGTGAAAAGTCTATTACAGATTCAGAGTTTGCTTGGACTCCATGAAAATTCTAGATTTTAAGCATCATAATGCATCCAGCTTCCTCCTGATCCTCTCAGAGGGGAGAATGTACAATAAGACTGTCCGGTCGCAGAGAACAGACTTGTGAACTTAAGGGTGAGTTTAGCAGACGCTGTAAACAGTGGACGCTTGTGAGGTCCATGTAACTGATGAGAGAAAGCCTCAAAGGGTTCGGTGTGGAGCTGGGCAGAAGGCAGTCCTGGGTCAGCCCTGCCCTGGAGCACGGGCACCCGTCTGAGTCACTTTGCACGTGGGCAGTGGCCAGGAGGCACTCACTGAGCCATCCTGAAGCCTCTCCATGTCTGAGGCGGCCCAGGGTCCCCTGGAGAACTCAAGCCATGGAGAAACTGAGCCCAGTGAGAAACGATCAAAGGAGGCTGAAGGTGGAAAAGACAGAGTTTGGAGAAACGCAGTTTCTCATTTGGAAAAGGACAATCATTGCCATCGGATAAGTGCTCATGCATTTTCCTTGCTGGTCGTGGGCCCTTAGCGACGCCTCTCATTGGAACCACCACCTCCTTTCCCAGCCCCGACACTCAGCGGGGCACCCAGCTTGGAACTTGAGAAGCTCAAGCGACCCTCTCGAACTGAACGGAACATCTGCAACTGTTGATCCGACTCAGACGGTTCAGGTCCAGATGCCTTCACTCCAGCCTGGAGGCTCCCCCGGCGAGCACGGCCCCCCATCCTGCCCTTCGTCTGCTGTGCCTCGAGACCGTCAGCCGAAGGACTTAATTACTCTTGGCTTTTAGAAAATTTACCAGGTGGGTGGCTGGAGGATAGTGATGAATAATTAACAAGTGAACAAGACAAACCGCGAAAGAAAGATGCCTTCTAGGCTCCATGCAATGAATGCTTTTATTCTCGATTTGCTAACTAGAAAATCCGCAGTGACTCCCTTTTGCCTGACACCATTCAGCCGACATCTTCGGCTTCTGGGTCTGCAGCTTTTATATAGTTATGCGAAGCAGCTTACTGGTCCCGAGTGGTTATAACCGGCCCGTAATGAGGCAGGTGATGGGGAAACACTACCCATTAATCAGTGAGGTGATAACAGGCTGGAACCTGAATGGGCTGAGTACAAGGTTTCTGTGTGAGGCCCCGCTTTAAGACGGCTCTCTTGGCTTGAGGGCTAGAGCCCATAGTCCTTCTGGCCCACAGGCCCCAGAAGACAGGGCGAGACTCTGGGGCAGCATTCAGCCTTCCTGGGGAGTGCGTCCACCCGGCGTCTGCTATGGCTTCAGTGGATAAAAAAGGTTCATTTGGGAAATGCAGATGTTTTATGCAGAAATAATTCTTGTTGTGGTCCCACTAGAGTAATGCCCAGGAGATCCCCAGGGGCCCACCTAGAGGAGCCCACCGCCTCTTCTCCGAGTTCTCAGGAGTGTCGTCGACGGGAACACTCGGTCTCGGCCTTCATGGTCTCCTGCAGGGAAGGAAGCCCTCCAGAGTGCAGGTGAAGAAAGCCCGGGGCCCACACTCTGACCAGGCCCTGAGCCCTGGGCCTGCGTGGCCTCCTGCGGGAAGGGAGGCCCTCCGTAACAGGGATGAAGGAAGCCTGGGGCCCACACCCTGACCGGGCCCCCAGGGTTTGTGAGGAGAGCAGGCCGCATCACCGGTGACCCACACACCAGCGTCTGGTCTGGCCCCTCTCAGCTGGGCTCTGTAGCTGCTGAGGGAAGACCTCAGACCCACCCCCGGATCAGGGCCTGATGACGCAGCACTCTGTCGCCACTTGGTGCCCAGTGTTTGCACCCAGCCGGCTCACGGGCCATCACCGCCACACCTGGAGAATATTGCACCCACGCCTGGAGGGTGGCCCCTGAGCGTGCCGGCCCCCAGGACCCGTCCTCTGCGAGGCGCTGGGTCCAGGGCCGCTAGGATCGGTGAGCGGATGTCCTGTCCTGCTGGCACAGCAGGCGGATTCTTCACTGTCTGAGCCACCAGGGAAGCCTGGGACACGGTACAATTTTCATTTCCAGTCTGTCCCCTTCCACCAGCGTTTATGAACCATGAACACATTCTAGGGAGGCTGGGCCCAGGAGGTGTTTGGAAGTGGCACATGGGTTCTGTTTAAGAATAATGAAAAATTGTTCTGGGTTTACACAATGCCAACTTTTCCTGACAAGAACATGTATGTATGTAGTAATAGGAACTCTAAAAAAAGTTATTATGAAGTAGAGTTGATTTACAACATTAGTTTCAAGTGTAACAAGGAACTCTTAAGTTGGCAGACTTAAAAAACAGGACAAATCAGGGGCTCCCTGGTGGTGCAGTGGTTAAGCCTTCACCTTCCAACACAGTCCCTGGCTGGGGAGTTAAAATCCTACATGCCTCGTGGCCAGTAACCCAACACATAAAAGAAGCAATGTGTAACAAATGCAATAGACTTAAACAGTGGGGCGAGTCATACATAGGTGGTTTGCACTCTGTGTTTCTATAAACTATAAACCGTGACTGGAATCTATAGACTAAGCACGAGGAAAGGGGGATAAACAGGATGGTGACGTCTCTAAGACAAACGGTTGAGGCTGGCTGACTCGTCCCCATAAACTGGCTTCACCATCTAGAAAAATTATGCCGGAACCTCCAGCTGCTGCTTGTTCCCATTCGATAAGAATGGAAACTTTTTTAAAGTTTAAACAACTAACTTCTCAAGTTGAAAATCGCTGTGCTAAGCTATGTGAACTATCATCTGTGGGTAGATTCTATATTTCTATATTCACACCAAGATGGCATTTTAAAACATACGTACAGTGTGACTGAAGGTAATGCTATTAATAATAAGAAAGAAAAGGAAGTCACATTTTCATGAGAGACACACGGAAACAAAGGCTTTGTAAAGGAAATCCCCAGGAATTCCCAAAAAAGGCGGGGAAAATATTTTTGGATTTAACTTTTCAAATTGAAGTTTCACGGCCTTTCTGTAGAAATATAGCTTTATGACTTGTATCTTGTGCACATACATGCTATCAACAGGCTCGTTGGTCATGTCCACTGACTTGTTTCTCCTAGAACCGGACTCTCCACTGGGGTGGAATCTGTGCTCTGCGTCTGAATCGGGGTCACCTGAGACGGTCCCTCTCCGCACTCCCACGCCTTCCCTCTCTGCTCATTGGCGAATGGAGGGCCAATGTTAATAGATGGCTTAATACTTTAGTGGCGTCCTGCTCCCATGGGAGCTGCCCCGGGGAAGTTTGTCCTTGAAGCAGTGAAAGTGCTGAAAAAACTGTGGGGGGTGGGGAGTCCTTCTCTACGGGTCTACTTTGGGAGGAAGGAAGTGTGAGAACTGGCAGTCTGATGGGCCCTGGGGGCCAGCCCCTCCTAGGGACAGCTGTGCAGAGATCCGTCTTTCAGGAGAAGCAGTGGGCCCACAGGGGCATCCCAGGAGCTGTGATTCCGGTGATGACCGCAATGCTGTCTGGCTGATTCCCATCCCCAGAACCCACGTGCTCTGTCTGGGATATCATCAAGGTTTGGGAAAGAGAAGCGTCCTTTATGGCCAGGACTGTGTGTGATCAGGGCTGAAAGTGGAAGTCGCTCAGTCGTGTCAGACTCTTTGCAACCCCATGGACTATGCAGTCCACTTCTCCAGGCCACAGTACTGGAGTGGGCAGCCTTTCCCTTCTCCAGGAAATCTTCCCCACCCAGGAATCGGACCTGGGTCTCCTGCGTTGCTGGCCGACTCTTTATCAGCTGAGCTATGACGTCATGAGACTGTAATTATGCTCATGACCTCCTCTGTGTCTGGAATTGTCTTGCTCCTGGACCAGCTCATGTGCTGACAAAGTCCGTGTGTTACCTCCCACGGAAGACATGGGGCTTGGCGTGTCTATAAGCTCAGTCTCGCGTGGCCCGCTCCAGGGTTCCCTAGGCTGTGGCGCGCGCTAGTTCACACAGCTGAGGTCGCAGCTGGCTCTGGCCCTGTGTGCTGGACCGTCAGTCCAGATCGGGGCTTCCATCTCAGGAGCCGGGCACTGGGCTCGTTCACGGCCGTGGCGTGGGGCACACACACGGAGGACTTGGCTGCTGCAGGGTCTGCAGAGCTCACGGCTCCCCAGAGCTGAGGGGGCTGCTGCCTGCCTCCTCCTCCAGGGACCGAGACCCACCCCTGGCTTCCATCCTCGGAGCTGGGACCCCTCTCCTCGGGGCTGCTGGCTTGGGAGCATTCAGGATGTACCATCTATGACGCACGTCCCTCCTCCCGTGGAAGCACTTCAGAGTTTGTCTCCAGCCTGTCTTTCTTTTTAAAATTAGAGTCTAGTTGACTTACGGTGCTGTGTTAGTTTCAGGGGTACAGCGAGGTGATTCGGTTATGTACACACACACATGCATACCCTCCATTTTCAGACGCTTCCCCATACAGGCCGCTGCAGAATCCTGCGTGGAGTTCCCTGAGCTGGACACAGTTCTTATCAGCCGTCTCTCTTATGCAGTGTGTGTATGTGTCAATCTCAGCCTCCAGT
>SJYW01031508.1:0-63527 GCA_006410735.1 Raphicerus campestris | reverse complement strand
CCTGTCATATGGAGCTCAGCAGGGAAAACGGGGCTCCTCTTGAGTCTTGGCGGGACCCTCGGGGTTCCTCTCAAGTGGGGATGGGTCGGACGGGAAAATTTTTTGGTCATAAAAATGGTGTGAAGGAGATTTTCAGGGTCTAGGAGGGATGGGGTGATTTCTCCTGAGATGCCCCCGTGGACAAGGGCATCACTCCACCTGCAGGGGAGAAGTTTCTGGTTTTTCTCGACTCACGGTGGGGTCCTATCGAGTTATGACGGGACCCCAGAAAGCCACCCTTGTGGCCACAGGAGAGGACAGTCTCTGAACGATGTGTGAGGCACCTATAGGGATTCATCCCCAGTCGTCGCCAGATCCTCAGTTCTGGACCAGTGCTGAAGATGGAGCCTGAGCTTGCTTCGCCCATGCTGACATAGTTCTTGGGTTTCCGCTGGAGCCCCCACAGGGGAGTCAGGCCTCGTCTCACCTGGAGACGTGCACGACCGCTTTCCTCCCCAAATGAAGAAACAGTGTCCGAGTCCCTGTCGAGAGGATACAGGGATCTGTGGCTTGCCCTCGAGGTACCACTGGGCTGTCACACATTCCAGTGTGCTGGAGTCGAGCCTTGGGGTTACAGTTGAGGCAGTGCAGAGCAGTCCGTTTCATCTGGAGTGGCCGAGGCATTTGGTGCTCTTGGGGAATGTTGGCCCAAACTGTGAGACTCCTCCCGACTATCAAGCTGTGAGCACCTCCTCTTGGGATGCGAGGGGAACGCTGCAAAACCTTTCCTGACGGAACAGAAAAAGGGCCCCTCATCTGGAGCTCAACAGGGGAAAACGGTGTTCCTCTTGAGTCTTGGCGGGACCCTCAGGGTTCAACTCCAGTGGGGACAGGTGGGGCAGGAACTTCTTCGGTCACAGCAAGGGAGTCAAGGAGCCTTTCGAGGTCCAGGAGGGACGGGACGAATTTCCCTGAGATGCTGACGTGGACAAGGGCAATACCATGCATGCAGGGGAGAAGCTTCCTGTTTTTCTCGAGTTGGAGCTGGGTCCTCTCGAGTTATGACGGGGACCCCAGGAACCCGCCCCTGTATCCTCAGGAGAGGAAAGTCTCAGTGCGAATAGCGAGGCGCCTTGGGGATTCCTCCTCAGTCATCGGCGGGTCCTCAGTCCTCGTCTGGGGCTAAGGTCAGAATCTGAGATTTCCTCGCTCATGCTTTCATAGGTCTTGAGGTTACTCTGGAGCCCCCACAGCAGAGTCATGCCTCATCTCACCTGGAGACTTGCACGGCTTCTTTCTTCCCCAACTGCAGCAGCAGTGACCGGCTCCCATCAGGTGGACACAGGGACCTGTGGCTTGCCCTCGAGGTACCCCATGGCTGTCACACGTGCCAGTGTGTCAGGAGTCGAGCCTCGGGCTGACAGTCGAGACAGTGCACGGCTATCAGGTTCATCGGGAGTGGACGAAGTATTTGGAGATCTTGGGGAGTGGTGGTCGGACACCTGACGCTCCTCCCAACTCTCCTTATGCAAGGCCGCCTCTTAGGATGCGAAGGGAACAACACAAAACCTTTCCCGACGGAGCAGGTTAAGGGCCCCTCATCTGGAGCTCAGCAGGGGAAAATGGTGCTCCTTTTGAGTTGCAGCAGTATCCTCGGGGTTCCTCTCGAGTGGGGACAGTTGGGGCGTAAAACTTCCTAGGTCACAACAAGGAAATGAAGAAGACTTTCGAGGTCCAAGAGGGAAGGGATGATTTCCCCCGAGATGTTGCAGTGGTCAAGGGACTCACCCTCCCTGCAGGGGAGAAGCTTATGGTTTTTTTCGAGTTGCAGCGGGGTCCTCTCCAGTTACGTTGGGGACCCAAGGACCCGCTGCTGTGGCCTCAACAGAGGCCAGTCACCATGTTAGTTGCAAGGCACCTCTGGGGATTCCTCCCAAGTCGTCGCCATGTCCTCAGTCCTCATCTGGTGCTGAGGCCCGAGCCTGTACTTTCCTCGCCCATGCCCTGGGGTACCTCGAGGTCAAGCCATTGATCCCTGTATCCACTCAACAGGGATCTGCACACTGTTGCTTCAGTTGGGGAGGAAAGCGGCTGTGCACGTCCCCAGGCGAGACGAGGCCTGACTCTCCTATGGGGGCTCCAGGGGAATCCCAAGCCCTATGTCAGCATGGCCGAGACAAGCACAGGCTCCGGCCTCAGCACCAGTCTAGGACTGAGGTCTCGTTGACGTCTCGGGAGGAATCCCCACAGGTGCCTTGCAACCTGCATGGAGAATTGGCCTCTCCTGAGGCCACAGCAGCAGGTCCCTGGGGACCCTGTCGTAACTCGAGAAAACCCTACCGCAACTCGAGAAAAACCAGAAACTTCTCCCCTGCAGTTAGGGTGAGTCCCTTGTCCGCTGCAGCATCTCGGAGGAAATGACCTCTTCCCTCTTGGACCTCGAACGGCTCCTTCACACACTTGTTGTGACATAGGAAGACCAGCGCCCGAACTGTCCCCACTTGAGAGGAACCTAGAGGGTCCCGCTGCGACTCAAGAGGAACCCCGTTTTCCCTTGCTGAGCTCCAGATGACGGGCCCTTTCCCTGCACTGCCGGAAAGGTTTCGCGGTGTTCCCTTCGCATCCCACGAGGAGGTGATCACACCTAGAAATTCGGGAGGAGTTTCACAGGTTGGGCCACCATTCCCCAAGACCCCCAAATGCCTCGTCAACTTCAGATGAAACTGACTGCCTTGCACTGCCTCGACTGTAACGCCGAGGCTCGACTCTAGCACACTGGCATGTGTCACAGCCCTAGGGTACCTCGATCCCGAGCCATAGATGCCTGTATCCACTCGACAGGGACCCGGACCCTGTTACTGGAGTTGGGAAGGAAAGCGGCCGTGCAAGTCTGCAGTCGAGATGAGGCCTGACTCCCGTCTGTGGGCTCAAGGGGACGCCCAATACAAATGTGAGGCAATCTCAGGCTGCATACTCAACACCAGAAGGGGACTGAGGACTTGGCGCAACTGGGGAGAAATCCCCAGATGTGCCTTGCCCCTTGCACGGAGACTGGCCTATCCTGGGTCCACAGGGGCGGATCCCTGTGGTCCCCATCGTAACTCGAGAGGACCCTATCACAACTCGAGAAAAACCAGAAGCTTCTCCCCTGCAGTTAGTGTGAGTCCCTTGTCTGCTGCAGCATCTGGGGGGATATCACTCATTCCCTCTTGGACCTCAAAAAGCGACTTCATTCCCTTGTTATGACCTAGGACAATCTCCACCCCAACCGTCCCCACTTGAGAGGACCCCCGAGGGCCCGCTGTGACTAAAGAGGAGCCCCGTTTTCTGCTGCTGAACTCCAGAAGAGGGGCCCTTTGCCTGCTCCATCGAGAAACGTTTTCATGCCCTCCCCTCACATCCTAAGTGGTGGACTCCCAACAGGAGAATCGGGAGAAGCCTCAAGTGTCCGACCACCACTCCCCAAGTTACCCAAATGCCTCTTCCACTTCAGATGAACATGACTGTCTTCCTTACACTGTCTCGACTGTCACCCCGAGGCTCGACTCCCAACACACTGGCACGTGACCCAGCCCTGGAGTACCACGATGGCAAGCCACAGATGCCTGCGTCCGCTTTACGGGGAGACGGAGACTGCCGCTGCAGTTGGGGAAGAAAGAGGCCATTCACGTCTCCAGGAGAGAAGAGGCCTGATTCCTCTGTGGGGGCCCAAGAGTAACCTCCAGACCTATGAAAGAATGAGCGAGGGAATCTCAGGCTCCGACCTCAGCACCAGGAGAGGATTCAGGATCTGGCAATGACTGGGGAGGAATCCCCAGAGACGCCTCGTAACTTGCACAGAGAATGGCCTCTGCTGAGGATACAGGGGCGGGTCCCTGGGGTCCTCGTCGAAATGGAGAGGAACCCGCCGCAACTCGAGAAAAATCGGAAGCTTCTCCCCTGCAGGCGTGGTGTGATCCTTGTCCATGGTGGCATCTCAGGTGAATTCACCCCATCCCTCGTGGACATCGAAAGGCTCCTTCACACCTTTGCTGTGACCCAAGAAATTTCACGCCCCATCCATCCACACTCGAGAGAAACCCCAAGGGTCCCGTAAAGACTCAAGAAGAGTCCCGTTTTCCGCTGCTGAGCTACAGATGATGGGCCCATTCCCTACTCTGTCGGAAAGATTTCGCGGTGTTCCCCTCACATCCCAAGGGGAGGTGATTGCACCTGGAAAGTCGGATGGACTCTCACAGGTTGGGCCACCATTCCCCAAGAACCCCAAATGCGTTATCCACTTCAGATGAACCTGACTGCCCTGAACTGCCTCGACTGTCACCCCGAGGCTTGACTCCGGCACACTGGCACATGTCACAGCCCTAGGGTAGCTCGAGCGCAAGCCATAGATCCCTGTATCCGCTCGACAGGGACCCGGACACTGTTACTGCAGTTGGGAAGGAAAGCGGCCGTGCACGTCTGCAGTCGAGATGAGGCCTGAATCCCCTCTGTGGGCTCCAGGGGAAGCCCAATACAAATGTCAGCACGGGCGAGGCAATCTCAGGCTGCAGCCTCAGCACCAGAAGGGGACTGAGGACTTGGCGCCACTGGGGAGGAATCCACAGATGTGCCTCACCCCTCGCACGGAGACTGGCCTATCCTGGGGCCACAGGGGCGGTTCCATGGGATCCCCATCATAACTCGAGTGTACCCCGCCACAACTGGGGAACAACCAGAAGATTCACCCTTGCAGGCGCAGTGATTCCCTTGTCAGCTGCGGCGACACAGAGTAATCCACCCGTTCCCTCTTGGACCTCCAAATGATCCTTCACACCCTTGCTGTGACCCAAGAAGTTTCCTGCCCCACACGTCCCCACTCAAGAGGACTGCCGAGGGTCCCGCCGGGAATCAAGAGGAGCTCCATATTCAGATGCCCAGCTCCAGATGAGGGGCCCTTTACATGCACCATCGGGAAAGGGTTCCCGCCTCTCCCCTCGCATTCCAAAAGGAGGCACTCACACCAGGCGAGTCCAGAGAAACCTCAGGGTTCGGGTCACATTTCCGCAAGACCCCCAAATGCCTAGTCTACTCGAGATGAATCTGACTGTTCTGCACTTCCTCGACTGTCACCACAAGGCTCGACTCCAGCAAACTGGCACGTGTGAGAGCCCTGGGGTACCTCGAAGTCAAGCCACTGATCCCTGTATCCGCTCGACAGGGACCCGGACACTGTTACTCCAATTGGGGAGGAAAGCGGCTGTGCACATCCACAGGTAGACAAGGCCTGACTTCCCTATGCGGGCTCCAAAGGAACCCCAAGACCTATGTCAGCATGTGCGAGGCAAGTACAGCCTGCGGCCTCAGCACCCGATGAGGATTGAGGACCTGGCGAGGTCTTGGTAGGAATCCCCACAGGTGCCTCCCAACTAACATGGTGACTGGCCTCTCCAGAGGTCTCAGTGGCGGGTTCCTGGGGTCCCCGTAATTACTCGAGAGTACCCCACCGCAACTCGAGAAAAAACAGAAGCTTCTCCTCTGCAGGGAGGTTGAGTCCCTTCTCCTCTGCAGCATCTCGGGGAAAATCACCCTGTCCCCCTGGGACCTCGACAGTCTCCTTCAAACCCTTATTGTGACCTAGGAAGATTCCCGCCTCAACCGTCCCCACTCGAGAGGAACCCCGAGGGTCCCGCCTCGACTAAGGAAGAACCACATTTTCCCCTGCTGAGCTCCAGATGAGGGTCCCTTTCCCTGCTGCATCAGGAAAGGTTTTCCGGTGCTCCCCTGGCATCCCAAGAGATGGCCTCGCATCAGGAGAGTCCGAAGTAGCCTCAGGTGTCTGAACACCACTCCCCAAGTTGCCCAAATGATTCGTCCTCTCCAGATGAACATGATTACCCTGCACTCTCTCGACAGTCACCCTGAGGCTCGAATCCCAACACACTGGCACGTGAGAAAGCCCTGACATACCTAGATGGCAAGCAACAGATCCCTCTGTCCGCTATACGGGGTGCCCAACACTGCCACTGCAGTTGGGGAAGAAAGAGGCCGTGCAAGTCTACAGGCGAGAAGAGGCCTGACTCCCCTGTGGGGGCTCCAGAGTAACCTCAAGACCTATGAAAGCATGAGTGAGGACATCTCAGGCTCCGACCTCAGCATCAGACGAGGATTGAGGACCTGGCGATGACTGGGGAGGAATCCCCAGAGGCGGCACCTCGCAACTCACACTGAGAATGGCCTCTCCTGAGGATACGTGGTGGGGGGGTCCATGGGGTCGCCGTCGTAACTTTACAGGACTCCGCCACAACTCAAGATAAAGCAGAGGCTTCACCCTTGCAGGTGGAGTGAGGCCCTTGTCAGCTGTGGCGTCCCGGTGGAAATCACCCGTTCCTTCTTGGACCACGAAATGATCTTTCACACCCTTGCTGTGACCCATGAAATTACACTCCCCACACGTCCCCACTCGAGAGGACCACCGAGGGTCCCGGTTGGAATCAAGAGGAGCTCCATTTTACCATGGTCATCTCCAGATGAGGGGCCCTTTCCCTGTTCCATTGGGAAAGGTTTCGTGGTGTTCCCCACAGATACAAAGAGGAGGTGCTCGCACCTGGAAAGTCGGGAGGAGTCTCACAGGCTGGGCCACCATTCCCCAAGACCTCCAAATGCCTCGTTCACTTCAGATGAACCTGACGGCCCTGCACTGTCTCGACTGTAACCGTGAGGCTCGACTCCCGCACACTGGCAAGTGTGCCAATCCTAGGGTACTTCGAGCGCAGGCCATAGATCCTTGTATCATCTTGAAAGGGACAAGGCACTGTTACTGAAGTTGGGAAGGAAAGCGGCCATGTATGTCTCCAGTCGAAAGGAGGTCTGACTCCCCTCTGCAGGCTCCAGGGGCAGTCCAATACAAATGTCAGCACGGGCGAGGCAATCTCAGTCTGCAGCCTCAGCACCAGAAGGGACTGAGGACTTGGCGCCACTGGGGAGGAATCCCCAGATGTGCCTCGCCCCTCGTACGGTGACTCGCCTATCCTGGGGCCACAGGGGCGCATCCCTGTGGTCCCCGTCGTAACTCAGAGAACCCCGCAGCAACTTGAGGAAAACCAGAAGCTTCACCCTTGCAGGCAAAGTGAGGCCCTTGAACACTGTGGCGTTCCGGGGGAAATCACCTGTAACCTCTTGGACCTTGAAATGCTCTTTCACACTCTTGCTCTGACCCAAGAAGTTCCCTGCCCCACACGTCCCCACTTGAGAGGACCACCGAGGGTCCCGCCCCAACTAAAGAGGAGCTCCATTTTCCCATGCTCAGCTCCAGATGAGGGAACTTTTCCCTGCTCCATTGGGAAAGGGTTCCCGGATCTCCCCTCACATCCCAAGAGGAGGCACTCTCACCAGGCGAGTTTAGAGAAGCCTCAGGCATCGAGTCACATTTCTGCAAGACCCCCAAATGCGTATTCCACTCCAGATGAATCTGACTAACCTGCACTGCCTCGACTGTCACCCCAAAGCTCGACTCCGGCACACTGGCACATGTGACAGCCCTAGGTTACCTCTAGCACAAGGCATAGATCCCTGTATCCGCTCGAAAGGGACCTGGACACTGTTGCTGCAGTGGGGGAGGAAAGCGGATGTGCACATCCCTAGAGGAGATGAGGCCTGACTTCCCTATGGGGGCTCCACAGTAATCTCAAGACCTATGAAAGCATGAGCGAATAAATCTCAGGCTCCGACCTCAGCACCAGACGAGGACTGAGGATCTGGCGTTGACTGGGGAGGAAACCCCAAATATTCCTCACCACTTGCACTGAGAATGGCCTCTCCTGAGGATACATGGGGGGGTCCCTGGGGTTCCCGTCGTATCTCGAGAGGCCCGGGCCGCAACTCGAGCAAAATTTGAAGTTTCTCCCCTGCAGGCGTGGTGTGGCCCTTGTCCACATTGACACCTGTGGGGAATTCACCCCGTCCCTCGTGGACCTGGAAAGCCTCCTTTACACCCTTGCTGTGACACAAGAAGTTCCCCACCCCAACCGTCCCCACTCGAGAGGAACCCCAAGGGTACTGCCGAGACTCAAGAGGAGCCCCGTTTTCCCCTGCTGAGCTCCAGATGAGGGGACCTTTTCCTGCTTTGTCGGTAGAGGTTTCGCGGTGTTCCCCTCGCATCCCAAGAGGAGGTGCTCGCAACTTGAATGTCAGGAGGAGTCTCACAGTTTGGACCACCATTCCCCAAGACACCCAAATGCCTCGTCCACTTCAGATGAACCTGAATGCCCTGCGCTGCCTCGACCTGAAACCTGAAACTCCACTCCGGCACACTGGCACGTGTGAAAGCCCTAGGGTACCTCGAGCGCAAGCCATAGATCCCTGTATCCTCTCGAAAGGGACCCGGACACTGTTGCTGCTATTGAGGAGGAAAGTGGCTGTGCACGTCCTCAGGCGAGATGAGGCCTGACTCCCCTATGGGGGCTCCAGGGGAAACCCAAGACCTATGTCAGCGTGGACGAGGCAAGCATAGGCTCCGGCCTCAGCACCAGATGAGAACTGAGGTTCCGGTGACATCTCGTAAGGAATCCCCACAGGTGCTTCACAACTATAATGGAGACTGGCCTATCCTGAGGCCACAGCAGTGGGTCTCTGGGGTCTCCATCGTAACTCGAGAGGACCCCGCCGCAACTCGAGAAGAGCCAGAAGCTTCTCCCCTACAGGGAGGGTGAGTTAATTGTCCACTGCAACATCTCGGGGGAAATCACCCCTTCCCCCTAGAACCTCAGAAGTCTCATTCATACCCTTGTTGTGACCTAGGAAATTCTCCGCCACAACCATCCCACTCGAGAGGAACACCAAGGGTCCCGACGCAACTCAAGAGGAGCCCCGTTTTCCCCTGGTGAGCTCCAGATAAGGGGCCCTTTCCCTGCTCCATAGGGAAAGGTTTTCCGGCGCTCCTGTCACATCCCAAGAGGTAACCTCGCATCAGGAGAGTCGGGAGGAGACTCAGGTGTCCGGCCACCATTCTCCAAGATCCGTGAATGCCTCGTCCACTCCAGATGAACATGACTGTCCTGCACTGTCTCGACTGTCACGCCGAGGTTCAACTCCCAACACACTGGCACGTGAGACAGCCCTGGAGTACCTCGATGGCAAGCCACAGATCCCTGTGTCTGCAGTTGGGGAAGAAAGAAGCCGTGCAAGTCTCCAGGCGAGAAGAGGCCTGATTCCCTGTGGGGGCTCCAGAGTAACTCAAGACCTATGAAAGCATTAGCGAGTCAATCATAGGCTCATCCTCAACACCAGACGAGGACTGAGGACACGTCGATGACTGGGTTGGTACCCCCAGAAGCGCCTCGCAACTAGCACTGAGAATGGCCTCACCTGAGGATACGAGGGGGGGGGTCCATGGGTTCCCGTCTTAAAGCGAGTGGATCCCGCCGCCACTCGAGAAAAACCGGAAGTTTCTCACCTGCAGGTGTGATGTGGCCCTTGTCTGTGGCGGCATCTCAGGGGAATTCATCCCGTCCCTCGTGGACCTCGACAGGCTCCTTCACAACATTGCTGTGATCCACGGAGTTCCCCGCCCCACCCGTCCCCAATAGATAGTAACCCATAGGGTCCCACCAAGACTCAAGAGGAGCTCGGTTTTTCCCTGATGAGCTCCAGAGGAGGGGACCTTCCCTGCTCCATGGGGAAAGGTTTCCCTGTGTTCCCCTCCCATTCCAAGAGGAGGTGCTCACACCTGCAGAGTCGGAAGGAGTCTCACAGATTGGGCCACCATTCCCCAAGACCCCCAAATACCTCATCCACTCCAGATGATCCTGACTGCCCTACACTGCCTCGACTGTTACCCTGAGGCTCGACTCCGGCACACTGGCACGTGTGACAGCCCTTGGGTACCTCGATGACAAGCCACAGATCCCTGTGTCTGCTCGACAGGGACCCGGACACTGTTGCTGCAGTTGGGGAGGATAGCCGCAGTGCACGTCTCCAAGCAAGACGAGGCCTGACTCTCCTGTGGGGGCTCCAGCGGTAACCAAGACGTGTGTCAGCATGGGCGAGGCAATATCAGGCTCCAGCTTCAGCATCAGACCAGGACTGAGGACCCAGCGACGACTGGGGAGGAATCCCCAGAGGCGCCTCTCAAATCTTTCAGAGACTGTCCTCACCTGTGGCCCCAAGGGCGGGTTTCTGGGGTCCCGTCGTAACTCGAGAGGACCCCACCGGCACTCGAGAAAAACCAGAAACTTCTCCCCTGCAGGTGGAGTGAGGCCCATGTCCGTGGGGTCATCTCAGGGGAAATCACCCCTTCCCTCCTAGATCTCAAAAGTCCCTTCACACCCTTGTTATGACTAAAGAAGTTCCCCACCGCACCCGTCCACACTCGAGAGGAACCCCGAGGGTCCCGCCAAGATTCAAGAGGAGCCCCTTTTTCCCCTGCTGCGCTCCAGATGAGGGGCCATTTCCCTGCTCCATCGGGAAAGTTATTCCTGCACTCCCCTAGCATCCCAAGAGGTGGCCTCGCATCAGGTGAGTCGGGAGGAGCCTCCAGTGTCTGACCACCACTCCCCAAGTCCCCCAAATACCTCTTCCACTCAAGATGAACATTCACTGCCCTGCACTGTCTCGACTGTCACCCGAGCCTCGACTCCCAACACACTGGCATGTGAGACAGCCCTTGAGTACCTCGATGGCAAGCCACAGATCCCTGTCTCTGCAGTTGGGGAAGAGAGACGCCGTGCAAGACTCCAGGTGAGAAGAGGCCTGACTCCCCTGTGGGGACTCCAGAGTAACCTCA
Source organism: Raphicerus campestris (assembly GCA_006410735.1). NCBI lineage: Eukaryota > Metazoa > Chordata > Mammalia > Artiodactyla > Bovidae > Raphicerus > Raphicerus campestris. The sequence goes on along the minus strand of SJYW01031508.1, from coordinate 52,789 downwards.
AGACATATGAATGCACGAGGGAGGAAATCTCAGGGTCGACCTCAGCACCAGACGAGGACTGAGGACCTGGCGATGACTGCAGAGGAATCCCCAGCGGCACCTAGCAACTCGCACTGAGAATGGCCTCTCCTGAGGATACAGGGGCGAATCCCTGGGGTCACCATCATAACTTGAGAGGACTCCTCCGCAACTCGAGAAAAACCGGAAGTTTCTCGCCTGCAGGCGTGGTGTGGCCCTTGTCGCAACGGCATCCCAGGGGAATTACCCCATCCCTCGTGGACCTCGAAAGGCTCCTTGCTTTGACCTTTGACACTTGCTGTGACCCAAGAATTTCCCAGCCCCACTCGGCTCCACTAGAGAGGAATCCAAGTGTCCTGCCAAGTCTCAAGAGGAGCCCTGTCTTCCCTGCTGAGCTCCAGATGATGGGGCATTCCCTGCTCCATCCAAAAGGTTTTGCGGTGTTCCCCTCACATCCCCAGACGAGATGCTGGCACCTGGAAAGTCGGGACGAGTCTCACATGTTGGGCCACCATTCCCCAAGACCCCCAAATGCCTTGTCCACTTCAGATGAACCTGAATGCCCTGCACTGCCTCGACTGCAACCCCGAGGCTCGACTGCGGCACACTAGCCCATGTGACAGTACAAGGGTATCTCGAGCGCAAGACATTGATCCCTGTATCCACTCCACAGGGACCCGGACACTGTTACTGCAGTTGGGAAGGAAAGGAACCGTGCACATCTCCAATGTAGACAAGGCCTGACTCCCCTATGTGGGCTCCAGCGGAAGACCAATACAAATGTCAGCAGAGGTGAGGCAATCTCAGGCTGCAGCCTCAGCATCAGACAGGGACTGAGGAATTGGCGCCCCTGGGGAGGAATGCCCATATATGCCTCGCCCCTCCCACGGAGACTGGCCTATCCTGGCGCCAAAGGCTTGGATCCCTGTGGTCCTCATCATAATTCGACAGGACCCCGCCCAACTTGAGAAAAACAAGAAGCTTCACCCTTGCAGGCGGAGTGAGGTCCTTGTCCTCTGTAGCATACCAGGGGAAATCACCCATTCCATCTTGGACCTTGAAATGCTCTTTCACACCCTTGCTGTGACCCACGAAGTTCCCCGTCCTAACATTCCCACTGGAGAGGACCGGCGAGGGTCCCACTGCAACTCAAGAGGAGCTCCATTTTCCCCTGCTCAGCTCCAGATTAAGTGCCCTTTCCCTGCTCCATTGGGAAAGGGTTCCCGGCTCTCCCCTTGCATACCAAGAGGAGACACTCACACCAGGCCAGTCCAGAGAAGCCTCAGGCATCGGGTCACATTTCCCCAAGACCCCCAGTGCCTATTTCTTTCCAGATGAATTTAACTGTCCTGCACTTCGTCGACTGTCACCCCAGGGCTCAACTCAGCACACTGGCATGTGTGATGGCCCTGGGGAACCTAGAGGTCAAGCCACTGTTCCCTGTATCCGCTGGACAGGGACCCGGACACTGTTGAAGCAGGTGGGGAGGAAAGCGGCTGTCCACAACCCCAAACGAGACAAGGGCTGACTCCGCTGGGGGGCTCCTGGGGAACCCCAAGACCTATGTCAGCAAGGGCGAGGCAAGCGCAGGCTCTGGCCTCAGCACCAGAAGAGGACTGAGGACCGGTGACGTCTCGGGAGGAATCCCCAGAGGTGCTTCGCAACTTTCATGGAGACTGGCCTCTCCTGAGGCCAGAGTGGCAGGTCCCTGGGGTCTCCGGTGTAAATCAAGAGGACCCCGCCTCAACACGAGAATAACCAGAAGCTTCTCCCCTGCAGGGAGGGTGAGTCCCTTGTCCACTGCAGCATTTCAGGGGAAATCAACCCTTCCCTCTTGGACCTCGAAAAGCTCCATCATACACTTGGGGACCTCGGATGTTCTCCGCCCCAATCGTCCCCACTCGACAGGTATCCTGAGGGTCCTGCCGCAACTCAAGAGGAGCCCCGCTATCCCCTGCTGAGCTCCAGATGAAGGGCCCTTTCCCTGCTCTGTCGGGAAAGGTGTTGCGGTGTTCCCCTCGCATCCCAAGAGGAAGTGCTCGCACCTGGAAAGATGGTAGAAGTCTCCCAAGATGGGCCCCCATCCCCCAAGACCCCCAAATACCTCGTCTATTTCAGATGAACCTGACCTCCCTGCACTTCCTCGACTGTAACCCCGAGGCTCGACTCCGGCACACTGGCACGTGTGACAGCCCTGGGGTACCTCGAGCACAAGCCATAGATCCTTGTATTCGCTCAACAGGGACCCTTACACTGTTACTGCAGTTGGGAAGGAAAGTGGCCATGCACATCTCCAGTTGAGCTGAGGCCTGATTCCCCTCTGTGGGCTCCAGGGGAAGCCCGATACAAATGTCAGCAGGGGCGAGGAAATCTCAGGCAGCAGCCTCAGCACCAGAAGGGGATTGAGGACTTGGTGCCCCGGGGGAGGAATCCCCAGATGTGCCTCGCCCCTCGCACGAAGACTGGCCTATCCTGTGGCCACAGGGGCGGATCCCTGTTGTCCCTGTCGTAACTCAAGAGGACCCCGCTGCAACTAGAGAAAAATCAGGAACTTCATCCTTTCAAGCGGAGTTAGGCTCATGTAAGCTGCGGCATCCCAGGGGAAATCTCTGGTTCCCTCTTGGACCTCGAAATGCTCTTTCACACTCTTGCTGTGTCCCAAGAAGTTCCCCGCCCCAGACGTCCCCACTGGAGAAGAACGCCGAGGGTCCCGCCTCGACTCAAGAGGAGCTCCATTTTCCCATTCTCAGCTCCAGATGAGGGACCCTTTCCCTGCTCCATCGTTAAAGGGTTCCGGGCACTCCCCTCTCATCCCAAGAGGAGGCACTCACACCTAGCGAGTGCAGAGAAGCCTCAGGCGTCAGGTCACATTTCCCCAAGTCCCCAAAATGACTAATCCACTCCACATGAATCTGACTGTCCTGCACTGCCTCGACTGTCACCTCGAGTCTCGACTCCAGAACACTGGCACGTGTGATAGCCCTGGGGTACCTCGTGGTTAAGCCACTGATGCCTGTATCCGCTTGACATGGACCGGACACTGTGGCTGCAGTTGGGGAGGAAAGTGGCTGTGTATGTCACAAGAGGAGACGAGGCCTGACTCCCCTATGGGGTCTCCAGGGGAACCCCAAGACCTATGTCAGCATGGGCGAGGCAAGCACAGGCTCCAGCCTCAGCACCAGACGAGGACTGAGGACACGGCGACGTCTCAGGAGGAATCCCCATAGGTGCCTTGCAATTCAGATGGAGGCTGGCCTCTCCTGAGCCACAGCAGCGGGTCCCTGGGCTCCCCGTCGTAATTCGAGGAGTCCCCGCCACAATTCGTGAAAAACCAGAAGCTTCTCCTCTGCAGGGAGGGTGAGTCCCTTGTCCACTGCAGTATCTCGGGGGAAATCACCCCTTCCCTCTTGGACCTCGAAAGGCTCCTTCATACCCTTGTTGTGACCAAGGAAGTTCCCTGCCCAAACCATCCCCACTCGAGAGGAACCCCGATGGTCCCCCCACACCTCAAGAGGAGCCCCGTTTTCCCCTGCTGAGCTCCAGATGAGGGGTCCTTTTCCTGATCCATCGGGAAAGGTTTCCCGGCACTCCCCTCACATCCCAAGAGGTGGCCTCGCATCAGGAGAGTTGGGAGGAGCCTCAGGTTTCTGACCACCACTCCCGAAGATCCCCAAATGCCTTGTCCACTCCAGATGAACATGATTGCCCTGCACTGTCAGGACTGTCACCCTGAGGATGGACTCCCAACACACTTGCACGTGAGACAGCCCTGGAATACCTCGATGGCAATCCACAGATCCCTGTGTCCACTTGACAGGGAGCCAGACACTGGCACTGCAGTTGGGAAAGAAAGATGCTATGCAAGTCTCCAGGCGAGAAGAGGCCTGACTCCCCTGTGGGGCCTCTAGAGTAACCTCAAGACCTATGAAAGCATGAGTGAGGAAATCTCAGGCTCGATCTCAGCACCAGACAAGGACTGAGGACCCGGAGAAACCTGGGGAGGAATCCCCAGAGTCGCCTTGCAGCTGGCATTGTGAATGGCCTCTCCTGAGGATACAAGGGCGGGTCTCTGGGTTCTCCATTGTAACTCGAGAGAATCCCGCCTTATCTTCAGAAATATCAGAAGCTTCTCCTCTGCAGGAGTGGTGTGGCCCTTGTCCACAACGGCATTTCAGGGGAATTCACCCCGTCCCACGTGGACCTCAAAAGGCTCCTTCACGCCCTTGCTGTGACCCAAGAAGTTCCACGCCCCACCTGCCACCAATCGAGAGGTACCCCAAGTGTCCCGCAAAGTCTCAAGAGGAGGCCCTTTTTCCCCTGCTGAGCTCCAGATGACGGGCTCTTTCCCTGCTCCGTCGGGACAGGTTTCACAGTGTTCCCCTCACATCCCAGGAGGAGGTGCTCGCACCTGGAAAGTCGGGAGGAGTCTCACAGGTTGGGCCACCGTTCCCCAAGACCCCCAAATGCCTCGTCCACTTGAGATGAACGTAACTGACCCCCACTGCCTCTACTGTAACCCCGAGGTTCGACTCCACCACACTGGCATGTGTGACAGCCCTAGGGTACCTCGAGAGCAAGCCATAGATCCCTGTATCCACTTGACAGGGACCCAAACACTGTTGCTGTAGTTCGGGAGGAAAGCGGCTGTGCACATCCCAAGGCGAGACGAGGACTGACTCCCCTTTGGGAGCTCCAGGGGAACCCCAAGACCTAGGTCAACATGGCCAAGGCAAGCTCAGGCTGCGGCCTCAGCTCCAGAAGAGGCCTGGGGACCCTGCTAACTAGGGAGAAATACGCAGTGGCATCTCGCACGGAGGCTGGCCTCTCCTGATGCCACATGGGCTGGTCCCTGGGGTCCCTGTTGTACTCGAGAGGACCCCGCCGCAACTCGATAAAAACCAGAAGCTTCTCCCTTGCTGGCAGAGTGAGGCCCTTGTCCATTGCGGCGTCCAGGGGAAATCACCCGTTCCCTCTTATACCTCGAAATGCTCCTTCACACCGTTGCTGTGACTCAAGAATTTCCCGACCCTCACGTCCCCATTCGAAAGAACTGCAGAGGGTCCCGCCGTGACTCAAGAGGAGTTCCATTTTCCCATGCTGAGCTCCAGATGAGGGTCCCTTTCCCTGCTCCATCGGGAAAGGTTTCCCAGCAACCCCCTCAAATCCCAAGAGGAGGCAATCACACCAGGCAAGTCCAGAGAAGCCTCACGTGTCACGTCACGTTTCCCCAAGACCACCAAATGCCTAGTCCACTCCAGATGAAACTGCCTGTCCTCCACTGCCTCGACAGTCACCCCGATATTCGACTCTGGCACACTGGCATGGGTGATAGCCCTGGGGTACCTCGAGGTCAAGCCACTGATCCCTGTATCCGCTCGACAGGGAGCCGGACAGTTGCTGCAGTTGGGGAGGAAAGCGGCTGTGCATGACCCCAGGTGAGATGAGGCCTGAATTCTCTATGGGGGCTCCAGGGAAACCCAAAAACCTATGTCAGAATGGGCGAGGCAAGCACAGGCTCCGACCTCAGCACCAGACGAGGACTGAGGACCCGGCAAGGTCTCGGGAGGAATACCCACAGGTGCCTCGCAACCTCCTGAGGCCACGGAGGCGGGTCCCTGGGTCCCTGTCATGACTCAAGAGAACACCACTGCAACTCGAGAAAAACCAGAAGCTTCTCCCCTTCAGGGAGGGTGAGTCCCTTGTCTGCTGCAGCATCTTGGGCGAAATCACCCCTTCCTTCTTGGACCTCGAAAGGCTCCTTCATACCCTTGTGTGACCTAGGAAGCTCCACGCCTCAACTGTCCCCACTTGATAGGAACCCTGAGGGTCCCGCTGCAACTCAGGAGGAGCCCCGTTTTCCCCTGCTGTGCTCCAGATGAGGGGCCCTTTCCCTGCTCCTATTGGAAAATGATTTCTGGCACTCCCTTTGCATCCCAATAGGTGGCCTCCAATCAGGAGAGTCTCGAGGAGACTCAGGTGTCCGACCACCACTCCCCATGATCCCAAAATGCCTCGTCCCCTCCAAATGAACATGACTGCCCTGCAATGTCTCAACTGTCACCTTGAGGCTCGAGTCCCAACACACTGGCAGGTGAGACAGCCCTGGAGTACCTCGATGGCAAGCCATAGATCCCTGTGTTCACTTTAGGGGAGCCGGACACTGCCACTGCAGTTGAGGAAGAAAGAGGCCCTGCAAGTCTCCAGACGAGAAGAGTCCTGACTCCCATGTGGTGGCTCCAGAGTAAGCTCAAGAACTATGAAAGCATGAGTGAGGAAATATCAGGTTCTGACCTCAGCACCAGACGAGGACTGAGGACCCAGTGATGACTGGGGAGGAATCCCCAGAGGTGCCTTGCAACTTGCACTGAGAATGGCCTCTCCTGAGGATACAGGGGCGGGTCCCTGGGGTCCCCATCTTAACTCAAGAGGACCCCGCCTCAACTCGAGAAAAACCGGAAGCTTCTCCCCTGCAGGAGTGGTGTAGCCCTTGTCCGAAATGGCATCTCAGGGGAATTCACCTGGTCTCTCGTGGACCTCGAAAAGCTCTTTCACACTCTTGCTGTGACCTAAGAAATTCCCTTCCCCACGCGTCCATACTCAAGAGGAACCCCAAGGGTTCCGCCAAGACTCAAGAGGAGCCCCGTTTTCACCTGCTGAGCTCCAGATGAGGGCCCCTTTTCCTGTTCAGTCAGGAAAGGTTTCTCGGTGTTCCCCTTGCCTCCCAAGAGTAGGTGCTCTCACATGGAAAGTCGAGAGGAGTCTCACAGTTTGGGCCACCATTCCCCAAGTCCCCCAAATGTTTGACCATTTCACATGAACCTGACTGCCCGACATTGCCTCAACTGTAACCCGGAGGCTCCACTCCCGAACACTGGCACTTGTGACAGCCCTTGGTACCTGGAGCGCAAGGCATAGATCCCTGTATCCACTCAACAGTGACCCGGACACTGTTACTGCAGTTGGGAAAGAAAGTGGCCTTGCCCGTCTCAAGTTGAGACGAGGACTGACTTCCCTTGGGGGCTCCAGGGGAAGGCCAATACAAATGTCAGCACAGGCGAGGAAATCTCAGGCTGCAGCCTCAGCACCAGAAGGGAACTGAGGACTTGGTGCCACTGGGGAGGAATCTCCACATGTGCCTCGCCCCTCGCAAGGAGACTGGTCTATCCTGGGCCACAGGGGCAGATCCCTGAGGTCCCCGTCCTAACTCGAGAGGACGGCACGGCAACTGGAGAAAAATCAGAAGTTTCACACTTGCAGGCCGAGTGAGGCCCTTGTTCTCTGCGGCTACCCATGGGAAATCACCCGTTCCCCCTTGGACCTCGAAATGCTTTTTCACACCCTTGCTGTTTCCCAAGAGGTTCCCCGCCCCACACGTCCCACTCAAGAGGACCACCGAGGGTCCCGCCACAACTGAAGAGGAGCTCAATTTTCACATGCTCAGCTCCAGATGAGGTGCCCTTTCCCTGCTCCATCGGGAAAGGGTGACATGGTCCCCCTCGCATCTCAAGAGGAGGCACTCACAACAGGCGTGTCCAGAGAAGCCTCAGGATTCGGGTCACATTTCCCCAAGATCCCCAAATGCCTAGTCCAATCCAGATGAATCTGACTGTCCTGCACTGCCTCGACTGTCACCCCGAGGCTCGACTCCAGCACACTGGCACTTGTCATAGCCCTGGTGTACCTCGAGGGAAGACACTGATCCCTGTATCCGCTCAACAGGGACCCAGACACTGTTGCTGCATTTGGGGAGGTAAGCAGCAGTGCTCGTCCCCAGGCAAGAAGAGGCCTGAATCCCCTATGGGGACTCCAGGGGAACCCCAAATCCTATGTCAGCATGGGCGAGGCAAGCACAGGCTCGGGCCTCAGCACCAGACGAGGTCTGAGGACCCAGGGACGTCTCAGGAGGAATCCCCACAGGTGCCTCGTAACTCCCATGGATACTGGCCTCTCCTGAGGCCACAGGGAAGGGTCACTGTGGTCCCCCTCGTAACTCCAGAGGACCCCGCTGCAACTCGTGAGAAACCAGAAGCTTCTCCCCTGCTGCGAGAGTGAGTCCATTGTCCACTGCAGCATCTAGGGGGAAATCACCCCTTCACACTTGGACCTCGAAAGGCTCCTTCATACCCTTGTTGTGACTTAGGAAGTTCCCCTCCCCAACTGTCCCCATTCGAGAGGAACCCCGAGGGTCCCGATGCCACTCAAGAGGACCCGTTTTCCTCTGCTGAGCTTCAGATGATGGGCCATTTCCCTTCTCCATCGGGAAAGGATTTCCGTCATTACCCTCACATCCCAAGAGGTGGCCTTGCATCAGCAGAATTGAGAGGAACCTCAGGTGTTCGACCACCACTCCCCAAGTACCTCGTCCACTCCACATGAACATGACTGTCCGGCACTGTCTCGACTGTCACCCGAGGATCGACTCCCAACCCACTAGCATGTGAGACAGTCCTGGAATACCTCGATGGCAAGCCGCAGATTCCTGTGTCCGCTTTATGGGGAGACGGACATTGCCACTGCAGTTGAGGAAGAAAGAGGCTGTGAAAGTCTCCAGGCGAGAAGAGGCCTGACTCCCCTATGGGGGCTCGAGAGTAACCTCAAGACCTATGAAAGCATGAGCGAGGAAATCTCAGGCTCTGACCTCAGCACCAGACGACGATTGAGGACCCTGTGATGACTGCGGGGGAATCCCCAAGGCGCCTCACAACTCGCACTGAGAATGGCCACTCCTGAGGATACAGGGGCGGGTCCCTGGCGTCCCTGTAGTAACTCAAGAGAACTCCGCCGCAACTCGAGAAAAACCGGAAGCTTTTCCCCTGCAGAAGTGTGTGGCCCTTGTACACAACGGCATCACAGGCGAATTCACCTGGTCACTCGTGGACCTCGAAAGGCTCCTTCACACCTTTGCTGTGACCCAAGAAGTTCCCCGCCCCACCCGTCCCCACTCGAGAGGAACCGCAAGGTTCCCACCAAGACTCAAGAGGAGCCTCGTTTTCCCCTGCTGAGCTCCAGATGATGGGCCCTTTCCCTGCTCTATTGGAGAAGGTTTGGCGGTGTTCCCATCGCATCGCAAGAGGAGGTGCTGGCACCCGGAAAGTCGGGAGAAGTCTCACAGTTTGGTCCAGCAATCCCCAAGACCCCCAAATGCCTCGTCCACTTCAGATGAATCTGACTGCCCTGCACTGCCTCGACTGTAACCCCGAGGCTCGACTCCGGCACACTGGTACATGTGACAGCCCTAGGGTACCTGGAGCGCAAGCCATACATCCCTGTATCCGCTCGACAGGGACCCGAACACGGTTACTGCAATTGGGAAGGAAAGCGGCCGTGCATGTTTCCAGTCGAGAGGAGGCCTGACTCCCCTCTGCGGACTCCAGGGGAAGCCCAATATAATGTCAGCATGGGCATGGAAATCTCAGGCTGCAGCCTCAGCACCAGAAGGGGACTGAGGACTTTGGGCCACTGAGGAGGAATCCCCAGATGTGTCTCTCCCCTCGCACAGAGACTGGCCTATCCTGGGGCTACAGGGGTGGATCCTTGTGGTCCCCGTCGTGAGTCCTGAGGACCCCGCCGCAACAAGAGAAAAAACAGAAACTTAACCCTTGCAGGCGGAGTGAGGTCCCTGTCCGCTGTGGCTTCCCGGGGAAAATCACCTGTTCCCTCTTGGACATCGAAATGCTCTTTCACACCCTTGCTGTGACCTAAGAAGTTCCATGCCCCACACTTTCCAACTTGAGAGGACTGCTGAGTATGCCGCTGTTACTCAAGAGGAGCTCCATTATCCCATGCTCAGCTCCAGATGAGGGGCCCTTTCCCTGCTCCATCGGAAAGAGTTCCCGGCGCTCCCCTAGCAACCAAAGATGAGGCATTCACACCAGGTGAGTCCAGAGAGGCCTCAGGCGTCGGGTCACATTTCCGCAAGACCCCAAATGCCTAGTCGACTCCAGATGAATCTGACTGTCCTGCACTGTCTCGACTATCAGCCCGAGGCTCGACTCCAGCACACTGGCACGTGTGATAGCCCTGGACTACATCGAGGTCAAGCCACTGATCCCTGTATCCGCTCGACACTGACCTGGACACTGTTGCTCCCGTTGGGGAGGAAAGTGGCTGTGCACGTCCCCTGGCGAGACGAGGCCTGACTCCCCTATGGGGGCTCCAGGGAAACCCCAAGACCTGTGTCAGATGGGCGAGGCAAGCACAGGCTCCAGCCTCTGCACCAGACGAGGACTGAGGACCCGGCAACGACTTGGGAGGAATCCCCACAGTTTCCTCTCAACTCGCATGGAGACTGGCCTCACCTGAGGCCACAGCGGTGCATCCTTGGGGTCCCCGTCGTAACTCGAGAGGACCACGCCACAACTCGAGAAAAACCAGAAGCTTCACCCCTGCAGGGAGGGTGAGTCCCTTGTCCGCTGCAGCATCTCAGGGGAAATCACCCCTTCCCTCTTGGACCTCAGAAGTCTCCTTCATACCCTTGTTGTGATCTAGGAAGTTCCCGGCCCCAACCGTCCCCACTCGAGAAGAACCCCGAGGTTCCCACCGCGACTCAAGACGAGCCCCTTTTTTTCCTGCTGAGCTTCAGATGAGGGGCCCTTTCCCTGGTCCATCCTAAAAGGTTTTCAGGCGCTCTCCTCGCATCCCAAGATGTGGCCTCCAATCAGGATAGTGGGGAGGAGCTTCAGGTGTCTGAAGACCACTACCCAAGATTCCCAAATGACTCGTCCACTCCAGGTGAACCTGACTGCCCTGCACTCTCTAGACTGTCACCCGGAGGCTCGACTGCTGACCCACAGGTACTTGTGATAGCCCTGAGGTACATCGAGTCCAGCCACAGATCCCTTTGTCCGTTTTATAGAGAGCCGAACAGGGCTGCTGCACCCTGGAGTAAAGTGGCCCTGCACGTCTATGGGCGAGACAAGGCCTGACTCCCGTGAGGGTGCTGCAGGGGAACCCTAAGACACAAGTAGGCCCGAGTGAGGAAAGCTCAGGCTCCGGGCTCAACACCAGAATGGGACTGAGGACTTGACGCCACTGGGGAAGAATCCCCAGATGTGCCTCGCCACTGGCACTAAGACTGGCCTCTCCTGGGGCCATATGGGTGCTTCACTGAAGGCCCCATCATAACTTGAGTGGACCCCTCTGCAAGTCGAAAAAAAGCAAACACTTCCCTGAAGGTGGATAGAGGCCCTTATCTGATGCAGAATCTCGGGGTAATTCACCACTTTCCTCTTAAACCTCAAAAGGCCACTTCACACCCTTGCGGTGAACAAAGAAGATCCCCGCCCCAACCGTCCCCACTCGAGAGGAAACCCGAGGGTCCCGCCAAGACTCAAGAGGAGCCCTGTTTTCCCCTGTTGAGCTTCAGATGAGTGGCCCTTTCCCTGATCAGTCGGGAAAGGTTTTCCGGTGTGCCCCTGCATGTCAAGAGGAGGTACTCTCACCTGGAGTGTCGAGAGGAGTCTCACAGTTTGGGTCAACAGTCCCCAAGACCCCAAATGCCCGGTCCCCGCCAGATGAACCTGACTGCCCGGCACTGCCTCGACTGTTACCCTGAGGCTTGACTCAGGCACACTGGCACGTGTACCTTGGGGTACCTCGGTGGCAAGCCACTGATCCCTGTATCCGCTAGACAGTGACCCGGACACTGTTGCTCCCATTGGGGAGGAAAGTGGCTGTGCACGTCCCCAGGCGAGATGAAGCCTGACTCCCCTATGGGGGCTGGAGGAGAACCCCAGGATCTGTGACAGATGGGCGAGGCAAGCACAGGATCCGGCCTCAGCACCAGACGAGGTCTGAGGACCCGACGACGTCTCAGGAGGAATCCCCACAGTTGCCTTGCCACTCTCATGGAGACTGGCCTCTCCTGAGGCCACAGCGGTGCATCCCTGGGGTCCCTGTTGTAACGCTAGAGGACCCCACCACAGCTCGAGATAAACCAGAAGCTTCTCTCCTGCAGGGAGGGTGAGTCCCTTGTCTGCTGCAGCATCTCGGGGGAAATCACCCCTTCCATCGTGGACCTCCAAAGGCTCCTTCATACCCTTATTGTGATCTAGGAAGTTCCCTGCCCCTACCGTCCACACTCGAGAAGAACCCTGAGGGTCCCACCGCCACACAAGAAGAGCCCCTTTTTTTCTTCCTGAGCTCCAAATGAGGGGCCCTTTCCCTGGTCCATCCTGAAAGGTTTTCAGGTGCTCTCCTCGAATCCCAAGAGGTGGCCTCCAATCAGGAGAGTGGGGAGGAGCTTCAGGTGTCTGACCACCACTACCCAAAATCCACAATGCCTCATCCTCCCCAGATGAACCTGAATGCCCTGCACAGTCTCGACTGTTACCCCAAGGCTCGACTGCTGACACACTGGTACGTGTGATAGCCCTGGGTTACCTCGAGTGCCAGCCACAGATCCTTTTGTTCGTTTGACAGAGAGCCGGACACGGCTGCTGCACCCTGGAGTAAAGCAGACCTGCACGTTTACGGGCGAGTCAAGGCCTGACTCCCCTGAGGGGGCTCCAGGGGAACCCTAAGACCTACGTAGGCATGGGTAAGGAAAGCTCAGNCAACTCGAGAAAAACCAGAAGCTTCTCCCCTTCAGGGAGGGTGAGTCCCTTGTCTGCTGCAGCATCTTGGGCGAAATCACCCCTTCCTTCTTGGACCTCGAAAGGCTCCTTCATACCCTTGTGTGACCTAGGAAGCTCCACGCCTCAACTGTCCCCACTTGATAGGAACCCTGAGGGTCCCGCTGCAACTCAGGAGGAGCCCCGTTTTCCCCTGCTGTGCTCCAGATGAGGGGCCCTTTCCCTGCTCCTATTGGAAAATGATTTCTGGCACTCCCTTTGCATCCCAATAGGTGGCCTCCAATCAGGAGAGTCTCGAGGAGACTCAGGTGTCCGACCACCACTCCCCATGATCCCAAAATGCCTCGTCCCCTCCAAATGAACATGACTGCCCTGCAATGTCTCAACTGTCACCTTGAGGCTCGAGTCCCAACACACTGGCAGGTGAGACAGCCCTGGAGTACCTCGATGGCAAGCCATAGATCCCTGTGTTCACTTTAGGGGAGCCGGACACTGCCACTGCAGTTGAGGAAGAAAGAGGCCCTGCAAGTCTCCAGACGAGAAGAGTCCTGACTCCCATGTGGTGGCTCCAGAGTAAGCTCAAGAACTATGAAAGCATGAGTGAGGAAATATCAGGTTCTGACCTCAGCACCAGACGAGGACTGAGGACCCAGTGATGACTGGGGAGGAATCCCCAGAGGTGCCTTGCAACTTGCACTGAGAATGGCCTCTCCTGAGGATACAGGGGCGGGTCCCTGGGGTCCCCATCTTAACTCAAGAGGACCCCGCCTCAACTCGAGAAAAACCGGAAGCTTCTCCCCTGCAGGAGTGGTGTAGCCCTTGTCCGAAATGGCATCTCAGGGGAATTCACCTGGTCTCTCGTGGACCTCGAAAAGCTCTTTCACACTCTTGCTGTGACCTAAGAAATTCCCTTCCCCACGCGTCCATACTCAAGAGGAACCCCAAGGGTTCCGCCAAGACTCAAGAGGAGCCCCGTTTTCACCTGCTGAGCTCCAGATGAGGGCCCCTTTTCCTGTTCAGTCAGGAAAGGTTTCTCGGTGTTCCCCTTGCCTCCCAAGAGTAGGTGCTCTCACATGGAAAGTCGAGAGGAGTCTCACAGTTTGGGCCACCATTCCCCAAGTCCCCCAAATGTTTGACCATTTCACATGAACCTGACTGCCCGACATTGCCTCAACTGTAACCCGGAGGCTCCACTCCCGAACACTGGCACTTGTGACAGCCCTTGGTACCTGGAGCGCAAGGCATAGATCCCTGTATCCACTCAACAGTGACCCGGACACTGTTACTGCAGTTGGGAAAGAAAGTGGCCTTGCCCGTCTCAAGTTGAGACGAGGACTGACTTCCCTTGGGGGCTCCAGGGGAAGGCCAATACAAATGTCAGCACAGGCGAGGAAATCTCAGGCTGCAGCCTCAGCACCAGAAGGGAACTGAGGACTTGGTGCCACTGGGGAGGAATCTCCACATGTGCCTCGCCCCTCGCAAGGAGACTGGTCTATCCTGGGCCACAGGGGCAGATCCCTGAGGTCCCCGTCCTAACTCGAGAGGACGGCACGGCAACTGGAGAAAAATCAGAAGTTTCACACTTGCAGGCCGAGTGAGGCCCTTGTTCTCTGCGGCTACCCATGGGAAATCACCCGTTCCCCCTTGGACCTCGAAATGCTTTTTCACACCCTTGCTGTTTCCCAAGAGGTTCCCCGCCCCACACGTCCCACTCAAGAGGACCACCGAGGGTCCCGCCGCAACTGAAGAGGAGCTCAATTTTCACATGCTCAGCTCCAGATGAGGTGCCCTTTCCCTGCTCCATCGGGAAAGGGTGACATGGTCCCCCTCGCATCTCAAGAGGAGGCACTCACAACAGGCGTGTCCAGAGAAGCCTCAGGATTCGGGTCACATTTCCCCAAGATCCCCAAATGCCTAGTCCAATCCAGATGAATCTGACTGTCCTGCACTGCCTCGACTGTCACCCCGAGGCTCGACTCCAGCACACTGGCACTTGTCATAGCCCTGGTGTACCTCGAGGGAAGACACTGATCCCTGTATCCGCTCAACAGGGACCCAGACACTGTTGCTGCATTTGGGGAGGTAAGCAGCAGTGCTCGTCCCCAGGCAAGAAGAGGCCTGAATCCCCTATGGGGACTCCAGGGGAACCCCAAATCCTATGTCAGCATGGGCGAGGCAAGCACAGGCTCGGGCCTCAGCACCAGACGAGGTCTGAGGACCCAGGGACGTCTCAGGAGGAATCCCCACAGGTGCCTCGTAACTCCCATGGATACTGGCCTCTCCTGAGGCCACAGGGAAGGGTCACTGTGGTCCCCCTCGTAACTCCAGAGGACCCCGCTGCAACTCGTGAGAAACCAGAAGCTTCTCCCCTGCTGCGAGAGTGAGTCCATTGTCCACTGCAGCATCTAGGGGGAAATCACCCCTTCACACTTGGACCTCGAAAGGCTCCTTCATACCCTTGTTGTGACTTAGGAAGTTCCCCTCCCCAACTGTCCCCATTCGAGAGGAACCCCGAGGGTCCCGATGCCACTCAAGAGGACCCGTTTTCCTCTGCTGAGCTTCAGATGATGGGCCATTTCCCTTCTCCATCGGGAAAGGATTTCCGTCATTACCCTCACATCCCAAGAGGTGGCCTTGCATCAGCAGAATTGAGAGGAACCTCAGGTGTTCGACCACCACTCCCCAAGTACCTCGTCCACTCCACATGAACATGACTGTCCGGCACTGTCTCGACTGTCACCCGAGGATCGACTCCCAACCCACTAGCATGTGAGACAGTCCTGGAATACCTCGATGGCAAGCCGCAGATTCCTGTGTCCGCTTTATGGGGAGACGGACATTGCCACTGCAGTTGAGGAAGAAAGAGGCTGTGAAAGTCTCCAGGCGAGAAGAGGCCTGACTCCCCTATGGGGGCTCGAGAGTAACCTCAAGACCTATGAAAGCATGAGCGAGGAAATCTCAGGCTCTGACCTCAGCACCAGACGACGATTGAGGACCCTGTGATGACTGCGGGGGAATCCCCAAGGCGCCTCACAACTCGCACTGAGAATGGCCACTCCTGAGGATACAGGGGCGGGTCCCTGGCGTCCCTGTAGTAACTCAAGAGAACTCCGCCGCAACTCGAGAAAAACCGGAAGCTTTTCCCCTGCAGAAGTGTGTGGCCCTTGTACACAACGGCATCACAGGCGAATTCACCTGGTCACTCGTGGACCTCGAAAGGCTCCTTCACACCTTTGCTGTGACCCAAGAAGTTCCCCGCCCCACCCGTCCCCACTCGAGAGGAACCGCAAGGTTCCCACCAAGACTCAAGAGGAGCCTCGTTTTCCCCTGCTGAGCTCCAGATGATGGGCCCTTTCCCTGCTCTATTGGAGAAGGTTTGGCGGTGTTCCCATCGCATCGCAAGAGGAGGTGCTGGCACCCGGAAAGTCGGGAGAAGTCTCACAGTTTGGTCCAGCAATCCCCAAGACCCCCAAATGCCTCGTCCACTTCAGATGAATCTGACTGCCCTGCACTGCCTCGACTGTAACCCCGAGGCTCGACTCCGGCACACTGGTACATGTGACAGCCCTAGGGTACCTGGAGCGCAAGCCATACATCCCTGTATCCGCTCGACAGGGACCCGAACACGGTTACTGCAATTGGGAAGGAAAGCGGCCGTGCATGTTTCCAGTCGAGAGGAGGCCTGACTCCCCTCTGCGGACTCCAGGGGAAGCCCAATATAATGTCAGCATGGGCATGGAAATCTCAGGCTGCAGCCTCAGCACCAGAAGGGGACTGAGGACTTTGGGCCACTGAGGAGGAATCCCCAGATGTGTCTCTCCCCTCGCACAGAGACTGGCCTATCCTGGGGCTACAGGGGTGGATCCTTGTGGTCCCCGTCGTGAGTCCTGAGGACCCCGCCGCAACAAGAGAAAAAACAGAAACTTAACCCTTGCAGGCGGAGTGAGGTCCCTGTCCGCTGTGGCTTCCCGGGGAAAATCACCTGTTCCCTCTTGGACATCGAAATGCTCTTTCACACCCTTGCTGTGACCTAAGAAGTTCCATGCCCCACACTTTCCAACTTGAGAGGACTGCTGAGTATGCCGCTGTTACTCAAGAGGAGCTCCATTATCCCATGCTCAGCTCCAGATGAGGGGCCCTTTCCCTGCTCCATCGGAAAGAGTTCCCGGCGCTCCCCTAGCAACCAAAGATGAGGCATTCACACCAGGTGAGTCCAGAGAGGCCTCAGGCGTCGGGTCACATTTCCGCAAGACCCCAAATGCCTAGTCGACTCCAGATGAATCTGACTGTCCTGCACTGTCTCGACTATCAGCCCGAGGCTCGACTCCAGCACACTGGCACGTGTGATAGCCCTGGACTACATCGAGGTCAAGCCACTGATCCCTGTATCCGCTCGACACTGACCTGGACACTGTTGCTCCCGTTGGGGAGGAAAGTGGCTGTGCACGTCCCCTGGCGAGACGAGGCCTGACTCCCCTATGGGGGCTCCAGGGAAACCCCAAGACCTGTGTCAGATGGGCGAGGCAAGCACAGGCTCCAGCCTCTGCACCAGACGAGGACTGAGGACCCGGCAACGACTTGGGAGGAATCCCCACAGTTTCCTCTCAACTCGCATGGAGACTGGCCTCACCTGAGGCCACAGCGGTGCATCCTTGGGGTCCCCGTCGTAACTCGAGAGGACCACGCCACAACTCGAGAAAAACCAGAAGCTTCACCCCTGCAGGGAGGGTGAGTCCCTTGTCCGCTGCAGCATCTCAGGGGAAATCACCCCTTCCCTCTTGGACCTCAGAAGTCTCCTTCATACCCTTGTTGTGATCTAGGAAGTTCCCGGCCCCAACCGTCCCCACTCGAGAAGAACCCCGAGGTTCCCACCGCGACTCAAGACGAGCCCCTTTTTTTCCTGCTGAGCTTCAGATGAGGGGCCCTTTCCCTGGTCCATCCTAAAAGGTTTTCAGGCGCTCTCCTCGCATCCCAAGATGTGGCCTCCAATCAGGATAGTGGGGAGGAGCTTCAGGTGTCTGAAGACCACTACCCAAGATTCCCAAATGACTCGTCCACTCCAGGTGAACCTGACTGCCCTGCACTCTCTAGACTGTCACCCGGAGGCTCGACTGCTGACCCACAGGTACTTGTGATAGCCCTGAGGTACATCGAGTCCAGCCACAGATCCCTTTGTCCGTTTTATAGAGAGCCGAACAGGGCTGCTGCACCCTGGAGTAAAGTGGCCCTGCACGTCTATGGGCGAGACAAGGCCTGACTCCCGTGAGGGTGCTGCAGGGGAACCCTAAGACACAAGTAGGCCCGAGTGAGGAAAGCTCAGGCTCCGGGCTCAACACCAGAATGGGACTGAGGACTTGACGCCACTGGGGAAGAATCCCCAGATGTGCCTCGCCACTGGCACTAAGACTGGCCTCTCCTGGGGCCATATGGGTGCTTCACTGAAGGCCCCATCATAACTTGAGTGGACCCCTCTGCAAGTCGAAAAAAAGCAAACACTTCCCTGAAGGTGGATAGAGGCCCTTATCTGATGCAGAATCTCGGGGTAATTCACCACTTTCCTCTTAAACCTCAAAAGGCCACTTCACACCCTTGCGGTGAACAAAGAAGATCCCCGCCCCAACCGTCCCCACTCGAGAGGAAACCCGAGGGTCCCGCCAAGACTCAAGAGGAGCCCTGTTTTCCCCTGTTGAGCTTCAGATGAGTGGCCCTTTCCCTGATCAGTCGGGAAAGGTTTTCCGGTGTGCCCCTGCATGTCAAGAGGAGGTACTCTCACCTGGAGTGTCGAGAGGAGTCTCACAGTTTGGGTCAACAGTCCCCAAGACCCCAAATGCCCGGTCCCCGCCAGATGAACCTGACTGCCCGGCACTGCCTCGACTGTTACCCTGAGGCTTGACTCAGGCACACTGGCACGTGTACCTTGGGGTACCTCGGTGGCAAGCCACTGATCCCTGTATCCGCTAGACAGTGACCCGGACACTGTTGCTCCCATTGGGGAGGAAAGTGGCTGTGCACGTCCCCAGGCGAGATGAAGCCTGACTCCCCTATGGGGGCTGGAGGAGAACCCCAGGATCTGTGACAGATGGGCGAGGCAAGCACAGGATCCGGCCTCAGCACCAGACGAGGTCTGAGGACCCGACGACGTCTCAGGAGGAATCCCCACAGTTGCCTTGCCACTCTCATGGAGACTGGCCTCTCCTGAGGCCACAGCGGTGCATCCCTGGGGTCCCTGTTGTAACGCTAGAGGACCCCACCACAGCTCGAGATAAACCAGAAGCTTCTCTCCTGCAGGGAGGGTGAGTCCCTTGTCTGCTGCAGCATCTCGGGGGAAATCACCCCTTCCATCGTGGACCTCCAAAGGCTCCTTCATACCCTTATTGTGATCTAGGAAGTTCCCTGCCCCTACCGTCCACACTCGAGAAGAACCCTGAGGGTCCCACCGCCACACAAGAAGAGCCCCTTTTTTTCTTCCTGAGCTCCAAATGAGGGGCCCTTTCCCTGGTCCATCCTGAAAGGTTTTCAGGTGCTCTCCTCGAATCCCAAGAGGTGGCCTCCAATCAGGAGAGTGGGGAGGAGCTTCAGGTGTCTGACCACCACTACCCAAAATCCACAATGCCTCATCCTCCCCAGATGAACCTGAATGCCCTGCACAGTCTCGACTGTTACCCCAAGGCTCGACTGCTGACACACTGGTACGTGTGATAGCCCTGGGTTACCTCGAGTGCCAGCCACAGATCCTTTTGTTCGTTTGACAGAGAGCCGGACACGGCTGCTGCACCCTGGAGTAAAGCAGACCTGCACGTTTACGGGCGAGTCAAGGCCTGACTCCCCTGAGGGGGCTCCAGGGGAACCCTAAGACCTACGTAGGCATGGGTAAGGAAAGCTCAGGCTCCGGCCTCAACACCAGAATGGGACTGAGGACTTTGCACCACTGGGGAATAATCCCCTGATGAGCCTCGTTCCTGGAAACTGAGACTGGGCTCTCCTAGGGCCACATGGGTGCGTCCCTGGGGCACGGTCATAATTTGAGAGGACCCCTCCGGACGCCGAAGAAAACCAGACATTGCCCTGAAGGCGGATAGAGGCCCTTGTCCGATGTGGCATCTCGGGGGAATTCACTCCTCCCTCTTGGACCTCGAAAGGCCGCTTCACACCCTTGCTGTGAACCAAGAAGTTCCCTGCGCCACTCGTTCCCACTCGAGAGGAAACGCGAGGGTCCCACCAGGATTCAAGAGAAGCCGCTTCTTCCCCTGCTGATCTCCAGATGAGGGGCCCTTTCCCTGCTCCATCGGGAAAGGTTTCCCGGTGTTCCCCTCGCATGTCAAGAGGAGGTGCTCGCACCTGGAGAGTCGAGAGGAATCTCACAGTTTGGGCCACCAGACCCCAAGATCCCTAAATGCTTGGTCCACTCCAGATGAAACTGACTGCCCTGAACTGCCTCAACTCTTACCCTGTGGCTCGACTCAGGCACACTGACACGTGTGATAGCCCTGGGTTACCTCGATAGCAAGCCATTGAAACTGTATCCGTTGGACAGGGACCCAGATACTGTTGCTGCAGTTGGGGAGGAAAGCGGCTGTGCACATCTCCAGGCGAGACGAGGCCTGACTCCCCTCTGGGGGCTCCAAGGGAAGCCCAAGATCTATGTCAGCATGGGCCAGGAGATCACTGGCTCTGGCCTCACACCAGACGAGGTCTGAGGTCCCGGAGACGTCTGTGGAGGAATCCCCAGAGTAGCCTCGCAACTCGCAATGTGGAGGGCCTCTCCTGAGGATACATGGGCGGTTGCCTGGGGTCACAGTCATAACTCGAGAGGACCCCGCTGCAACTGGAGAAAAACCAGAAGCTTTTCCCCTGCAGGGAGGTGAGTACCTTGTCTGCTGCAGCATCTCGGGGGAAATCAACCCTTTCCTCTTGGACGTTGAAAGGCTCCTTCATACCCATGTTGTGACCTAGGAAGTTCCCCGCCCCAAACGTCCCCACTAGAGAGGAACTCCGAGGGTTCTGCCACGATTCAAGAGGAGCCCCGTTTTCCAGTGCTGAGTTCCAGATGATTGGTCCTTTCCATGTTCCATCTGGAAAGGTTCTGCAGCGCTCCCCTCGCGTCCCAAGAGGTGGCCTAATATCAGGAGTCTCAGGATGGTCCTCAGGTGAATGACTACCACTCCCCAATATCCCCAAATGCCTCGTCCACTCCAGATGAACATGACTGCCATGCACCATCTCAACTATCTCCCCGAGGCTCGACTCCCAACACACTGGCATGAGAGACAGCCCTGGAGTACCTCGATGGTAAGCCACAGATCCTTGTGTACACTTTATGGGGAGACGGACACTGCCACTGCAGTTGAGAAAGAAAGAGGCCGTGCAAGACTCCAGGAGAGAAGAGGCCTGACTCCCCTGTGGGGGCCAGAGAGTAACCTCAAGACCTATGAAAGCATGAGCGAGGAAATCTCAGGCTCTGACCTCAGCACCAGACGAGGATGAGGACCCGGCGATGACTGGGAAAGAATCCCCAGAGGCGCCTCACAACTCGCACTGAGAATGGCCTCTCCTGAGGATACAGGGGCGGGTCCCTGGCATCCCTGTCGTAACTCGAGAGGACCCCACCACAACTCGAAAATAACCAGAAGCTTCTCCCGTGCAGGTATGGTGTGGCCCTTGTCCGCAACGGCATCCCAGGGGAATTAAACCCGTTCATCGTAGACCTCGAAAGGCTCCTTCACACTCTTGCTGTGTCCCAAGATGTTCCCCGCCCCACCCATCCCAACTCGAGAGGAACCCCAAGGGTCCCGCCAAGATTCAAGAGGGGCCTCTTTTTTCCCTGCTGAGCTCCAGATGATGGGCCCTTTCCCTGCTCCGTCGGGAAAGGATTCACGGTGTTCCCCTTGCATCCCAAGAGGAGGTGCTAGCACCTGGAAAGTCGGGAGAAGTCTCAGAGGTTGGGCCACCATTCCCCAAGGCCCCCAAATGCCTCGTCCACTTCAGATGAATCTGATTGCCCTGCACTGCCTCGACTGTAATCCCAAGGCTCGACTCCAGCACACTGGCACGTGTGGCTTCCCTAGGGTACCTCGAGGGCAAGACATAGATCCCTGTATCCCCTCGACAGGGACCTGAACACTCTTACTGCAGTTAGAAAGGGAAGTGGCCGTACACATCTCCAGTCTAGACAACAACTGACTCCTCTCTGTGGGCTCCAGGGGAAGGCCAATACAAATGTCAGCACGGGCGAGGCAATCTCAGGCTGCAGCCTCAGTACCAGAAGGGGACTGAGGACATGGGGCCACTGGGGAGGAATCCCCAGATGTGCCTCGCCCCTCGCACAGAGACTGGCCTATCCTGGGGCCACAGGGGAGGATCTCTGTGGTCCCTGTCATAACTCGAGAGGACCCTGCCACAACTAGATTAAACCGAGAAACTTCACCCTTGCAAGCAGAGTGAGGCCCTTGTCCGATGCAGCGTCCCGGGTGAAATCACCCGTTCCCTCTTGGACCTCGAAATGCTCTTTCACACCCTTGTTTGACCCAAGAAGTTCCCTGCCCCACACGTCCTCACACGAGAGAACTGCCGAGGGTCCTGCCATGACTCAAGAGGAGCTCCATTTTCCCATGCTCAGCTCCAGATGAGGAGCCCTTTCCCTGCTCCATCAGGAAAGGGTTCCCAGCTCCCTCCTCGAATCCCAAGAGGAGGCACTCACATCATGCGACTCCAGAGAAGCCTCAGGCGTAGGGTCACATTTCCGCAAGACCCCCCAAAGCCTAGTCTACTCCAGATGAATCTGAATGTCCAGCACTGCCTCGATAGTCAGCCCGAGGCTCGACTCCGGCACACTTGCATGTGTGATAGCCCTGGGCTACATGGAGGTCAAGCCACTGATCCCTGTATCCGCTCGACTGGGACGTGGACACTGTTGCTCCCATTGGGGAGGAAAGTGGCTGTGCACGTTCCCTGGCGAGACGAGATCTGACTCCCCTATGAGGGCTCCAGGAGAACCCCAAAACCTGTGTCAGTTGGGCTAGACAAGCACAGGTTCCAGCTTCTGCACCAGACGAAGACTGAGGACATGGTGACATCTCTGGAGGAATCCCCACAGTTGCCTCGCAACTCGCATGGAGACTGGCCTCACCTGAGGCCACAGCGGTTCGTCCCTGGGGTTCCCGTCATAATTCGAGAGGACCATGCTGCAACTCGAGAAAAACCAGATGCTTCTCCCCTGCAGGTAGGATGAGTCCCTTGTTCGCTGCAGCATCTCAGGGGAAATCACCCCTTCCCTCTTGGACCTCAAAAGGCTCCTTCATACCCTTGTTGTGATCTAGGAAGTTCTCCGCCCCAACCATCCCTACTCGAGAAGAACCCCGAGGGTGCCACCATGACCCAAGAGGAGCCCCTTTTCTTCCTGCTGAGCTCCAGATGAGGGGCCCTTTCCCTGGTCCATCCTGAAAGGTTTTCAGGCGCTCTCCTCGCATCCCAAGATGTGTCCTCCAATCAGGAGAGTGGGGAGGAGTTTCAGGTGTCCGATCACCACTACCCAAGATCCCCAAATGCCTCGTCCACTCCAGATGAACCTGACTGCCCTGCACTCTCTCGACTGTCGCCCCAAGGCTCAACAGCTGACACACTGGTACGTGTGATAGCCCTGGGGTACCTCGAGTGCCAGCCACAGATCCCTTTGTCCGCTTGACAGAGAGCCGGACAGGGCTGCTGCACCCTGGAGTAAAGCCGACCTGCAGTTCTACGGGCGAGTCAAGGCCTGACTCCCCTGAGGGGGCTCCAGGGGAACACTAAGACCTATGTAGGCACGGCTAAGGAAAGCTCAGTCTCTGGCCTCAACAGCAGAATGGGACTGAGGACTTGGCACCACTGGGCAAGAAACCCCAGATGGGCCTCACCCATGGCACTGAGACTGGGCTCTCCCAGGGCCACATGGGTGCGTCCCTGGGGCCCCATCATAACTTAAGAGGACCCCTTTGCAAGTCGAAAAAATCCAGACACTTCCCTGAAGGCGGATAGAGGCCCTTGTCCGATGAGGCATCTCCGGGGCATTCACCCCTCCCTCTTGGACCTCGAAAGTCCGCTTCACACCATTGCTGTGAACCAAAAAGTTCCCCGCGCCACTCGTCCCCACTTGAGAGGAAACGCGAGGGTCCCCCCAAGATTCAAGAGGAGCCCCGTCTTCCCCTACTGATCTCCAGATGAGGGGCCCTTTCCCTGCTCCATCGGGAAAGGTTTCCTAGTGTTCCCCTCACATGTTAAGCAGAGGTGCTCGCACCTGGAGAGTCGAGAGTAGTCCCACAGTTTGGGTCACCAGTCCCCAAGACCCCCAAATGCTTGGTCCACTCCAGATGAAACTGACTGCCCTGCACTGCCTCGACTGTCACCCCGAGGCTTGACTCAGGAACCTGGCACGTGTGATAGCCCTGGGTTACCTCAATGGAAAGCCATTGAACCCTGGATTCGTTGGACAGGGACCCAGATACTGTTGCTGCAGTTGGGGAGGAAAGCGGCTGTGCACATCTCCAGGTGAGACGAGGACTGACTCCCCTCTGAGGGCGCCAAGAGAACCCCAAGATCTATGTCAGCATGGGCGAGGAGATCACTGGCTCTGGCCTCACACCAGACGAGGTCTGAGGTCCCGGTGACGTCTGTGGAGGAATCCCCAGAGGAGCCTCGCAACTCGCAATGTGAATGGCCTCTCCTGAGGATACATGGGCGGTTCCCTGGGGTCCTCATCGTAACTCGAGAGGACCCCGCTGCCACTTGGGAAAAACCAGAAGCTTCGCCCCTTCAGGGAGGGTGAGTACCTTGTCTGCTGCAGCAACTCAGGGGAAATCACCCCTTTCCTCTTGGACGTCGAAAGGCTCCTTCATAGGAGAAGGTTGTGACATAGGAAGTTCCCCGCCCCAAACTTCCCCGCTCGAGAGGAACTCCGAGTGTCCCGTCGCGACTCAAGAGGAGCCCCGTTTTCCCCTGCTGAGTTCCAGATGTTTGGCCCTTTCCATGCTCCATCTGGAAAGGTTCTGCAGTGCTGCCCTCGCGTCCTAAGAGGTGGCCTTGCATCAGGAGTCTCTGGATGGTCCTCAGGTGTACGACCACCACTCCACAATATCCCCAAATGCTTGGTCCACTACAGATGAACATGACTGCCCTGCACCATCTCAACTGTCACACCGAGGCTTGACTCCCAACACACTGGCACGAGAGACAGCCCTGGAGTTCCTCGCTGGCAAGACACAGATCCCTGTGTACGCTTTATGGGGAGATGGACACTGCCGCTGCAGTTGGGGAAGAAAGAGGTCGTGCAAGTCTCCAGGCGAGAAGAGGCCTGACTCCCCTGTGCGGCCTCCAAGGTAACCTCAAGACCTATGAATGCATGAGCGAGGAAATCTCCAGCTCTGACCTCAGCACCAGTCGAGGACTGAGGACCCGGCGATGACTGCGGAGGAATTCCCAGAGGTGCTTCACAACTTGTACTGAGAATGGCCTCTCCTGAGGATACAGGGGCGGGTCCCTGGCGTCCCTGTCGTAACTCGAGAGGACCCCACCACAACTCGAGAATAACCGGAAGCTTCTCCCCTGCAGGCGTGGTGTGGCCCTTGTCCGCAACGGCATCGAAGGGGAATTCACCCCGTCCCTCGTGGACATCCAAAGGCTCCTTCACACTCTTGCTGTGACCCAAGAAGTTCCCCACCCCACCCGTCCCCACTCGAGAGGAACCCCAAGGGTCCTGCCAAGACTCAAGAGGAGCCTCCTTTTCCCCTGCTGAGCTCCAGATGATGGGCCATTTCCCTGCTCCATTGGGAAAGGTTTCGCGGTGTTCCCCTCACATCCCAAGAGGAGGTGCTGTAACCTGAAAAGTCGGGAGGAGTCTCGGAGGTTGGGCCACCATTCCCCAAGACCTCCAAATGCCTCGTCCACTTCAGATGAATCTGACTGCCCTGCACTGCCTCGAGTGTAACCCCGAGGCTCGACTCCAGCACACTGGCACCTGTGACTGCCCAAGGGTACCTCAAGGGCAAGCCATAGATCCCTGTATCCGCTCGACAGGGACCCGAACACTGTTACTGCAGTTGGAAAGGGAAGTGGCTGTGCACATCTCCAGTCGAGACAAGGACTGACTCCCCTCTGCGGGCTCCAGGGCCAGCCCAATACAAATGTCACCACGGGCAAGGCAATCTCAGGCTGCACCCTCAGCACCAGAAGGGGACTGAGGACATGGGGCCACTGGGGAGGAATCCCCAGATGTGCCTCGCCCCTCACACAGAGACTGGCCTATCCTGGGGCAACAGGGGCAGATCCCTGTGGTCCCCGTCATAACTCGAGAGGACCATGCTGTAGCTAGAGTAAAACGAGAAGCTTCACCCTTGCAGGCGGATTGAGGCCCTTGTCCACTGCGGAGTCCCAGGTGAAATCACCCATTCCCTCTTGGACCTTGAAATGCTCTTTCACACTCTTGCTGTGACCCAAGAAGTTCCCCGCCCCACACGTCCTCACAGGAGAGAACCGCCGAGGGTCCCGCCATGACTCAAGAAGAGCTCCATTTTCCCATTCTCAGCTACAGATGAGGGACCCTTTCTCTGATCCATCAGGAAAGGGTTCTCAGCTCCCCCCTCGAATCCCAAGAGGAGGCACTCACATCATGAGACTCCAGAGAAGCCTAGGGCATCGGGTCACATTTCTTCAAGACCCTCAATGTCTATTCCACTCCAGATGAATCTGAATGTCCTGCACTGCCTCGACAGTCAGTCCGAGGTTCGACTCCAGCACACTGGCACGTGTGATAGCCCCGGGGTACCTCGAGGTCATGCCACTGTTCACTGTATCCGCTCGACAGGGACCCGGACACTGTTGCTCCCACTGGGGAGGAAAGTTGCTGTGCACGTCCCCAGGCGAGACAAGGCCTGACTCCCCTATGAGGTCTCCAGGAGAACCCCAAGGCCTGTGTCAGATGGGCGAGGCAAGCACAGGCTCTGGCCTCTGCACCAGACGAGGACTGAGGACCCGGCAAAGTCTCGGGAGAAATCCCCAAAGTTGCCTCGCAACTCGCATGGAGACTGGCCTCACCTGAGGCCACAGCGGTTCATCCCTTGTGTTCCCGTCATAATTCGAGAGGACCATGCCTCAACTCGAGAAAAACCAGATGCTTCTCCCCTGCAGGTAGGGTGAGTCCCTTGTCCGCTGCAGCATTTCAGGGGAAGTCACCCCTTCCCTCTTGGACCTCAAAAGGCTCCTTCATACCCTTGTTGTGATCTAGGAAGTTCTCCGCCCCAACCATCCCTACTCAAGAAGAACCCCGAGGGTGCCACCATGACCCAAGAGGAGCCTCTTTTCATCCTGCTGAGCTCCAGATGAGGGGCCCTTTCCCTGGTCCATCCTGAAAGGTTTTCAGGTGCTCTCCTCGCATCCCAAGATGTGTCCTCCAATCAGAAGAGTGGGGAGGAGCTTCAGGTGTCCGACCACCACTACCCAAGATCCCCAAATGCCTCGTCCACTCCAGATGAACCTGACTGCCCTGCACTCTCTCGACTGTCGCCCCGAGGCTCGACAGCTGACACACTGGTACTTGTGATAACCCTGGGGTACCTCGAGTGCCAGCCACAGATCCCTTTGTCCGTTTGACAGAGAGCCGGACACGGCTGCTGCACCCTGGTGTAAAGCGGCCCTGCAGGTCTATGGGCGAGTCAAGGCCTGATTCCACTGAGTGGGCTCCAGGGGAACCCTAAGACCTACGTAGGCCCAGGTGAGGAAAGCTCAGGCTCCGGCCTCAACACCAGATTGGGACTGAGGACTTGGCACCACTGGAGAAGAAACCCCAGATGTGCCTGGCCCCTGGCACTGAGACTGGCCTCTCCTGGGGCCATATGGGTGTGTCCCTGGGGTCCCGTCGTAACTTGAGTGGACCCCTCCTCAAGTCGTAAAAAACCAGACACTTCCCTGAAGGTGGATAAAGGCCCTTATCCGATGCGGCATCGCGGGCGAATTCACCCCTTCCCTCTTGGAACTCAAAAGGCCGCTTCACACCCTTGCGGTGAACCAAGAAGTTCCCTGCCCCACCCGTCCCCACTGGAGATGAAACCCGAGGATCCCGCCAAGAATCAAGAGGAGCCCCGTTTTTCCCTGTTGAGCTTCAGATGAGGGGCCCTTTCCCTGCTCTGTCGGGAAAGGTTTCCCGGTGTTCCCCTGCATGTCAAGAGGAGGTGCTCTCACCTGGAGTGTCGAGAGGAGTCTCACAGATTGGGCCACCAGTCCCCAAGACCCTCAAATGCCTGGTCCACTCCAGATGAACCTGACTGCCCTGCACTGCCTTGACTGTGACCACGAGGCTTGTCACAGGCACACTGGTACATTTGATACCCCTGGGGTACCTCGTTGGCAAGCCACTGATCCCTGTATCTGCTCGACAGGGACCCGGACACTGTTGCTCCCATTGGGGAGGGAAGTGACTGTGCACGTCCCCAGCGAGACGAGGCCTGACTCCCCTATGATGGCTCGAGAAGAACCCCAAGACCTGTGTCAGATGGGAGAGGCAAGCATGGGCTCCAGCCTCAGCACTAGACGAGGACTGAGGACCCGGCGTCGTCTCGGGAGAAATCCCCACAGGTGCCTCACAACTCGAATGGAGACTGGCATAACCTGGGGCCACAGCGGCGGATCCCTGTGGTCCCCATCATTACTGGAGAGGACCCCACAGCAATTCAAGAAAAACCAGAAGCTTCTTCCCTGCAGGGAGGGTGAGTCCCTTGTCCGCTGCATCATCTCAGGGGAAATCACCCCTTCCATCTTTGAACTCAAAAGGCTCCTTCATACCCTTGTTGTGATCTAGGAAGTTCCCCGCCCTAACCGTCCACACTTCAGAAGAACCCTGAATGTCCCTCCGGAACTCAAGAGAAACCCCTTTTTCTCCTGCTGAGCTCCAGATGAGTGGCCCTTTCCCTGGTCCATCCTGAAAGGTTTTCAGGTGCTCTCCTTGCATCCCAAGAGGTGGCCTCGCATCAGGAGAGTGGGGAGGATCTTCAGGTGTCCAACCACCACTACCCAAGATCCCCAAATGCTTCATCCACTCCAGATGAACCTCACTGCCCTGAACAGTCTCAACTGTCACCACGAGTCTCGACTGCTGACACACTGGTACGTGTGATAGCCCTGGGTTACCTCGAGTGTAACCACAGATCCCTTTGTCCATTTGACAGAGAGCCAGACACGGCTGCTACACCCTGGAGTAAAGCAGCCCTGCACGTTTACGGGCGAGTCAATGCCTGATTCCCCTGAGTGGGCTCCAGGGGAACCCTAAGACCTATGTAGGCACGGGTAAGGGAAGCTCAGTCTCCGGCCTCATCACCAGAATAGAACTGAGGCCTTGGCACCACTGAGGAAGAATCCCCAGATGTGCCCCGCCCCTGGCACTGAGACTGGGCTCTCCTGGACCACATGGGTGCGTCCCTGGGCCCCGTCGTAACTTGAGAGGATCCCTTCCCAAGTCAAACAAAAACAGACACTTCCCAGAAGGTGGATAGAGGCTCTTGTCCGATGCGGCATCTCGGGGGATTTCGCCCCTTGCCTCTTGGACCTCGACAGGCCACTTCACACCCTTGCTGTGAACCTAAAAGTCCCCGGCCCACCCGTCCCCACTACAGAGGAAATGCGAGGGTCCCAATAAGATTCAAGAGGAGGCCCGTTTTCCTCTGCTGAGCTCCAGATGAGGGGCCCTTTCCCTGCTCCATCGGGAAAGGTTTACCGGTGTTCCCCTTGCATGTCAAGAGGAGGTGCTCGCAACTGGAGAGTCGAGAGGAGTCTCACAGTTTGGGCCACCAGTCCCCAAGTCCCCCAAATGCTNCTGCATCATCTCAGGGGAAATCACCCCTTCCATCTTTGAACTCAAAAGGCTCCTTCATACCCTTGTTGTGATCTAGGAAGTTCCCCGCCCTAACCGTCCACACTTCAGAAGAACCCTGAATGTCCCTCCGGAACTCAAGAGAAACCCCTTTTTCTCCTGCTGAGCTCCAGATGAGTGGCCCTTTCCCTGGTCCATCCTGAAAGGTTTTCAGGTGCTCTCCTTGCATCCCAAGAGGTGGCCTCGCATCAGGAGAGTGGGGAGGATCTTCAGGTGTCCAACCACCACTACCCAAGATCCCCAAATGCTTCATCCACTCCAGATGAACCTCACTGCCCTGAACAGTCTCAACTGTCACCACGAGTCTCGACTGCTGACACACTGGTACGTGTGATAGCCCTGGGTTACCTCGAGTGTAACCACAGATCCCTTTGTCCATTTGACAGAGAGCCAGACACGGCTGCTACACCCTGGAGTAAAGCAGCCCTGCACGTTTACGGGCGAGTCAATGCCTGATTCCCCTGAGTGGGCTCCAGGGGAACCCTAAGACCTATGTAGGCACGGGTAAGGGAAGCTCAGTCTCCGGCCTCATCACCAGAATGGAACTGAGGCCTTGGCACCACTGAGGAAGAATCCCCAGATGTGCCCCGCCCCTGGCACTGAGACTGGGCTCTCCTGGACCACATGGGTGCGTCCCTGGGCCCCGTCGTAACTTGAGAGGATCCCTTCCCAAGTCAAACAAAAACAGACACTTCCCAGAAGGTGGATAGAGGCTCTTGTCCGATGCGGCATCTCGGGGGATTTCGCCCCTTGCCTCTTGGACCTCGACAGGCCACTTCACACCCTTGCTGTGAACCTAAAAGTCCCCGGCCCACCCGTCCCCACTACAGAGGAAATGCGAGGGTCCCAATAAGATTCAAGAGGAGGCCCGTTTTCCTCTGCTGAGCTCCAGATGAGGGGCCCTTTCCCTGCTCCATCGGGAAAGGTTTACCGGTGTTCCCCTTGCATGTCAAGAGGAGGTGCTCGCAACTGGAGAGTCGAGAGGAGTCTCACAGTTTGGGCCACCAGTCCCCAAGTCCCCCAAATGCTTGGTCCACTCCAGATGAACCTGACTGCCCTGCACTGCCTCGACTGTCACCCCGAGGCTCGACTCAGGCACACTGGCACGTGTGATAGCCCTGGGGTACCTCGATGGCAAGCCACTGATCCCTGTATCCATTGAACAGGGACCCGGATACTGTTGCTGCAGTTTGGGAGGAAAGCAGCTCTGCATGTTTCCAGGCGAGACGAGGCCTGATTCCCCTCTGGGGGCTCCAAGGGAACCCCAAGATCTATGTCAGTATGGGCGAGGAAAGCACACGCTCTAGCCTCAGAAACAGATGAGGACTGAGGTCCCGGTGACGTCTGTGGAGGAATCCTCAGAGGCGCCTCGCAAATTGCAATGTGAATGGCCTCTCCTGAGGATACAGGGGTGCTTCCCTGTGGTCCCCGTCATAACTCGAGAGGACCTCGCTGCAACTGGAGAAAAACCAGAAGCTTCTCCCCTGCATGGAGGGTGAGTACCTTGTCTGCTGCAGCATCACGGGGGAAATCACCCCTTTCTTCTTGGACGTCAAAAGGCTCATTCATACCCTTGTTGTGACCTAGGAAGTTCTCCGCCCCAACCGTCCCCACTCGACAGGAACTCCAAGGGTCCCGCCACGACTCAAGAGGAGCCCCGTTTTCGCCTACTGAGTTCCAGATGATTGGCCATTTCCATGTTCCATCGGGAAAGGTTTTGCAGTGCTTCCCTCGCATCCCAAGAGGTGGCCTCACATCAGGAGTCTCAGGATGGTCCTCAGGTGTCCGAACACCACTCCCCAATATCCCCAAATGCCTCGTCCACTCCAGATGAACATGACTGCCCTGCACCACTCAACTGTCACCACGAGGCTCGACTCCCAACACACTGGCATGTGAGACAGCCCTGGAGTACCTCGATGGTAAGCCACAGATTCCTGTGTACGCTTTATGGGGAGATGGACACTGCCGCTGCAGTTGCGGAAGAAAGAGGCCGTGAAAGTCTCCAGGTGAGAAGAGGCCTGACTCCCCTGTGGGGTCTCCAGAGTAACCTCAAGACCTATGAAAGCATGAGCGAGGAAATTTCAGGCTCCGACCTCAGCACCACACGAGGACTGAGAACCCGGCGATGACTGTGGTGGAATCCCTAGATGCGCCTTGCAACTCTCACTGAGAATGGCCTCTCTGAGGATACAGGGGCAGGTCCCGGGGTTCCCAGTCATAACTGGAGAGGACCCTGCCACAACTGGAGAAAAACCAGAAGCTTCTCACCTGCAGGCATGGTGTAGTTCTTGTCGGCAACAGCATCTCAGGAGAATTCACCCCGTCCCTCATGGACCTCGAAATGCTCTTTCACACACTTGCTATGACCCATGAAGTTCTTTGCCCCACACGTCCCCACTCGAGAGGACGCCAAGTTTCCACCGTGACTCAAATGAGCTCCATTTTACCATGCTGAGCTCCAGATGAGGGGCCCTTACCCTGTTCCATTGGGAAAGGGTTCCGAGCTCTCCCCTCACATCCCAAGAGGACGCACTCTCATCAGGCGAGTCCAGAGAAGCCTCAGGCATTGAGTCACATTTCCGCAAGACCCTCAAATGCGTAGTCCATTCCAGATGAATCTGACTGTCCTGAACTGCCTGGACTGTCACCTCGAGGCTCGACTCCAGCACACTGGCACATGTGATTGCCCTGGGGTACCTCGAGGTCAAGCCACTGATCCCTGTATGGGCTCTACAGGGACCCAGACACTGTTGCTGCAGTTATGGAGGAAAAGCGGCTGTGCACATCTCCAGGCGAGAAGAGGCCTGACTCCGCTGTGAGGGCACCAGAGTAACCTCAAGACCTATGAAAGCATGAAAGAGGAACTCTTACGCTCCGACCGCAGCACCCGACGAGGACTGAGGACCAGGCGATGAGGGGGTAGGAATCCCCAGAGGCACCTTGCAACTTGCACTGAGAATGGCATCCCCTGAGGCTACGGGGGGGGTCCCTGGGGTCCCCGTCATAACTCAAGAGGACGACGCTACAACTCGAGATAAACTGGAAGCTTCTCCCCTGCAGGCATGGTGTGGCCCTTGTCCGCGATGGCATCTCAGTGGAATTCACCCCATCCCATGTGGACCTTGAAAGGCTCCTTCACACTGTTGCTGTAACCCAGAAAGTCCCCAGCCCCACCCCTCCCCACTTGACAGGAACCCCAAGGGTCCCACCAAGAATCAAGAGGAGCCCCGTTTTCACCTGCTGGACTCCAGATGAGGGGCCCTTTCCCTGCTCTTTCGGGAAAGAGTTTGCAGTGTTCCCCTCCCATCCCAAGAGGAGGTGTAGGCACCTGGAATGTCGGGAGGAGTCTCACAGATTGGGCCACCATTCCCCAAGAACCCCAAATGTCTCGTCCACTTCAGATGAACCTGACTGCCCTGCACTGCCTCGACTGTCACCCCGAGGTTCGACTCTGGCACACTGGCACGTGTCACAGCCCTAGGGTACCTCGAGTGCCAGACATAGATCCCTGTATCCGCTCGACAGGTACCAGGACACTGTTACTGCAGTTGGGAAGGAAAGCGGCCGTGCACATCTCCAGTGGAGACGAGGCCTGACTCCACTCTGTGGCCTCCAGGGGAAGCCCAATACAAATATCAGCATGGAACAGACAATCTCAGGCTGCAGCCTCAGCAGGAGAAGGGGACTCAGGACCTGGCGCCACTGGGGAGGAATCCCCAGATGTGCCTCGCCCCTCCCATGGAGACTGGCCTATCCTGGGGCCACATGGGTGGATCCCTCTGGTCCTCGTCGTAATTCGAGAGGACCCTGTCTCAACTCGAGAAAAACCAGAAGTTTCACCCTTGAAGGCGGAGTGTGGCCCTTGTCCGCTGTGGCATCCTTGGGGAAATCACCCTTTCCCTCTTGGACCTTGAAATGCTGTATCACACCCTTGCAGTGACCCAAGAAGTTCCCTGCCCCACACGTCCCCACGTGAGAGGACCGCTGAGTGTCCCGCTGCAGCTCACGAGGAGCTCCATTTTCCCATGCTCAGCTCCAGATGACGGGCCCTTTCCCTGCTCCCATGGGAAAGGGTTCCCTGCTCCCCCCTCGATTCCCAAGAGGAGGCACTCACACCAGGCGATTCCAGAGAAGCCTCAGGCTTCGGGTCACATTTCCACAAGACTCCCAAATGCCTAGTCCACTCCAGATGAAACTGACTGTCCTGCACTGCCTCGACTGTCACCCCGAGGCTCGACTCTTGCACACTGGCACGTGTAATAGCCCTGGGGTATCTCGAGTTCAAGACACTGATCCCTGTATCCGATCGACAGGGACCCAAGACACTGTTGCTGCAGTTGAGGAGAAAAACGGAAGTTCACGTCCCCAGGCGAGACGAGGCCTGACTCTCCTGTGTGGGCTCCAGGGGAACCCCAAGACCTATGTCAGCATGTGCAATGCAAGAATAGGTTCCGGCCTCAGCACCAGATAAGGGCAGAGAACCCGCCGATGTCTGGGGAGGAATCCCCAGAGGTGCCTCGCAACTCGCATGTAGTCTGGCCTCTCCTGAGGCCACAGCAGTGGATCCCCCGTCTTAACTCGAGAGGACCCTGCCGCAACTCCAGAGAAACTGGAATCTTCTCCCCTGCAGGGAGGGAGAGTCCCTTGTCCGCTGCAGCATCTCCGGGGAAATCACCCCTTCCATCTTGGACCTCGAAAGGCTCCTTCATATCCTTGTTGTGACCTAGGAAGTTTCCTGCCCCAACCGTCCCCACTCGAGAGGACCACCGAAGGTCCAGCTACTACTCAACAGGAGCTCCATTTTCCCATGCTCAGCTCCAGATGAGGGGCCCTTTCCCTGCTCCATCAGGAAAGGGTTCCCGGCTCTCCAATCGCATCCCAAGAGGAGGCACTCCCACCAGGTGAGTCCAGAGAAGCCTCAGGCGACGGGTCACATTTTCCCAAGACCCCCAAATGCCTAGTCCACTTCAGTGAATTTGATTGTCCTGCACTACCTCGAATGTCACCCAGAGGCTCGACTCCGGCACACTGGCACTAGTGATTGCCCTGGGTTGCTTCCAGGTCAAGCCACTGATCCATGTATCCGCTCAACAGGGACCTGTACAATTGCTGCAGTCGGGTAGGATAGCGACTGTGCACGTCCCCAGGCAAGACGAGGCCTGACAACACTATGGGTGCTCCAGGGGAACCCCAAGACTTTTGTCAGCATTTGCGAGGCAAGCACTGTCTCTGGCCTCAGCATCAGGCGAGGACTGAGGACCCGACGACGTTTCGGGAGGAATCCTCACAGGTGAGTCACAACTCGCATGGGGACTGGCCTCTTCTGAGGACACAGGGGCAGGTCCCTGGGATCCCCGTTGTAACACGAGAGGAAACCGCTGCAACTCGAGAAAAACCAGAAGCTTATCTCCTGCAAGGAGGGTGAGTCCCCTGTCCGCTGCAGCATCTTTGGGAAATCACCCATTCCTTCTTGGACCTGGAAAGGCCCCTTCACACCCTTGTTGTGACCTAGGAAGGTCCCCACCCCAACCGTCCCCACTCGAGGGGAACCCCGAAGGTACTGCCGTGACTCAAGAGGAGCCCCATTTTCCCCTGCTGAGCTCCAGATGAGGGGCTCTTTCCTGCTCCATCAGAAAAGGTTTTCGGCAATCCGCTCGCGTCCCAAGAGGTAGCCTCGTATCAGGAGAGTCTGGAGGAGCTTCAGGTGTCTGACGACCACTCCCCAAGATCCCCAAATGCCTCGTCCACTCCAGAAGAACATGACTGCCCTGCACTGTCTCGACTGTGACCCCGAGGCTCAACTCCCAACACACTGGCACGTGAGACAGCCCTGGAATACCTCGATGGCATGCCACAGATCCCTGTGTATGCTATACGGGGAGCCAGACACTGCCACTGCAGTTGGGGAAGAAAGAGGCCGTGCAAGTCTCCAGGCGAGAAGAGGCCTGACTCCCCTGTGGGGGCTCCAGAGTAACCTCAAGACCTATGAAAGCATGAGCGAGAAAATCTCAGGCTCCGACCTCAGCACCAGACGAGGACTGAGGGCCCGGCGATGACTGGGGAGGAATCCCCAGAGGCACTTCGCAACTCGCACTGAGAATGGCCTCTCCTGAGGATACAGGGGCGGGTCCCTGGGGTTCCTGTCGTAACTTGAGAGGACCCCGCCACAACTCGAGAATACCGGTAAGCTTCTAACCTGCAGGCGTGGTGTGTCCTTTGTCCACAATGGCATCTCAGGGGAATTCATCCGTTCCTCGTGGACCTCGAAAGGCTCTTTCACACCATTGCTGTGACCGAAGAACTTCCCCGCCCCACTGATCCCCACTAGGGAGAAACCCCAAGGGTCTCGCCAAGACTCTAGAGAAGACCCGTTTTTCCCTGCTGAGCTCCAGATGAGGGGCCCTTTCCCTGATCCGTCGGGAAAGGTTTCACGGTGTTCCCCTGGCATCACAAGATGAGGTGCTGGCACCTGGAAATTCAGGAGGAGTCTCACAGGTTGGGCCACCATACCCCAAGGCCCCCAAATGCCTCGTCCACTTCAGATGAACCTGAGTGCCCTGCACTGCATCGACAGTAACCCCGTGGCTCGACTCTGGCACACTGGCACGTGTGACAGCCATAGTGTACCTCGAGCCCAAGCCATAGATCCCTGTATCCCCTGGACAGGGACCCGGACCCTGTTACTGCAGTTGGGAACAAATGCCGCCGAGCACGTCTACAGTCGACACAAGGCCTGACTCCACTCTGTGGGCTCGAGAGGAAGCCCAATACAAATATCAGCACGGGTGAGGCAATCTCAGGCTTCAGCGTCAGCACCAGAAAGGAATTGAGTTCTGGGCTCAACTGGGGAGGAAACCCCAGATGTGTCTCAACCTTCACATGGAGACTGGCCTATCCTGGGGCCACAGGGGCGGATCCCTGTGGTCCCCATCTTAACTCGAGGGCACCCCGCCACAACTCGAGAAAAACCAGAAGCTTCACCCTTGCAGGTGGAGTGAGGCCCTTGTTCGCTACTACGTCCCAGGGGAAATCGCTGGTTCCCTCTTGGATCCCGAAATGCCCTTTCACACCCTTGCTGTGACCCAAGAAGTTCCCCGCCCCATATGTCCCCACTCGAGAGGACCACTGAGGGACACGCCGTGACTCAGAAAGAGCTCCATTATCCCATGCAGAGCTCCAAATGAGGGGCCCTTTCCCTGCTTCATCGGGAAAGGGTTCCCGGCTTCCCCTCGCATCCCAAGAGGAGGCACTCACACCAGGCGTGAACAGAGAAGCCTCAGGCGTCAGGTCACATTTCCACGAGACACCCAAATGCCTAGTCCAGTCCAGATGAATCTGACTGTCCTGCACTGCCTAGACTGTCACCCCGAGGCTCGACTCAGGCACTCTGGCACGTTTTATAGCCCTGGGGTACCTCGAGTTCAAGCCACTGATCCCTGTTATCTGCTCAATAGGGACCCAGACACTGTTGCTGCAGTTGGAAAGGAAAGAAGCTGTGCACGTCCCCAGGCAAGACTAGGCCTGACTCCCCAATGGGGGCTCCAGGGGAACCCCAAGCCCTATGTCAGCATGGGGGAGGCAAGTACAGGCTTCGGCCTCAGCATCAGACAAGGACTGAGGACTCTGCGACATCTCGGGAGGAATCCCCACAGGTGCCTCGCAAATGGCATGGAGACTTGCCTCTCCTGAGGCCAGAACAGCGGTTCCCTGGAGTCCCTGTCGTAACTCATGAGGACCCCGCAGCAACTCGAGAAAAAACAGAAGCTTCTCCCCTGCAGGGCGGGTGAGTCTCTTGTCCACTGCAGCATCTCGGGGGAAATCACCCCATCCCTCTTGGACCTCGAAATGCTCCTTCATACCCTTTTTGTGACCTAGGAGGTTCCCCGCCCCAACCGTCCCCATAAGAGAGGAACCCCGAGGGTCCTGCCACGACTCAAGAGGAGGCCCATTTTCCCCTCCTGAGCTCCAGATGAGGAGCACTTTCCCTGCTCCAATGGGAAAGATTTTCCGGCGCTCCCCTCTCATCCCAAGAGGTGGCCTCGCATCAGGAGATTTGGGAGGAGCGTCAGGTGTCCAACCACCACTTCCCAAGATCCCCAAATGCCTCGTCCACTCAGGATGAACATGATAGCCCTGCACTGTCTCGACTGTCACCCTGAGGCTCGACTCCCAACACACTGGCATGTGAGATAGCCCTGGAGTACCTTAATGGCAAGCCACAGATCCCTGTTTCAGCTATACAGGGTACTGGACACTGCCGCTGCAGTTAGGGAAGAAACAGGCCATGCAAGTCTCCAGGTCAGAGGAGGCCTGACTCCCGTGTGGGGGGCTCCAGAGTAACCTCAAGTCCTATGAAATCATGAGCAAGGAAATCTCAGGCTCCGACCTCAGCACCAGACGAGGACTGAGGAATCGGAGATGGCTGGGGAGGAATCCCCAGAGGCGCCTGGCATCTCGCACTGAGAATGGCCTCTTCTGAGGATACAGGGATGGGTCCCTGGGGTCCCCATCATAACTCTAGAGGACCCTGCCGCAACTCGAGAATAACCTGAAGCTTCTCCCCTGCAGGCGTGGTGTGGCCCTTGTCCTCAATGGCATCTCAGGTGAAGGCACCGCATCCCTCGTGGACATCGAATGGCTCCTTCACACCCTTGCTGTGACCCAAAAAGTTCCCCGCCCCACCCGGCCCCTCTCGAGTGGAAACCCAAGTGTCCCGCCATGACTCATGAGGAGCCCTGTTTTTACCTGCTGAGCTCCAGATGAGAGGCCCTTTTCCTACTCCATCGGGAAAGGTTTCACGGTGTTCCCCTCGCATGCCCAGAGGAGATGCTCACACCTGGAAAGTCGGGAGGAGTCTCACAGGTTGGGCCAGCATTCCCCAAGATCGCAAATGCCTAGTCCAATTCAGATGAACCAGACGGCCCTGCACTGTCTCAACAGTCATCCCGAGGCTCGACTCCCAACACACTGGCACGTGAGACAGCCCTCGAGTACCTAGATGGCAAGCAACAGATCCCTCTGTCCGCTTTACGGGGAGCCCAACACTGCCACTGCAGTTGGGGAAGAAAGAGGCCGTGCAAGTCTCCAGGCGAGAAGAGGCCTGACTCCCCTGTGGGATCTCCAGAGTAACCTCAAGACCTATGAAAGCATGAGCGAGGACATCTCAGTCTCCGACCTCAGCAGCAAACGAGGACTGAGGACCCGGCGACGACTGGGGAGGAATCCCCAGAGATGCCTTGCAACTCACACTGAGAATGTCCTCTCCTGAGAATACGGAGTGGGGGGTGGTCCCATGGGTCACCGTCGTAACTTTAGAGGACCCTGTGGAAACTTGAGAAAAAGCAGAATTTTTCCCCTTGCAGGTGGAGTGAGGCCCTTGTCAGCTGCTGCGTCCCGTGGGAAATCACCCGTTCACTCTTGGACCTCGAAATGCTCTTTCACACCCTTGCTGTGACCCAGGAAATGACACGCTCCAAACGTCACCACTCGAGAGGACCGCCGAGGGTCCCAGTGCAAATCAAGAGGAGCTCAATTTTACCATGCTCAGCTCCAGATGAGGGGCCATTTCACTGCTCCATCGGGATAGGTTTCCCGGCTCTCCCCTTGGATCCCAAGAGGAAGCACTCACACCAGGCGAGTACAGAGAAGCCTGAGGCGTCCGGTCACATTTCCACAAGACCCCAAAATGCCTAGTCCACTCCAGATGAATCTGACTGTCCTGAACTGCCTCGACTGTCACCCCGAGGCTCGACTCCAGCACACTGGCAGGTGTGATTGCCCTGGGGTACCTCGAGGTCAAGAAACTGATTGCTGTATCCACTCGACGGGGATCCGAACACTGTTGCTGCAGTTGGGGAGGAAAGTGGCTGTGCACATCCCCAGGTGAGACGAGACCTGACTCCCCTATGGGGGCTCCAGGGGAACCCCATGAGCTATGTCAGCATGGGCGAGGCAAGCACAGGATCCAGCCTCAGGACCAGACGAGGACTGAGGACCAGGCGAAGTCTCGGGAGGAATCCCCACAAGTGCCTTGCAACTCGCATGGAGACTGGCCTCTCCTGAGGCCACAGCGGTGGGTCCCTGGGGACCACGTCATAACTCGAGAGGACCACACCGCAAAAGGAGAAAAACCAGAAGCTTCTCACCTGCAGGGATGGTGAGACCCTTGTCCGCTGCAGCATCTCGGGGGAAATCACCACTTCCCTCTTTGACCTCGAAAGGCTGCTTCATACCCTTGTTTTGACCTAGGAAGTTTCCCGTCCCAACACCTCCACTGGAAAGGAACCCCGAGGGTCCCGCCATGACTCAAAAGGAGCCCCGTTTTCCCATGCTGAGCTCCAGATGAGGAGCACTTTTCCTGCTCCATCGGGGAAGATTTTCCTGCGCTCCCCTTGCATCCCAATAGGTGGCCTCGCCTCAGGAGAGTCTGGAGGAGCCTCAGGTATCCGAGCAGCACTCCACAAGTACCCAAAGGCCTCGTCCACTCCATATGGACATGAGTGCATGCACTGTCTCGACTGTCACCCCGAGGCTCTACTCCCAACACACTGGCACCTGAGACAGACCTGGAGTACATCGATGGCAAGCCACAGATCCCTGTGTTCACTTTACAGGGAGCTGGACACTGCTGCTGCAGTTGGGAAGAATGAGACGGTGCAAATATCCACGCAAGAAGAGGCCTGGCTCCCCTGTGGGGGCTCCAGAATAACCTCAAGACCTATGAAAGCATGAGCAAGGAAATCTCAGGCTCCGACCTCAGCACCAGACGAGGACTGAGGAATCGGAGATGGCTGGGGAGGAATCCCCAGAGGCGCCTGGCATCTCGCACTGAGAATGGCCTCTTCTGAGGATACAGGGATGGGTCCCTGGGGTCCCCATCATAACTCTAGAGGACCCTGCCGCAACTCGAGAATAACCTGAAGCTTCTCCCCTGCAGGCGTGGTGTGGCCCTTGTCCTCAATGGCATCTCAGGTGAAGGCACCGCATCCCTCGTGGACATCGAATGGCTCCTTCACACCCTTGCTGTGACCCAAAAAGTTCCCCGCCCCACCCGGCCCCTCTCGAGTGGAAACCCAAGTGTCCCGCCATGACTCATGAGGAGCCCTGTTTTTACCTGCTGAGCTCCAGATGAGAGGCCCTTTTCCTACTCCATCGGGAAAGGTTTCACGGTGTTCCCCTCGCATGCCCAGAGGAGATGCTCACACCTGGAAAGTCGGGAGGAGTCTCACAGGTTGGGCCAGCATTCCCCAAGATCGCAAATGCCTAGTCCAATTCAGATGAACCAGACGGCCCTGCACTGTCTCAACAGTCATCCCGAGGCTCGACTCCCAACACACTGGCACGTGAGACAGCCCTCGAGTACCTAGATGGCAAGCAACAGATCCCTCTGTCCGCTTTACGGGGAGCCCAACACTGCCACTGCAGTTGGGGAAGAAAGAGGCCGTGCAAGTCTCCAGGCGAGAAGAGGCCTGACTCCCCTGTGGGATCTCCAGAGTAACCTCAAGACCTATGAAAGCATGAGCGAGGACATCTCAGTCTCCGACCTCAGCAGCAAACGAGGACTGAGGACCCGGCGGCGACTGGGGAGGAATCCCCAGAGATGCCTTGCAACTCACACTGAGAATGTCCT
Organism: Raphicerus campestris; assembly: GCA_006410735.1. Lineage (NCBI taxonomy): Eukaryota > Metazoa > Chordata > Mammalia > Artiodactyla > Bovidae > Raphicerus > Raphicerus campestris. The sequence goes on along the minus strand of SJYW01031508.1, from coordinate 11,679 downwards.
CTCCTGAGAATACGGAGTGGGGGGTGGTCCCATGGGTCACCGTCGTAACTTTAGAGGACCCTGTGGAAACTTGAGAAAAAGCAGAATTTTTCCCCTTGCAGGTGGAGTGAGGCCCTTGTCAGCTGCTGCGTCCCGTGGGAAATCACCCGTTCACTCTTGGACCTCGAAATGCTCTTTCACACCCTTGCTGTGACCCAGGAAATGACACGCTCCAAACGTCACCACTCGAGAGGACCGCCGAGGGTCCCAGTGCAAATCAAGAGGAGCTCAATTTTACCATGCTCAGCTCCAGATGAGGGGCCATTTCACTGCTCCATCGGGATAGGGTTCCCGGCTCTCCCCTTGGATCCCAAGAGGAAGCACTCACACCAGGCGAGTACAGAGAAGCCTGAGGCGTCCGGTCACATTTCCACAAGACCCCAAAATGCCTAGTCCACTCCAGATGAATCTGACTGTCCTGAACTGCCTCGACTGTCACCCCGAGGCTCGACTCCAGCACACTGGCAGGTGTGATTGCCCTGGGGTACCTCGAGGTCAAGAAACTGATTGCTGTATCCACTCGACGGGGATCCGAACACTGTTGCTGCAGTTGGGGAGGAAAGTGGCTGTGCACATCCCCAGGTGAGACGAGACCTGACTCCCCTATGGGGGCTCCAGGGGAACCCCATGAGCTATGTCAGCATGGGCGAGGCAAGCACAGGATCCAGCCTCAGGACCAGACGAGGACTGAGGACCAGGCGAAGTCTCGGGAGGAATCCCCACAAGTGCCTTGCAACTCGCATGGAGACTGGCCTCTCCTGAGGCCACAGCGGTGGGTCCCTGGGGACCACGTCATAACTCGAGAGGACCACACCGCAAAAGGAGAAAAACCAGAAGCTTCTCACCTGCAGGGATGGTGAGACCCTTGTCCGCTGCAGCATCTCGGGGGAAATCACCACTTCCCTCTTTGACCTCGAAAGGCTGCTTCATACCCTTGTTTTGACCTAGGAAGTTTCCCGTCCCAACACCTCCACTGGAAAGGAACCCCGAGGGTCCCGCCATGACTCAAAAGGAGCCCCGTTTTCCCATGCTGAGCTCCAGATGAGGAGCACTTTTCCTGCTCCATCGGGGAAGATTTTCCTGCGCTCCCCTTGCATCCCAATAGGTGGCCTCGCCTCAGGAGAGTCTGGAGGAGCCTCAGGTATCCGAGCAGCACTCCACAAGTACCCAAAGGCCTCGTCCACTCCATATGGACATGAGTGCATGCACTGTCTCGACTGTCACCCCGAGGCTCTACTCCCAACACACTGGCACCTGAGACAGACCTGGAGTACATCGATGGCAAGCCACAGATCCCTGTGTTCACTTTACAGGGAGCTGGACACTGCTGCTGCAGTTGGGAAGAATGAGACGGTGCAAATATCCACGCAAGAAGAGGCCTGGCTCCCCTGTGGGGGCTCCAGAATAACCTCAAGACCTATGAAAGCATGAGCAAGGAAATCTCAGGCTCCGACATCATCACCAGACGAGGACTGAGCACCTTGCAATGCCTGGGGAGGAATACCCAGAGGCGCCTCGCAACTCACTCTGAGAATGGCCTCTCTTGAGCATACAGGGACGGGTCCCTGAGGTCCCCGTCGTAACTTGAGAGGACCACGCCCCACCTCGAGAAAAACCAGAGGCTTCTCCCCTGCATGGGTTGTGTGGCCCCTGTCCACAAGGGCATCTCAGGGAACTTACCCCCTCCCTCGTGGACCTCGCAAGGCTCCTTCACACCCTTGCTGTGACCCAAGAAGTTCGTCACCCCACCCGTCCCCACTCGAGAGGAACTGCAAGTGTCTCACCAAGAGTCAAGAGCAGCCCCGTTTTCCCCTGCTGAGTTCCAGATGACGGGCCCTTTCCATGCTCCTTCGGGAAAGGTTTTGTGCTGTTCCCCTCATCCCTAGAGGAGGTGCTCGCACCTGGAAAGTCGCGAGGAGTCTCACAGGTTGGCCCACCATTCCCCAAGACCCCCAAATGCCTCGTGCACTCCAGATGAACCTGACTGCCCTGCACTGCCTCGACTGTAAACCCGAGGCTCGACTCCGGCACACTAGCACGTGTGACAGCCCTAGGGTACCTCGGCACAAACCATAGATCCCTGTATCTGCTCCACAGGGACCCAGACACTGACTTCAGGTGGGAAGGAAAGCGGCCTTGCAAGTCTCCAGTTGAGAGGAGGCCTGACTCCCCTCTGTGGGCTCCAGGGGATGCCCAAAACAAATGTCAGAATGGGCGAGGCAATCTTAGGCTGCACCTCAGCACCAGAAGGGGACTGAGGACTTGGCACCACTTGGGAGGTATCCCCAGATGTGACTCGCCCCTCACACAGAGACTGGCCTATCCTGGGGCCACAGGGGCGGGTCCCTGTGTTCCCTGTCGTAACTGGAGAGGACCCCACCGAAACTCCAGTATAACTGGAGGCTTCTCACCTGCAGGCGTGGTGTGGCCCTTGTCAGCAAAGGCATCTCAGAGGAATTCACCCATTCCCTCTTGGAACTCGAAAGGCTCCTTCACACACATGCTGTGACCCAAGAAGTTCCACGCCACACCCGTCCCCATGCGAGAGGATGCCGAGTGTCCTGCCACGACTCAAGAGGAGCTCCATTTTCCCATGGTCAGATCCAGATGAGGGGCCCTTTCCCTGCTCCCTCAGGAAAGGGTTTCCGACTCCCCCCTTGAATGTCAAGAGGAGGCACTCACAGCACGTGAGTCCAGAGAATCCTCAGGCGTCCGGTCACATTTCCGCAAGACCCCCAAATGCCTAGTCCATTCCAGATTAATCTGACGGTCTTGCAGTGCCTTGACGGTCATCCCGAGGCAGGATTACAGCACACTGGCATGTGTGATAGCCCTGGGTTTCCTCGAGTTCAAGCCACTGATCCCTGTATCCGCTCGACAGGGACCCAGACACTGTTGCTGCAGTTGGGGAGGAAAGCAGCTGTGAACGGCCCCAGGCGAGACGAGGCCTGACTCCCCTCTGCGGGCTCCAGAGGAAGCCCAATACAAATGTCAGCACGGGCGAGGCAATCTTAGGCTGCAGCCTCAGCACCAGAAAGCGACTGAGGAATTGGCGCCACTCTGGAGGAATCCCCTGATGTGCCTTGCCCCTCGCACTGAGACTGGTGTATCCTGGGGCCACAGGAGCAGATCCCTGTGGTTCCCGTCATAAATTGAGCGGACCCCGCTGCAACTCGAGAATAAGCAGAAGCTTCACCCTATCAGGCAGAGTGAGGCCCTTGTTGGCTGCGATGTCCCGGGGGAAATCAAGTGTTCCCTCTTGGACATGGAAATGCTCTTTCACACCGTTGCTGTGACCCAAGAAGTTCCTGCCCCACACGTCCCCATTCGAGAGGATGCCGAGTGTCCCTCTGTGACTCAAGAGGAGCTCCATTTTCCCGTGCTCAGCTCCAGATGAGGGGCTCTTTACCTGCTGCATCGGGAAAGGGTTCCCGGCCCCTGCCTCGAATCCCAAGAGGAGGCACTCACACCACGCGAGTCCAGAGAATCCTCAGGCGTTCGGTCACATTTCCGGAAGACCCCCAAATGCCTAGTCCATTCTAGATTAATCTGACTGTCTTGCAGTGCCTTGACGGTCACCCCGAGGTTGACTCTGGCACACTGGCACGTGTGATAGCCCTGGGTTTCCTTGATGTCAAGCCACTGATCCCTGTATCCGCTCGACAGGGACCCGGACACTATTGCTGCACTTGGGGAAGAAAGTGGCTGTGCATGTCCCCAGGCGATACCAGGCCTGACTTCCCTATGGGGGCTCCAGGGGAACCCCAAGACATATGTCAGCATGGGCGAGGCAAGTCCAGGCTCTGGCCTCAGCACCAGACGAGGACTGAGGAACCGGTGATGACTGGGGAGAAATCCCCAGAGGCGCCTCACAACTCGCACTGAGAATGCCCTCTCCTGAGGATGCAAGGGCGGGTCCCTGGTGTTCCCGACATAACTCGAGAGAACCCGGCCAAAACTCGAGAAAAACCGGAAGCTTCTCCCCCCTGCAGGCGAGATGTGGCCCTTGTCCGCAATGGAATCTCAGGGAAATGCACCCCTTTCCTCATTGACCACGAAAGGCTCCCTCACACCCTTGCTGTGACCCAAAAGTTCTCTGCCCCACCTGTCCCCACTCGCGAGGAACACCAAGGGTACCGCCAAGAATAAAAAGGAGCCCCGTTTTGCCCTGCTGAGCTGAGATAAGGGGCCCTTTCCCTACTCCGTTTGGAAAGTTTTCGCGGTGTTCCCCTCCCATCCCAAGAGGAGGTGCTGGCACCTGGAAAGTCGGGAGGAGTCTCACAAGCTGGCTACCATTCCCTAAGACCCCCAAATGCCTCGTCCACTTCAAATGAACCTGACTGCCCTGCAATGCCTCGACTGTAACCCCGAGGCTTGACCCTGGCACACTAGCACGTGTGACAGTCCTAGGGTCCTTCGACCGCAAGCCATATATCCTTGTATCCGCTTGAAAGGGACTGGGCACTGTTACTGCAGTTGGGAAGGAAAGCGGCCGTGCAAGTCTCCAGTTGAGACGAGGCCTGACTCCCCTCTGCGGGCTCCAGGGGAAGCCCAATACAAATGTCAGCACGGGCGAGGCAATCTCAGGCTGAAGCCTCAGCACCAGAAGGGACTGAGGACTTGGCGCCACTGGGGAGGAATCCCCAGATGTACCTTGCCCCTCCCATGGAGCCTGGCGTATCCTGGGGACACAGGGGCGCATTCCTGCAGTCCCCATCGTAACTCAAGAGGACCGCGCAGCAACTCGAGAAAAACCAGAAGCTTCCCCTTGCAGATGGAGTGAGGCCCTTGAACAATGTGGCGTCCCAGGGGAAATCACCTGTAACTACTTGGACCCCGAAATGCTCTTTCACAACCTTGCTGTGACCCAATAAGTTCCCCGACCCACATGTCCACACTCGAGAGGACCGCCGAGTGTCCCGCCCCAAATCAAGAGGAGCCCCGTTTTCCCATGCTGAGCTCCAGATGAGGAGCACTTTTCCTGCTCCATCGGAAAGATTTTCCTGCACTCCCCCCGCATCCCAATAGGTGGCCTCACATCAGGAGAGTCCAGAGAAGCCTCAGGCTTCGAGTCACATTTTCGCAAGACCCCCAAATGTGTAGTCCACTCTAGATGAATATGACTGATCTGCACTGCCTCGACTGTTTTCATGAGTCTCGACTCCGGCAAACTGGCAAGTGTGATAGCCCTGGAATACCTGGAGATCAAGCCTCTGATCCCTGTATGCGCTGGACCGGGACCAGGACACTGTTGCTGGTGTTGGGGAGGAAATCGGCTGTGTACGGTTCCAGGCGAGACAAGGCCCGACTTCCCTATGGGGGCTCCAGGGGAATCCCAAGACCTATGTCAGCATGGGCGAGGCAAGCACAGGCTCCGGCCTCAGCACCAGACAAGGTCTGAGGACCGGCAACGTCTCGGGAGGAATCCCCTCGGTTGCCTGGCAATTTGCATGAAGACTGGCCTCTCCTGAGGCTACAGCAGCGAGTCCCTGGGGTCGCCGTCTTAACTCGAGAGAACACGGCCACAACTCAAGAAAAACCAGAAGCTTCTCCCCTGCAGGGAGAGTGAGTCCCTTGTCGGCTGCAGCATCTCAGGGGAAATCACCCCTTCCCTCTTGGACCTCGAAAGGCACCTTCATACCCTTGTTGTGACCTAGGAAGTTCCCCACCTCAACCGTCCCAACTCGAGAGGAACCCCGAGGGCAACGCCGTGAATCAAGAGGAGCCCCGTTTTCCCCTGCTGAGCTCCAGATGAGGGGCCCTTTTCCTGCTCCATCGGGAAAGTTTTTCGGGCGCTCCCCTCGCATCCCAAGAGGTAGCCTCGCATCAAGAGAGTTAGGAGGAGATTCAGGTATCCGACCACCACTCCCGAAAAACCCCAAATCCCTCGTCCACTCCAGATATATATGACTGCCCTGAAGTGTCTCGACTGTCACCCCGAGGCTCGACTCCCAACACACTGGCATGTGAGACAACCCTGGAGTACCTCGATGGCAAGCAACAGATCCCTGTACCCACTTTCCAGGGAGCTGGACACTGCTGCAGCATGTGGGAAAGAGAGAGACCGTGCAAGTCTCAAGGCGACAAGAAGACTGACTCCCCTGTGGGGGCTCCAGAGTAACCTCATGACCTATGAAAGCATGAGCGAGGAAATCTCACTATCCGACCTCAGCACCAGACGAGGATGGAGGACACGGCGATAACAGAGGAGCCATCCCCAGAGGTACCTCACAACTCGCACTGAGCATGGTCTCACCTGAACATAGAGGGGAGGGTCCCTGGGGTCCCCATCATAACTCTAGAGGACACCACTGAAACTCGAGAAAACCCAGAAGCTTCTCCCCTGCAGGCGTGGTGTTGCACTTGTCTGCAACGGCATCTCAGGGGAATTCACACCATCCCTCATGGACCTAGAAAGGCTCCTTCACACCCTTGTTGGGACCCAAGAAGTTCCCCGCCCCACCCGTCCCCAATCGAGAGGAACCCCAAGGGTCCCGCCAAGACTCAAGAGGAGCCCCGTTTTCCCCTGCTGAGCTCCATATGAGGGGCCCTTTCCCTGCTCCGTTGGGAAAGGTTTCGCCGTGTTCCCCTCACATCCCAAGAGGAGGTGCTGGCACCTGGAAAGTTGTGAGGAGTCTCACAGTTTGGGCCACAATTCCCCAAGACCCCCAAACGCCTCCTCCACTTCAGGTGAACCAGGCTGCCCTGAAATGAGTTGACTGTAACTCCGAGGCTCGACTCCGTCACACTGGCACCTGTGACAGCTCTAGGGTATCTCGAGCTCAAGCCATAGATCCTTGTATCCGCTCGACAAGGACCTGGACACTGGTACTTCAATTGGGAAGGAAAGCGGCCGTGCTCATCTCCAGACGAGACGAGGCCTGACTCCCCTCTGTGGGATTTAAGGGAAGACCAATACAAATGTCAGGACGGGCGAGGCAAAGTCAGGCTGCAGCCTCAGCACCAGAAGGGGACTGAGGACTCGGTGCCACTGGCGAGGAATTTCCAGATATGCTTCGCTTCTTTCACGGAGACAGGCATACCCCATTGTAACTCGAGAGGACCTGCCGTAACTCGAGAAAAACCAGAAGCTTCACCCTTGCAGGCGGAGTGAGGCCCTTGTCCGCTGCAGCATCCCAGGGGAAATCACCCGTTCCCTCTTGGACCTCGAAATGCTCTTTCACACCCTTGCTGTGACCCAAGAATTTCCCCGCTGCACATGTGCCCACACGAGAGGACGGCCGAGGGTTCCACCGCGAGACAAGAGGAGCTCCATTTTCCCAAGCTCAGCTCCAGATGAGGGGCCCTTTACCCGCTCCATCAGGAAAGGATGCCCGGCTCTCCCCTCACATCCCAATAGGAGGCACACACAGAAGGCGAATCGAGAGAAGTCTCAGGAGTTGGGTCACATATCCACAAGTCCCACAAATGCCTAGTCCACTTCAGAAAAATCTGACTGTCCTGCACTGCAGCGACTGTCACCCCTAGGTTCGACTACAGCACACTGGCACACTATAGCCCTAGGGTACCTCGAGGTCAAGCCACTGATCCCTGTATTTGCTCGCCAGGGTCCCGGACACTTTTGCTGAAGTTGGGGAGGAAAGCAGCTGTGCATGTCCGCAGGTGAGATGAGGCCTGACTCCCCTATGGGGGATCCAGCGGATCCCCAAAAACTATGTTAGCATGGGCGAGGCAAGCACAGGCTCTGGCCTCAGCACCAGACGAGGACTGAGGACCCTGTGACATCTCGGGAGGAATCCCCACAGGTGCCTCGCAACTCGCATGGAGACTGGCCTCCCCTGAGGCCACAGCAGCGGGTTCCTTGGTCACCATCGTAACTAGAGATGACCCTGCGGCAACTCGAGAAAAACCAGAAGCTTCTCCCCTGCAGGGTGGGTGAGTCCCTTGTCCCTTGCAGCATGTCGGGGGAAATCACCCCTTCCCTCTTGCACCTGGAAAGTCTCCTTCATACCCTTGTTGTGGCCTAGGAAGTTCCCCGCCCCAACCGTCCCCACTCCAGAGGAACCCCGAGGGTCCCGCCGAGACTCAAGAGGAGCCCCGTTTTCCCCTGCTGAGCTACAGATGGGGGCCCTTTCACTGCTCCATCCAGAAAGGTTTTCCAGTGCTCCCCTCGCATCCCAAGAGGTGTTCTCACATCAGGAGAGTCGGGAGGAGCCTCAGGTGTCAGAACACCACTCCCCAAGATCCCCAAATGCCTGGTCCAATCCTGGTGAACATGACTGCCCTGCACTGTCTTGACTGTCACCCTGTGGCTCGACTCCCAACACACTGGCATGTGAGACAGCCCTGGAGTACCTCGATGGCAAGAAACAGATCCCTGTGTCCGCTTTATGGGGAGCCGGACACTGCCGCTGCAGTTGGGGAAGAAAGAGTCCATGCAAGTCTCTAGGCGAGAACAGGCCTGACTCTCCTGTGGGGGCTCCAGTGTAACCTCAAGGCCTATGAAAACATGAGCTAGGAAATCTCAGGCTCCGACCTCAGCACCAGACAAGGACTGAGGACCCGGCGATGACTGGGGAGGAATCCCCAGAGGCAGCTCGCACCTCGCGCAGAGAATGGTCTTTCCTGAGGATACAGGGGCGGGTCCCTGGGGTCCCCGTCGTAACTCGAGAGGACCCCGCTGCAAGTCGAGCAAAACTGAGAGCTTCTCCCCTGCAGGCGTGCTGTAGCCCTTGTCCACATCGACATCTGTGGGGAATTCACCCCGTCCTTCAGGGACCTGGAAAGCCTCCTTCACACCCTTGCTGTGACCCAAGAAGTTCCACGCCCCACAGGTCCCCACTGGAGAGGAACCCCAAGGGTTCCGCCTTGACTCAAGAGAAGCTCCGTTTTCCCCTGCTGAGCTCCAGATGAGGGGCCCTTTCCCTGCGCCGTCAGGAAAGGTTTTGCCCTGTTCCCCTCACATCCCAAGAGGTTTTCTCCAATCAGGAGGGTCGGGAGGAACCTCAGGTGTCCGACCACCACTCTCCAAGATCCCCAAATGCCTCCTCCACTCCAGATTAATATGAGTGCCCTGCACTGTCTCGACTGTCACCCCGAGGCTCGACTCTGGCACACTGGCACGTGTGATAGCCCTGGGGTACCTCGAGGTTAAGCCACTGATCCCTGTTTATGCTCAACAGGAACCCGTACACTGTTGCTACAGTTGGGGAAGAAAGAGGCTGTGCACGTACTCATGCAAGATGAAGCATGATTTCCCTCTGTGGGCTCCAGGGGAAGCCCAGTACAAATGTCAGCACGGAGGAGGCAATCTCAAGTTGCAGCCTCAGCACCAGAAGCGGACTGAGGACTTGATTTACTGGGGACAAATCCCCAGATGTGCCTTGCCCCTCGCACGGAGACTGGCCTATCCTGGGGCCAAGGGGGCAGATCCCGGTCATAACACGAGGACCTCTCTGAAACTCGAGAAAAACCAGAAGCTTCAGCCTTGCAGGCAGTGTGAGGCCCTTGTCCTCTGTGGCATCCCAGGGGAAATCACCCGCTCCTTCTTGGACCTCGAAATGCTGTTGCACACCCTTGGTGTGACTCAAGAATTTCCGTGCCTCACACGTTCCCAATCAGAGAGGACCACCGAGGGTCCCGCCACGACTCAACAGGAGCTCCATTTTCCCATGCTCAGTTCCAGATGAGGGACCCTTTCCGTGTTCCATAGGGAAAGGATTTACGGCGCTCCCCTCAAATCCCAAGAGGTGGCCTCACAACAGGAAAATCGGGAGGAGCCTCAGGTGTCCAACCACCACTTCCCAATGGCCCCAAATTCCTCGTCCACTCCAGAGGAACATGACTGCCCTGCACTCTCTCGACTGTCACCCAAGGCTCATCTCCCAACACACTGGCAAGTGAGACAGCCTTGGAGTACCTCGATGGCAAGCCACAGATCCCTGTGTCCACTTTATGGGGAGAAGGACACTGCCGCTGCAGTTGGGGAAGAGAGAGGCCGTGCAAGTCTCCAGGTGAGAAGAGGCCTGACTCCCCTGTTGGGGCTCCAGAGTAACCTCAAGGCCTATGAAAACATAAGCGAGGAAATCTCATGCTCCGACCTCAGCACCAGACGAGTTCTAAGGACACGGCATTGACTAGGTAGGCATCCCCAGAGGCACCTCGCAACTCGCACTGAGCATGATCTCTCCTGAATATACAGGGGAGGGTCCCTGGGGTCACTGTGGTAACTCTAGAGTACCCCGCCACAACTCGAGGAAAACCAGAAGCTTCTCCCCTGCAGGCGGGGTGTGGCACTTATCCACAAGGGCATCTCAGGGGAATTCACGCCATCCCTCGTGGACCTAGAAAGGCTCCTTCACACCCTTGTTGTGACCCAAGAAGTTCCCCGCCCCACCCGTTCCCAATGGAGAGGAAACCCAAGAGTCTCGCCAAGACTCAAGAGGAGTCCCGTTTTTCCCTGCTGAGCTCCACATGAGGGCCCCTTTTCCTTCTCCGACGCTAAAGGATTCACGGTGTTCCCCTCGCATCCCAAGAAGAGGTTCTTGCACCTGGAAAGTCGGGAGGAGTCTCAGAGTTTAGACCACCATTCCCCAGGACCCCCAAATGCCTTGTCCACTTCAGATGAATCTGAATGCCCTGGGCTGCCTCAACTGTAACCCGAGGCTCCACTCCAGCACACTGGCACATGTGAAAGCCCTAGGGTACCTAGAGCACAAGCCATAGATCGCTGTATCTGATCGACAGGGACCCTGACACTGTTGCTGCTGTTGAGAAGGAAAGTAGCTGTGCACATCACAGGCGAGATGAGGCCTGACTTCCTTATGGGGGCTCCAGGGGGACCCCGAGTCCTATGTCAGCATGGGCGAGGCAAACACAGGCTCCTGCCTCAGCACCAGACGAGGACTGAGGACCCGGGTAGGTCTCGGGAGGAATCCCCAAAGGTGCCTCACAACTTGCATGGAGACTGCCCTCTCCTGAGGCCACAGCAGAGGGTCCCTTGGTCACCATCGTAACTCGAGAGGACCCTGCTGCAACTAGAGAAAAACCAGAAGCTTCTCCCCTGTAGGTGGGGGTGAGTCCCTTGTCTGCTGCAACATGACAGGAGAAATCACCCCTTCCCTCTTGGACCTCAAAAGTCTCCTTCATACCCTTGTTGTGACCTAGGAAATTCCCCGCCCCAACAATTCCATTCGAGAGGAACCTCAAGGGTCCTGACACAAGTCAAGAGGAGCCCCGTTTTCCCGTGCTGAGCTCCACATAAGGGTCCCTTTCCCTGCTCCATTGGGAAAGTTTTTCCGGCGGTACCCTTGCATCCCATGAGGTGACCTCGCATCAGGAGAGTTGGGAGGAGACTCAGGTTTCTGACCACAGTTCTCCAAGACCCGCAAATGCCTCGTCCACTCCAGATGAACATGACTGCCCTGCACTTTCTCCACTGTCACCCGAGGCTCATCTCCCAACACACTGGCACGTGAAACAGCCTTGGAGTACCTCGATGGCAAGCAACAGATCCCTGTGTCCGCTTTTCAGGGAGCCGGATACTGCCGCTGCATTTGGGGAAGAAAGAGGCCGTGCAAGTCTCCAGGCAAGAAGACGCATGACTCCCCTCTGGGGGCTCCAGAGTAACCTCAAGACCTATGAAAGCATGAGCGAGGAAATCTCAGGCTCTGACCTCAG
>SJYW01031507.1:0-11362 GCA_006410735.1 Raphicerus campestris | reverse complement strand
TCTTTCACTTTCATTAAGAGGGTTTTTAGCTCCTCTTCACTTTCTGCCATAAGGGTGGTGTCATTTGCATATATTAACACATATATATGGAATTTAGAAAGATGGTAATGATGACACTATATATGAGAGAGCAAAAGAAACACAGATATAAAGAACAGACTTTTGGACTCTGTGGGAGAAGGCAATGGTGGAATGATTTGAGAGAATAGCATTGAAACATGTATGTGTAATAGATCACCAGTCCAAGTTGGATGCATGAAACAGGGCACTCCAAGCCAGTGCACTGGGACAACCCAGAGGGATGGGAGGAGGAGGGAAGTGGGAGGAGGTTCAGGATGGGGGACACATGTATCCCCATGGCTGATTCCGGTCAATGTATGGAAAAACCCACTATAATATTATAAAGTAATTATCCTCCAATTAAAATTAATTTTTAAAAAAGAATCAATAGAAAAAACACAAGAAATTTTCTTAGAGGTGACATGTAACAAGAAGATTTTGATTAAAACTGGATTTAAAAAAAACAGACACTTATACAGGCTTCCTACAAGAGACTCGGGGCTTCACAGGTGGCTCAGTAGTAAAGAACCTACTTGTCAATGCAGGAGATGCAAGTTCAGTCTCTGGGTCAGGAAGATCCCCTGGAGGAGGAAATAGCCACCCACTCCAGTATTCTTGTCTGGGAAATCCCATGGACAGAGGCGCCTGCTGGGCTACAGTCCATAGGGTTGCAAAGAGTAAGTCACAACTGAGAAGCTGAACACACAAGCACAAGAGACTCAATTTATAGATGANACAGCCACCCACTCCAGTATTCTTGTCTGGGAAATCCCATGGACAGAGGCGCCTGCTGGGCTACAGTCCATAGGGTTGCAAAGAGTAAGTCACAACTGAGAAGCTGAACACACAAGCACAAGAGACTCAATTTATAGATGAAGACACACACAGACTGAAAGGGAGCGAATAGAAAAGGCTATTTCATGGAAATGAAAGTAAGAAAATGAAGGCAACATTATTCATATCAGACTTTAAACCGAAGGCTACAAGAAGAGACTAGCAAGGGCATTATATAATGATAAAAGCATCAAAACAAGAGGAGGCTTCTTACACTCGTTAATACATATGTATCCAAAAATGGAGCACCTAAATAAATAAAGCAAATGCTAATAGACATAAAAAGAGAAATTTATAATACCATAAAATAGGGGATTTTAACAAACCATTTACATCAATGGATAGATAAATCAGGCAGAAAGTCATAAGAAAATAGTGTTTTCTCCAACACCACTACCACTCACCCACTCACCCACACATTCACCCACACACAGTGGAATATTGCTTAGCCATAAAAAAGAATGAAATTCTGCTGTTTGCATCAAAGTGAATGAACCTATAGAATATTATGCTTCGTGAAATAAGTCAAAGACAAATACTGTATGATACCACTTATCTGTGGAATCTGAAAAATAATACAGATAGAAAATGAATACACATAGAGAAACAGAAATGAACTCACAGATATAGGAAACAAATTAGTGTTTGCTAGCAGGAAGGAGGAGAAAGAGGGGCTCTTTAGGGGTAGGGGATTAAGAGATACAAAGCATTATTATACAGTAGATAAACAAAAAGGATATATTGCATAACACAGGAAATCACAGCCATTACCTTGTAAGAACTTTTAATGGAAGATAAACTACAAAAATCCTGAATCACTATGGTTTACATGAGAAACTTTTATTATAGATCAGCTATACTTCAGTGAATAACAGAATTCCAAATAAATACATAATAAAGCAATAAAAACTATTACACTGAGTACTGAGTATAAATGAAGAATGAATCCAAATAAGAGTTCAACATAACATGTAAGGATAGTCAGGATAAGAAAATAATAAAACTTCTACAGAAAGGGAAGGGAGCAGAGATGATTTGTAAAAAAATGATGAGAATAGCACAACGTTCTTTTCAACTTTATTGAACACTACAAAAGGGTGAATTAGTACCAGAATTTTGAGGAAAAATTATTTTGGACATATACTGATAATTAAACATTCTATATTTAGTAAAACTGTGATCTAGTATAATGAGAAAATGAAGATATCTTCAGACATCAAAACAAAACAGAAAAAAAATTACCTATAGGTGCTCTTTATTATATTATTCAAGAAAGTACCCCAATAAAACAAGAAAAAATGAGAGGGAAATGACCTGGGATATCAGAAAAATAAAAACAGTGAAAATTTAGTAGTACATTTAAAAAATATATCAGATTACAGTTGTGCAGCCAGTCTAAAAAGCAATGAAAATGGCAGAGGTCATTTCAAGAAGAATGTCATCAAGAAAAATGGAAGAAACAGAATTATTCCAAATAAAAATTTTAATTAAAATTTATTTCATAAACTATGTTAGGATGCCACAAGTGCTAAGACAGCTAAGTTATGATGGGGGACTATCACAGGATTGGAGCTGGAAAGGATTGGCAGAATGTAAAACAAAGATGGAGGTCAATCCTGCAACCACCGTTATGCTTTTGTACTACTTCTCCCTGGACTGTGACACAGTTCAGAATTACAGTAGGAATCAGAGAAGACAGGGCACAATTCCTAAATGGCATGCTTGCAGCCAATACACAGTTCTGTCAGAGTATGACCAAGCAATTACACAGCCAGCATGGGGTAGTGGGAGCCATTTTGCAGATCCATTTGCACTCGCCTTCCTCTCCTCAGGGATGCACACAGGGCAGAAATGACTTCTTCTGCTCTTATTTTCAAGATTGTCTGTGGTGGGGTGGGGAGGGAGGTGGGAGGGGAATTCGGCATGGGGAGATCATGTACACCTGTGGCTGATTCATGTCGATGTATGGCAAAACCAATACAGTACTGTAAAATAGAATAAAGTATTTAAATCAATCAATTAATTAATTAATTTTTTTAAAAAAAGATTGTCTGTAGGATGATGAGTTAAGTCTCAGCCTTCCCAAGCTTAGTTATCATCCTGTTATGCAATTGGAAAAATGTGGACAGCAGGAATATCAAAAAGCCTATCTGCATTTACAATCTAATTTCCTATGAATAATCTTCCAGATTTGGCAGAAAAGTCAAACACAATGAGCATTACATCTGGTGGATGCAGTACATCAACTTACTGACTCTCTCAGCGTGAAAGCTTTGCTGCCCAACGCCAGAGCCTCCTGCAACAAGAGCAATGGAAAGAGCTATGGTCTACTGTTTTATAAACTCACTGCTCAGAAAACATGACAATTAGGCTAGCTCTGTTATCATCTCTGATGGCACTGGGCAGGTGATTCAAAGATAATGGCACCTTTGAAATAGACTTTTATAAATCCATTTATGGTGATGCAAAGATTATAATTTTTAATAGAAAATTACATTATACTACGAGATCAATTTTTTCCACTTGGATAATGGCATTTTTCATCCCTTCCACTCTAATTTGGAAGTCAATGCAGTGTAAATAATGGTACAGCATTTATTTACTATTATCATCGAGCCCACAGAAGCAAAGATGATTAGAGTCAATTTTGTCATTTTTGAGTTAATGAGGTACGAGGGTACTTTAGTCTTTCTGAGTGTCAAACAAATAAAAAAATTGCCAAATACACAATTATCTGTTTGAATTCGCTACTTTCTGTGTACATACAAAAGTTTAAGACATATCCATATAGTTTTCCATACAAACTATAGGGAGGCAATATGGCTAAACACAATAGGGAGA
This sequence comes from Raphicerus campestris, assembly GCA_006410735.1. Taxonomy (NCBI): domain Eukaryota; kingdom Metazoa; phylum Chordata; class Mammalia; order Artiodactyla; family Bovidae; genus Raphicerus; species Raphicerus campestris. The sequence goes on along the minus strand of SJYW01031507.1, from coordinate 7,627 downwards.
TAACTTGAAGTAGTCAGTGTCACTGGTCTGTACTATAAGGTTGCATCTCTCCCTTTACATTATAATATTTGTCTCAGTAGTTAAATTTGTTTTCTTGTCCTAGTATATTAATATAAACTAGAAATAAATGGCACCCCACTCCAGTACTCTTGCCTGGAAAATCCCATGGATGGAGGAACCTGGTAGGCTGCAGTCCATGGGGTCCCTAGGAGTCGGACACGACTGAGTGACTTCACTTTCACTTTCATGCACTGGAGAAGGAAATGGCAACCCACTCCAGTGTTCTTGCCTGGAGAATCCCAGGGACGGAGGAGCCTGGTGGGCTGCCATCTATGGGGTTGCACAGAGTTGGACACGACTGAAGCGACTTAGCAGCAGTAGCAGTAGCAGCATAGGCAAGTAATATGTTCAAAAACAACTTAAAGGGGCCTTGGCACAGACTAACTTGATGGGTGGGAATAGGAAGGTATTATTTCTTCAAACTTAAAAAATACAGTTGACTGTTGAACACAGGAATAGTATTATATGCCCCTAAAGACAGTACAAAGAGAATGAAAAAACATCATTTCTAGGAAGCTTTGTACTGATCTTGTCATCATGGGACAGAAAATCTTTTGCTAAAACTGTTTGGGGTAATCATATATTACTTTTCAAAGCTGTTATGAAATTCTTTCTCTACTGGCCCAAAGATAATTATATTTAACCATAGGGGTAATATGACATAAATGTTGACTGAATTTCCTAACAGAAGCAGTGTGTTTTATCATTTTGTATTAATTTCTGGGCTATTAGGAGTCATCTGCTGCACTATTACTTCTATCTGCTGATTATCTGATATTAAACTAGTCTATATTTTAATATGAGAATACTTTCTACTTGTGTGTAAAGTGAACCAAAATAGAGTATTTTATAATTATGGTGTTTTTCTTAAAAAGGAAATAGTAATTATTTTATGTGGAATAGTTTTCTTTTGATCAAATACATCATAAAGTTCCAAAACATTCTGTGTTCCAACCACCACAAAGATTTTATTGACCACCAATACTGGAAAAATAAAATCTGTCTGCATGTCTAGATAATTTGAAGTAGTGTCACTGGTCTGTACTATAAGGTTGCAAATTTAGGCTTTAAGAAGGCAAATCTGATGTTAAGATGAATCTGGGGCCTGTGGTATGAACTGCTTGACTTTTAAATGGAGAAGATAAAATGCACAGGGAACAGAGCTACTGAAAAGTCAGAACTCTATCCTGCATCTTCCAGTGAGTACCTTTCCCAAGCTCTGGAAAATGAGTGTGCCAAAAGTGCCCACTGGAGATAGGTATCTAAAATCATAAGCTTGAGAATGAAATTATTTTGAGATTTATTAACCGGCACAATAAAAGGGGATTGATAAATCAGTAGAAACAATCCTTTCACCTGTGGAGATCTGTATTTATATCCTGCTCAAGTGAAAATAAATTTAATGATTGGCTTCTCTTTCCTGTAATAATCTCCTTACTGACTCTACCTCTGCTTAGAACAGGCCAGGGTCTGAGATAGCATTATGCAACAACCCAACACATAAAACATTGACAGAGGTGGAGTAAGAACCATTATATTAATAACATTAGCAATAGTGATAAATAATAATAAAGTCAAGGGAAGGACTAGGAGGGAGAGTGCTTTGAGATCTTCAGAGTGGTGGATACAGAACAGATCATTGCTCAATGAGCACTGCCCAAAGTCAGAAACCCAACTCCAACTTCATTCTGTCCTTTAGCTGTTTCACTATAAGTGGGCATTGGATTCAAGGTGTCAAACATAGCTGCACTAGACCAATGTAGCTGAGCTGCTGCTAGGGTCAGGGCTTCATCTATGGCCCTGGACTCCTCAATTTATTAGGTAGCAAATTTGATAAAGGCAAAGAATGTATGTCCAAATTTTCAGGTGATACGAAATGCAAGAATACCAAAGAACCTGACTGTTCACTTTCAGAATTCAAGAAGATCAGTAGAGCTTGGAATACTGACCCAAGTAGAATGAGATAAAAGACTATCATATAAGAAATGAAGCGCCAGTCTATGTTCAATGCAGAATACAGGATGCTTGGGGCTGGTGTACGGGATGATCCGGGGAGGTGGGGTGGGGAGGGAGCTTTGGCATGGGGAGATCGTGTACACCTGTGGATGACTCATGTCAATGTATGGCAAAACCAATACAGTACTGTAAAATAGAATAAAGTATTAAAAGGAAAAAAAATGTAAAAGAGAATAATAGAAACTTTTTCTAGCATATTTTATATAAAAAACAACCTTTATGTTAAGCATAAAAATAAAAGACTAAATAGAAAGCCCTGCATCTATAGGTAGAGCATTACCACACAAGATCATAGAAGTGTTGATTAGCATCACCTCAATGACAGAAAGTAACTTTTAAACAAACAATTTGTCAACCTTAAGAATTAGATGTAGGCAAACCCAAAAACCTAATGAAATGACAGAACATTCTTGCAAGTTTGACTCTAGTAAGTAATAGTATAACTGGATATCTGCATCTTTGGCACGGGTATCAGTGGACACTGGAAGCAAGACTGATGTCTCCAGCTAGCATTCATGGTATTGTTGACATAATCAAAACAGACTCAAGCAATACTGAAACTAAGAAATAGAACAGAACACAGAAAGGCACCAAGTATGTATGGAAACCTATAGGACTCTGAGGAAGCTGAGGCCCTTCTCTTCTCTGAAGATCCCCAGATTTGTTTGGGCAACAATTAAAGGATACTGAAATGCAACTGCCGCCAGTCTTGAAAGACACAGTCTCTTAAAGTACCGTGCTGAAAGCCTATTCACTGAACACTAGAAAAAATGTCTCAGCTCAAGTTCAGGTCAAGCAATCACACTTTATTTGAAGTTTATATAAATTTCTGGAGATGTGAGTTAAATCCCTGGGTCAGGAAGATCCCCTGGAGAAGGAAATGGCAACCTACTCTGGTATCCTTGCCTGGAAAATCCCATGGGTAGAGGAGCCTAGTGGGCTACAGTCCATGGGGTGAAAAGAGTCCCACCATCATACACATTGGTTGTTTCTTTTCAATATCCTTTGCAGTTCATCTTCCTCCCATCTTCATAACAACACATACCCTATAATAAACACTATGGTTATCATGGGGACAGAGGAGGAGAAAGCATGAGCCTGACAACAGAGTATTCCATCATCCAGCATCGAGGTATGAGTTCTGTGTATCCTGTGGCCATTTCAAGGATCCTGATCCATACCAGCCAATCAAAAATGCAAAACTTTCATCCAAATGAAGGTCAACCTGATCTCTGCACACCAGAGCTACATTTCAAAGCCAAGAAATCTTTCCAAATATCTTCCATGGGAAGAAAAGGTCTAGAGCATAAATCCAATGAAAAAATAAACCTATGGCATAAAGAAATAGAGAGAGGTAGAGAGAGGTACAGGTAGAGAGGTAGAGAGTGTTTAAGACATGGAAAATCAGTTGGACAAAACTAGTTTAATTTCCTAAAAATGCTGTGCTTTTTCTTGCCTGCAGGCCACTATATGCTGCTTTCTCTTTTCACCTAATTCCTATTTATACATTAAGACTCAACTCAGCCATCATTTTCCAAGGAAGGATTTCTGTGACCTCCTAACCAGACACCTGCAACACTGCCATTCAATGATGAATACCTCTATCGGGCTGCTCCCCAGGGGTCCTTGTGCTCTTTCTGGCCTGGCATTTATCTCCCTGTTATCAGTTGTCTGATAATATGTCTCTATCTTCTACCAATCTTCAGCTTATCTGAGTATATAAGGGCATAGGGACTGTGGCTGTCCTGTTTACAATTCCTTCCTAGCACCTGACTCATACTTGTGGCCAGGACAGTATTTCACAAATGAATCAGGCAATTGATTTCTTTCTTTTCACACTTGAGGTCACAAGGACACAGCTTCTGTAGAGGAAAGAAACTCCAAAATGGCATATTTCTCTAACTTGGAGTACTTCAGAAACAAATTCAACATGATCTCTAACTTTCTTATTCTCTATTCATTTACATTATTTACTAAGTTCTCCACAATTTATTCTTTTTGAGGAGTTAGTTGTTGTCTTTGAACTGTTTGAAACTGTCTTTTAGCTGTTGTATTGACTCCATCTGTTTGAGTTTAACCTCCACTTCCTATCTGCTTGAAATTTTTTTTTTTCGGTGAGAAATTGAAGCAAGTGATTCCTTATCTTTTTTCAGTTACCAATCACAATTAGCAAATCAATGATCATACAAGTCATCAATAAAATACTTTACTCAGTGTGTGCATTAAATTACTAGTGTATTTGTCTTCTAGCTCTGTAATACAACCCTTTTAAAATTGGCTTGCCCTTCTCAGTGTAGTGCTTTACCAGAAAATTCAGGGGATAAAAAGATGACATTTAAGTTACAAGGAAAGATTCCTTACTTTATAACTTTTCCACTTAGAAGCAGTCCTAAGCAATACATTCGCTACTAACCAGCGGCACTAGACTTCTTTTAGTCACTTTATAACACTGATAGAATTATTAGTTAAAATTAGACTTCTCATTTTCATATCAGGGGAGACATCAACATTAGTTTCTATATTAAACACAAAAGTTATTCACACATTCTGGAACTGCAGAAAGCTTTTTAAATGGATTTAAGGTGATGGATGCAGGATTGTCTGAACATTTGTTTAATAGAAATTATTATTATCAACCAAAGTATATTTTGGAAAGGCAATCATTTCTTCACTACAGTATAGTAATACATTTTCCAGTCTATACAAAAAATAAATACTACATATGAAAAGGTATCTTACAGTACATTCAGTTCTACAGAGTGCTACATTACTGCGTGTCAACTTGCAACTGTACCATAATTCAACCTGCTGCAACTATAAAGCTGAATCCTGACTTGATTAAACAAAAGACACCACAAGCTTATGGGTTGTGTATATCTATGTGTAGACAGCAACATCAGGGATGAAAATGACAATATTAAATCCTTAATACCTAAATAAAATGGCATCTGCAATGAGAAGAAAGCAGAACATCTAATGGGGAAAAAAATCAATTCTGCCTTTCATTTTCTATTCTACTTGGTATAGGTTTTCTGAAGAATGTTTGTCTATAGACAAATGAAGTAAATTTTCTGCAGAGAGGTGAATATATTTTCATTATCCAATATAGCAAAGGCAGATGGAGAGAGGAAAACTATCCTAAAATTGCTCTCCTATCTCAGATCATGAGGTTCATAGCACATGATATGTCTGCACTAGTTCTCAGGGACCACAAGAGACTGGCCATCTGGGTATAGCTGCCCTGGTCCTACCAGGCCCCCCATCCAGGGCTCAGAAGTCACTATCTCAACGCATGTGTTACCCATTCATGGTACATGAATTGGGGTGCTCTGGCTTAGGAAACATTGGGATTCATAAATGGAACCAAAGTTACAGATTAAGGGAAATTTCCCTAGCTCCAAATTACAGAAAAATTTCAGGTGACTGGTATAGTTATAGAAACAAAGTTTGAATGGCCAGGGGGTAGGGAAGGTTAGTAGTTACAAGGAGGGTTTAGGCATGAGAAACCTTTGATTTATAACATAAGTTCATCACTTATCACCATATAAAGACGAGGAAGTCATCTGACTCCTCCATGCTTTGGTTTCCTATTCTGTACAGAGGTGATTATAGTACTTGTCTCACAGTGTTACAAAGACTGAATAACTTACAATGTGGTAATCCCTTAGAGGAATATTTGATAAATGTTAGCTTTGATTATAAAACATATGATACAATGGAATTAAAAATATATTTTCACACTTTGAAACAATAAAATTATAGAAAAGTTGCAAGATCAAGTTATGAATTTTCCTGAATCATATGAGAATAAGTTGTCATCCTTATTTCCTATTCTAAATATGTTAGTATATGATTTTCTGTATTTGTAAGTTTTAAAGTTTTAAATATCTATAGTGTTTTCTTGGGGACATTCTCCACAATAACCAGAAAATAACCATCAAGATCAGAAAAGTAATAGTGATACGCTGCTACCATCTCATGCATAGACCTCAGATAAGGGTCAACATTCATCTCAATAACGTTCTTTATAGCAAAGCAGTGAGTTCAGAATCACATGTGTGTTAGTTTTTATTCTTTTTTTAATCTGGAAGAGATCCTCCATCTTTTCCTGACCTTCATGACCTTGACACTTTTAAAGTTCATTTGTTTTGGAAAAAGTTCCTCAACATAGCTTGGTCTGACATTTTCCCACAGTCAGATTCAGGTTACAAATCTTTATATGAGGAATATCACAGAGGTGACACTGTTTTCCATTTTGATTGGCCTTAGAGGTAGGGGTAACTTTTACCATTTTATTAAGTGGTGTCTACTAGGCTCCTCCATTAAAAAGTTACATTTTCCCCCTTTTCAGTTAATAAATATTGAAGAAAAGGGCAATATTGTGAAACTATGTAAATATCTCATTCCTAACCAAGCTTTCAATACATTTATGTATATATGTCAGTTACAAAAAAAGTGGGAAGTTGGAGGAAATGTGCAGAAGGCAAGTTATGCAATGCCAGCAACTGTCTGGGCTTCCCTGCCTCTCTGAATCTCAGTAAGTAGAGGCTGGAGAAAGACTCCTTCAACTCATCTCACATCTTCTCCAAAGTGTGAGCCTCAAATAAGAAGATAAACATATAAACGTGTGCATGCATGCTACTTTGCTTCAGTCCTGTCAAACTCTTTGCAACCCCCAAGGACTATAGCCCACCAAGGCTTCTCTGTTGAAGCAATTCACCAGGCAGGAATACTGGAGTGGGTTGGCATGTCTTCCTCCAGGGATCTTCTCAAACCAGCGATAGAACCCATGTCTCTTATGTCTCCTGCACTGGCAGGCAGGCACTTTACCACTAGTGCCACATGGGAAGCCCCATATATGCAAATATCAGCAAATAAAAATTTAAGAAAAAACAAGGAAAAGCCTCTCAGTAGATACGGAATATGCTGAAAACATTCCCAATATAGTTAAAGGCAGACTAGAATTGTGAAACTTCCTGTAGATTCTAATCTGCAGTTAAAAGATGTTAAAGTTTAGCAAGAAAGATGCAAAGGACATAACTGACTGAGAACTGTCAAAGGTACAGGGAAAGCAGTACTCCTGTGCACTGTGAGCAAGGAAGGGGAGGGAAGAAGACTAAAACCAGAGCAGTTCANAGATGTTAAAGTTTAGCAAGAAAGATGCAAAGGACATAACTGACTGAGAACTGTCAAAGGTACAGGGAAAGCAGTACTCCTGTGCACTGTGAGCAAGGAAGGGGAGGGAAGAAGACTAAAACCAGAGCAGTTCAGCAGTATCTATGAAATCTGCCAAGAGTTTATTTTACATCACGGAAAAGGTTTTAAAGCAAGACAGTAACTTTTAATGGGCTTCCCTGGTGGCTCAGTCGGTAAAGAATCTGCCTGCAATGCGGAAGACCTGGGTTCCAATCCCTGGGTTGGGAAGATCCCTGGAGGAAGGCATGGCAACCCACTCCAGTATTCTTACCTAAAGAATCTTTTCATACAATATGTTTCATAAAATATGTATCTTTTCATAAAACATGTAACTTTTAATAAAATATGTTCTTGA